>CAUJNA010002133.1:0-42849 GCA_963377175.1 Effrenium voratum
TGGCAAACATGCACCTGAGCACGGACGTGAGCAGGGAAGAAAAAGCTGCGGAAATTCAACACACAAAACAAGCAAAATCCGTGCAGAAAAATCTAAGGCCCTGAAATTGGAAGGAAAGGAAGGGTTTGAGCCTCAAGCTGCAACTCAACAGTTAAGGGCACCCGTATAACGCCGCGAGTGCAAGCACTAGCAATCCATAGCCGAACCCGTGTAAACGTTGTAAGGGAGAAGGAATGATAGTTACAACAGTGGTCCTGACAAATGCAGCGCAAGCGAAGTGTTTTCCGCTCTCAATGCCGATCACGTATGTATGCAGCTACACATCAGATCTTGAACCTCAATTGTGTCTTGAGCCAAATGGCGATCAATGGAACTTGGTAAGCAACACCAACATGGACCTCAGAACAGCTACCCAATTTCGGCACGGGGCCTAGAGGGTTTTAACAGAATGTCTGTGGAGCGAAGCACTGTAATGTCGGCCGCGACAGTCTGGCTTGCATTGCTGCACCTACCCCCCGCGGCAAAATAGCAACGCAAGAGCTTACTGCCTTTGGGAATGCAATGCAAATGTGGCTCGCGCCGCAACAAACCTGAAATGTACCAATCCTGCGAAAGAATCGCATCACCTGTTCCCCCTTCTTGGACCAAATGGGCAGGTCCTGTCACTTGCACAACGTATCTGTATCCAGGTGTCCAGAGACCTGCGCTCTTCTTGGATTGCTTGCCTGCCTGCAATTGCTGTTGCTGCGATTCGGTCAACTGGAAAGGGCTGAGTGCATCCGCGCCTTCGAAGTTGACCTTTGCCTCCACTAGCATGCGACCGACCACAGAAGCGACAACCTGACAAAGTCGTCTTGGGTAATGCACTTCTGCTGATGTGGCAAAAGTGCCATCCGCAAGAAGGCCCCAAGGTTCGTGCTCGTGCTTGTTGTCGCATCTTGCCGACACTTCAGCAAACAAATGGAAAGTAAAGGCCAACATTGTAGATTTGCGCCTCTTGCTGCCATAAGCACATGCGTGGTGGCAGGCGTACTGTATGAGTCCCCCGTCATGCACTTCCTTCCAGAAAGACGTTTCCCAAAATAAACTGGTCTTGGGGTTCTCAACCACAAAGGGAATCCCCAGAGTCAAGCATCGCTTCACGATGTCTTTCGTGTGAGAATACAAACGGTTGGCTGCTGTCAAGCGGGCCACGAAGCGTTGTTCGAACCATGGCACGCCATCCGGCCACTCAAGCGTCCGAAGCTCAGGCGGTCCATGGTTGTCTTTGTCCATCTGTATGGCACGCGCAAAACTGGCTGCGCCACAAGGAGGACCCATCCACACAAAAATGAGCTCAGGGATCTCTAAAAGATTGAGCACACGCAACTGGTCATGCTCCTTAGTGAGGTCCAGTTTGACGATAGGGGCAAGGGCCTGTTTGCTTCGCAAGTGGTCAACCCCAAACGATGCCTTCAAACCTAGCTGTCTTAGCTGGGCTGTGACTCCTGCAGTGCCACTGAAGACTTCAAGGCAGAACAATTGCGCTGCATCTCTGCCTTCAACGGCGCCCAATCTGGCAAAATGCAGATTTAGTCAGTTGTCGCGATGATTCTGAAAAGAGTGCGGCTTGTTGCATCCTGATTCACCTGGAGCTGCCGCGCTGCAACCTCCCGGAAGATTGTATGCAAAACAAATGTTGCGTCCCTTGCTATCTTTGCTGGCATTTCCAACAAGCTCTTTGGGCATTGGCGGACCACGCTTCATGTGTCCACCCTTGCTTGCACCTTTGTTCTGCGGCGGCGCAGCTTTCTTGCTGTGTGGCGTGGGCCTGGCCGCGCCACTTTCCTTGGCGAAGCGGCTGCGCATAAACCATCACCTCAAAGCATGAGGGCATGTTGCTCATCAGATCATGAAGCGGGTATTCATGGCTGGTATCGGGGCGCAAGTCGGGGCAGTGCTCCGCCATGTGTGCGAAAGCAGATTGGTCACACGCCAAAACTTGAGCCATGGACACTTTGTTGCACCCCGCTGGCGGAGTCTTCGCCATTGCTTTGAAAAGCCATGACACCCGCTTGTGCTGAGTTTCAAAATCGATTACCCGAGCAAATTCATACGCAACACAGCGTCTAACCAAAGCCTGATAGATCAGAAACTCGGAGGAAGTATCTGTGGCAATCTCCGTCTGCTTCTCTTTGAGCTTCAAGGCGTTCTGCTCCACTGCTATCTCTCTTTCGGGCTTGGCACTCAAGACTTCTGATTCGCGACTCGGGCATTTGGAAGGCTTGAGATATTTCAGGACCTGTGTTTCACACTGGTGCACAACTTCATCAAGCAAACTGTGCGCTGGCATTAGACTACCTGTAATGTCCACGCCTTTGATCTTCTCGGCAAGACTCTTCAACCGCGAAGCTCGCTCTGCGGGAGGAATGCGCCTGATTGCCAGGACCTGTGTTTCACACTGGTGCACAACTTCATCAAGCAAACTGTGCGCTGGCATTAGACTACCTGTAATGTCCACGCCTTTGATCTTCTCGGCAAGACTCTTCAACCGCGAAGCTCGCTCTGCGGGAGGAATGCGCCTGATTGCCGAATCTGATGCTGAAGTTTCTACTTGCGACTTTAGTTGCGCCGTGATGAGCACGTGGGCCTCAAAAAGCAGCCTTTTGAGACGCGCAGTCTCAGCCACAGAGATTTCTGAATCTAGTTGCTCTTGCAACCACGCCTGAAAATCATTCCCAAGGATTTGTTGTCCAGGCTGTCCATGAGAGAAACCGTACCTGCCCAACGTGCAGATGTCCAGCTCTTCCAAACGAGTCACAGTTGCAGGTGTAATCCCAATCTCTGCGGCACGGTTCTTGAAACGCGCCTTCGATTCCAGCAAGCTTGCCATTGCACGCAAACCGGAGATTGCAACACCTGTCAACGTCAACATGTGTGCACCCTGCAACATGTCACTATCATGTCAAACTGGGGTCGTGTTAAGCACAAGACTCGAGCCTTCTCGGATAATGTGAAATGCTGTCATCACGTTCTCAAACAAAATTCGTTCTCAAACGAAGCTGACCGTCACATTAAAAAGTCTGCTTTGAGTTGCGCTCTCAAACGCAGCAGTTCTCAAACTGCAAGGCTGGTCTCAACACAGCACATTTTCCAGGGGGGCGCTCTCGCTCAATCAGATGCACTTCATGCACCAAACGGCCTTTGCCGCACCTTCGGTTGACACTGGCAAGTGCGCTTCGGCGACCCTTCGGCCACACATGAGCCTGCCATCCGCTTTATGGACGATCCCACTCTTCTTATGCTTGACCAACCCCGACTCCTCAAGCGCTGGCTCAATCTGCCGCAAGGTCAAGTCACTTGGGATCTCCTTTGAGTCAGAGGAACTGGAGCTTGTGCTGCTCTCTTTTTCGGAGAGCGCCCCCTCTCCGTCCTGAGCTTCAGACTCTTCGGAAGGTGGCATTTCTGTCTTGGACGAAGCGGTCTCGCCATTGCCCTTGTCCACGAACCTCCCTGAACGTGTGCAGTCGGGAAGAAAAATAACCTCCCGAATCAAGTCCACCGTGTCTTGCAAATCCTGCAGCGGCTGAGCAAGCAAGTCACGTGAGTAATACGAGTCTGATGTGGCAATGGAAGAGCTGTGTCTTCCCAATAGGAGCCTGTGCTCACGACAAACCCCCGCCTTTGCACACCATGACAAACCCGTCGTTTTAAGGCTGTGCGAGGAAACATTGCTGCTCACATCAACATGTAGCAATGCTCTCAGCCACGTTGAGGCCCCATCTGAAATCGGGCACGGCAGTAGAGGCCCTATTGGCTCCTGCATGCCAAGGCCAACTCGAGACCTCAATTCAAGCAGCAACTTGGGCCAGCAACCTCCTGTGACTCCTCGTGCAATTCCCGTCAAGGGAAGAAGCTTGGACTTCTTGGCAGCTGTTCGGGTTCCTTTGTGAATCCGGGTTGTAGCCTCAATGAATCCATTGTCTCCACTCAGATCCAAAAATATGGATTCCAGAGACCTTATATCACTCCATCTGCTTCTTGAATAAATGCAGAATAGAAACACAGCTGCTGCATAACGGTCAATGTCATGTCGCTCTCCGTCTTCAAGAACAACATGCAAAGTGCGCACCTGGTCCACACTAAGAGCCTCGGCCTGACGCCAAACTCCTTTAGCCGAAAGGAGTGCTTGCGAGATACCCGCAATCCTCTTGCTGGACCTGACATTCGAATCGGTAGACAGTCCCAACACATGTGTCATGAAGTTTACCGCCTCCAAAAACGAGCTCGCTCTCGTCGCAGCAGCATTCTCATGTTTGAGGGCAGTGAAGTATTCCCAAACGTGCAACTCAGACAGTGGAAAGACACTGGTCTTTGCATGTCTCTCCATCCACTTCACATACTGCAAAACTGCTCCAATGCGTTTCTTGATGGTCAGAGGAGATTTGACTCCCGACGTCGTCCATTTTGTCAGCCGATGTACCAGCGGCCAACTCAAAACATGCCCCGTGTTGCCTGAGCAGTGCAAACCATTTCTCCACGGCATCGCTCTTGACTTGGTCAGGGGAAGCATCCGCATTTATGCCTTTGTCCAGAATACCGTGGAATGCATGCACATGAAAAGGTCTTTATTTTTTAGAAGGTTGGGCATGTTCGACATCTGTCGGCACTTCTGGTAAAGGTACAACTTCAAGAGCTGGCACACATGAAAAGATGGGATGCTGTCATTCAAAAAAATTGCACTCATGCAACCAGTTTCCCATGGCTGTTTCAGCACACATGACGCCTGTGACCATGTAGCCTGTTCTATTTCACGCTTGTGAATGTTTGCAAAATGAGCAAGCACATCATCAGTCTCAATGACGGAGAAACTCGTTGAAGATTCGCTTGCCTGTTCGTGCAAATCCTTGTCCAAGCACTCGTTGTCGACGCTGTGCACCAAAACATTGTCCATGCTGGAATTAGCAGGTCCCGCAGCAATGGGAATAGAAGATATGGTCTTCGAGTCTGTTGCCACCTGGTCAACTTCCTCAAAATGAGGTCGGTTCTCGGGTGGCCCTGTTCTACCCATTCTGTGTTGGCGCCTTTTCCAAGGCTGCCCATGTGTATCACAAAGATCCGTACCTTCAACTGTTGCCGCATCAACACCCCCTGCTCAACCAGGGCACAGTTGTCCATCATCGCAAAGGAAAATGGCGTGAGAGCCGAGACAACAAGGCACGTGTAGCAGCTTGTTGCAAATACACACCAGCGTTGTGGAAAATCCTCTGCAAACGGCGCAGGTTCCGAAGCTTCGAGAACAAACGCTTCCAACGCGCGACAGCTGTAGCTCTACGGCGAGAAAACCATGCACCCATAGCAGCAACAACAGTGAAGGACTTTCCCTCCCTACCCACCCAGACTTGAGCCCGTGCCACATGCACGATCAATCTTCTTGTGCAGCAAAACTTGGAACGTTCGTGCAAGAGATGAAAATCATGCTCAATCTTGCACGAAAATACTCACACATTAAAAGCGGGCACAAAATGTTTGCTTCCAAACATGGTAAGGCATGCTGATAATGCTTTATCATGTTCCATGACAAATGCTTAATTTCACGGGCAGCTAATCTAGACCGGTAGTTGGGCTTTTCAGGATCTCCTTTTTTCGCGTCTAACCGTCTCACCGTGATTGGACGAAGTCCCTCTGTGTAGCATTGTGTTACCGGCACCTTCCGGTAAACTCCTTGCTTCTTGAAGTAGTCCATCTCAAGAGTTCTTGCCTTCTTAACTTCTTCCGCTGGTAGAAGTCCTCCGTTCACATCATCCCAGTACTCTTCAATGTAGTCTGCTAAAACAAAAGGTTCCTCACAGATTGGCCCTGATGTGTTCGACTCCATTGAGTTAAGCTCACCCTTCTGTACAAGATAGGCTTTGACTGTCCGAAGGACAGCTTTGACCAGCGCAGGTGGGTACCTGGCGGCCTGTTTGGCAATTCCACCAATGAGGCGCACATGCCTGTGCCAGGGATCTTTCCCTGCCTTGTTGCTGCACTCACCTTCCAAGAGCTCAGCAAGCTCCCGGCTATTAGTGAGCCAACCGGTCTCCTTTCTCACATAGCCTGTGCCTTGAAGACCACGGCAGTCTGTCGCCATCATCTCCCATCGGCGCATCGGCCCTCGAACCAAATATGTGTCCGAGCGATCCGTCAGTTCCTTGACTTCAGGATCTTTCCACGAAGTGGCATTCCAGGGCGCCTCGTGCAAGAACAGGCGTCCTGCCTTCAGCTGCTTCCTGTAGAAGCTGCATGAGTTGTGCAAATGCTCCAATGCTTTATCCATACGGATCTTGCGTTGATCCGGGCTGACCCTGTACTTGTTGATGTTCTGCAAGTGGCTGAATTGATCACACGGCGGTAGTACTGGTTCGTCGCGATCAATCAGTTGGTTTACGGCCCCGACGTCTTCTGGCCTGCTACGGTCCCAGAACGAACCGTCGGGTTTAGCCTCCTCAAGGTCGATTGCGAAACCAGGCTTTAAACCAAACCTGCTCGCCTCCTTAGAGAATCGTGCTGGACTGTACACTTCCATGATGTGTACTGCGCTTAGCTCACAGCTTATGTTGGCTAGAGTCTCAATTTCCACTGACGAGATCTCTACCTCCTGCTCAAAGACAGTCCTCCCCCAACTGATACCTCAGGTTCTCTCTTCTCTCCTTGGGGTGGCTGGACCTTCAGCTTAGGTCCAGCGTCTATCCTGAGTTCTCCCGGTCTTTTCTGAGGCTTGACCGGTGAGGCTTTAGCAGGCGTACTGCTACTGCTAGGTGCACGTTTCAGGCTTGACCTCTTTTTTTTTGGGGTATGGCAAAATGCCTTCCTCCCTGCGTTCCTCACTAGCTTGCACGGCCTTGTCGGCCGGCGCTTCAGCTGCGTCGTCAGCTGTCACATCCCTCTCAGGGGCCTCGTTCTTCTCATCCCTTTTCGATCTCTTCTTCCTCTCGTGTTCTTCCAATCTACTCTTGCCTTCCTCATCTTGTTGCATCAGAGTCACGGATTCTGGCTCTGCATGCTTCCGTGTGTGGCAACACGGTAGATTGGCCCAGCAAAATGCGTGTGCATCCTGGGCACCCATCTGTAGGCGTGTACTTCTCGACGTCTGCCTTCCGGATGTAGATCCTCTTCTGCATAGGTGGCGCCATGACATGAACTGCCGGTGGCACCTCCATCCTTGGCTCTCCAACCAAGACAACGGCTTCTCCAGCCGCTCCAGCACGTGGCGTGCCCGGTGACCTTCGTGCAGTCACCTCTCATGGAAGCCCTCGTAGGGCGTCCCAACCGTCGGCACAGTCCGCCAGTCTGCGGACTCCAGTGCCTCTTTTGACACCATCTGCTGCGATCACCAAAACTGATCCGGTACGACCATGGTGGCCGATGCACCGGCCTTCCTTAAGATGTCGCTCCTACCTGGTAGTATAGCTTCTCGCCTATAGCGATCGCTGGCTTTCGCCAGTTCTTACCACAACGCCTATGTTCAGGCGTGCGGCGGTCCGGTCCTTTGCGGCACCGGCGCATCAGGTCTGCCGCGTGTCGCGGAAGCCATGCCAGGACGGGGTCGTCCTCACGTAGAACCTTGCCGATCATCTCTTCTAAAGAAGACCTCAGGACTCTTATCTGCCTCTTGACCTCACGGACTGCATTTTCCGCAAGTATATTGCTCCGGTGGTCACCCACTGGGAATTGTGTGGAACATTTTCCTGGCTGCCTGCCGCCCAAAACCCTGAGTAGGTGCCTTCGCCTTCAGGTAGACACCTTTCTCCTGGTACACCGGAATCCATGCCTTCAGCAGTGCCCAAACTCTCCAGTTCCTTTGCTGGGGGGTGCTTTGGTATGTGCTTTTGTGCTTTTGGTTTTCGGTTGGCTTGCCTCCCAAAGCTGCACTGCTCCAGTGAACCCAGCACGTCCATACCGAGTTTTCTGTGGTCGGACCTTGTGTACTGGTAAAACTTGGCCTCGACCATGTTTTACTCAAAGCCTATGTTTTCCTGGAGGCCCATTGTCGTTCAAGCTGCCAAACACCGGCCTGTATACATATAAATAGTCTATACATATGCAAATATAGAGCGCGCCCCTTCCCACGCCAATCCTTTTTGAGAAGAAAAATGAAAAGGAGGGTTTGTGTAGCCCCCTCCCCCAAAAAATGGAGAAAGTAGGGGGCCTGGAGGGTGGTCTGTTGATGGTTGCCTGTTCTGGTTTTTATGTTCATCTCAAATCTGTGTTCCCCCTTATTCGTTTTTAAAAGAGCTTGTTTATCGTTTTCGTTAAGGTAATCATTTTGGTAATTGCCCCCCTTGTTCATTGTTGGGCTGGGGGCCGACATTTTTTTCATTTGAAAGAGTTGGCCCTTTTAGTAGTTATCAAGTTCTGGGGTGTTGGTGGTGTATTTGTTTTGTTAGTGTTTTCTCACTAATTTTCATTTATAGGTTAAAAGTTCAGTATAATTATAACATATAAGATTTTACATGTTATTATTATATTATGATTATAATTTCAGTTCAGGATAATAATCTAATTGGTTTGTCTTACTTCTTTCATACATCATTTTAAAAATAATATTAACATCTCTCACTGTATTCTGAACATTAAACTTTTTACTTTCAATAAATAATTTGATATTTTCTTTAACATCTTCTCCTTTCTCTTGACTATAACCCAACATCCATAATATATCGTAAATCGTGTCATATTTTCTTACTGATTTTAAGAAACTGTTTAACACAATCGTAAGGTGGTATTTTATTTACAGTTAGAAATATTAAAATATCATCTTCTACATTTCTATTATGTATTCTTTTTATTCCCAACAGACATTTGATTAAAAATTGATTATCTCTCCAAGTTTTACAATTTTTACATATGTCTTCTTCACCATCCATTGAATAATTAATAATATTATTCACTATTTCATTAGGTAAACTCAATTTATACAATTCCATATTTTCTTTTTTGAAGTGACAACAATCATAGCATTTTTTATTGATATAATTATTGATTCCATCACCGTTCATTTTCCTTTTAATATATAAGGTAATATTTCTTTAAGTAGTTTTGGCTAGGGGTTATGGTTTAGTTATGAATTACACAGGTTCATCAACCATTAGTTTAAACCTTATGTTTTGTACTCCTTCAAAATTCATTCTACTTCTTGCATCTTCCATACGACTGTCTATTGTTTGATGCGCCACTCTCATTACATCAGCTATATTATCTATGGTTGTATTATCTACAACATCATCACTACGAAAATAAAAACTAAAAGTACTAAACTTATTGTCTTCATAATAATTGAAATGATGAAACCTTACAAACATATTTACCTCAACTATTATAACTTCTCCATAACTGTTATCGGTTTCAATGCTATCTAACAAACAATCTAAGTTTTCATTTTCATTAAAAACTATATCTTCAATGCTTTTAATGCTTAAAGGTTTATTTCTTGAAATGTAATACTCAATTACGTGTCTCTTTATATCATCACCACCTACAGCAGTTCGACGCTTTGTCTTTCTTTTTGTTTCTGTTCTGTTTATTTTATATTGTTGTTGTATTCTCTTTAACGTCTTAATATGATTATGTTTTATTTTCAAATACTCAGGTTCCCCTAATTTATATGAAATGATACCTTTTAATACATCAACAGGTAAGCTAGCACAATTCTCAACCATAAAATTATTCTCTGACATTTTACCCTTACTCATTTTTCTCTTAATATATAAGGTTTTTTCTCTTTAAGTAGTTTTGGCTAGGGGTTGCTGGTCGGCTGGTCTGGGTTTCAGGTTTAATTTAAATGTCTTAACCTTCTTGTTAGATTATAAAACAATGTTTAATCATATTATAAGATAATAATATTAATAAACAAAAGTTCATTTTACCCGTATTCAATCTCACCAGCGATACAACCGCTATAACAAGTCTGTGTAAATTTCAATTAATTCGCTAAGAATATATCTCATATAATAATGGTTATTTCTATATGACCACCAACTGTTTAGGTTTGGAAAGCTAAACCCACAACGTTTAAATGTTTTTAAATCTTCAATGTTAAGACAATGTTTTAAAACTACACAAACTTCATATTCATTATTCTTACAGTATGATTTTAATGCTTGATAATACATTTTTCTATTCTTAAACAGTTCTTTAACTTCTTGTATATCAAATACTCTGTCAATGTTTTTCTGTAATGTTTTAAACTAAAATGGTATCCTGTTAGTTGTGTAATATCATTATTTTGCATTTGTTTAATAATGTTTAATTGAAGTTCTGCTTTTTCTAGTCCTTCTTCAGGAATGTTTTTATCACTCATAAAATGCTCTTCTTCATGTCTCAAATACCAACAATCAAAACATGTTGGTTTAATACAACCACCTATAAGATTACAAACATCAACAGGTAAAATATTAGCTAGTGCCACGACAGACTTACATTTTTTATTTTTACAAGGACAATTATCATAATTAAACAGTGTCATTTTTCCTCTTACTATATTATATCCATTTTTCTTTAAGTAGTTTTTATTTTATGTTAAGGGGTGGGGTTTATGCTGATAACAATATTTTCTAACAATTTAATATAATGGCGAGATTAACAAAAGACCAAATAATCAGCAACATCTATTACGACTTAGACGAGGGTTTCGGAAGCATACAAGCGACACACAAGAAGGCAAAGGAAGAAGACCCAACAATAACAGTAGACGATGTAAAGTCTTTCTTAAAGAAACAACCAAATAAACAAATCAAAAATTATAGAGGCACTAATTCCTATACCGCTCCATTCGCACGATATGAATATCAAATAGACATAATGCATATGTCACCTTTAGCAAAAGACAAGAATGTTCCACAGTATGCTGTAGTCGTGATTGACATCTTCAGTAAATTAGCAGATGTAATACCGATGGAGGAAAGAGACGGAGAGCACGTTTTGAAGGCGTTGAGAGCAAGCTTTAAAAAGATGGGTTATCCGATGTCCGTGTATTCTGATGACGACGGAGCGTTTGCAACTAAAAATCAAGTTCAGGATTTCTTCAACAGTGAAGGAATAAACCACATCGTCACGAAGACCCACGCAAATGTGGCCGAGCGTTTTATTAGAACGATGAAAAACAAAATTCACGATAGAGTTAGGTTTAACAACATGAAATGGACCGACGCCCTAACGCCGGCATTGAAACAGTATAACAGCACATCTCACTCATCAACAAGGATGACACCGTCTGAAGCACACAAGGACGACAATGAAATAAATGTAAAGGTCAATCTTAAACTACGAGAAAAAAACAAAAGAAAGTATCCCAGAATAGTGGAGAACGACAAGGTAAAAGTGTTTCAAAAGAAAAGGGGTAATTACACCGACAGAAAGGAGTATAACTCTAAATGGTCTAATAAAATATTCAATATCGATAAAATTGAATATGATATTATGGGTAATAAAACTTACAAAGTAGCAGGAATAAACAAACCGCTTTTGAGACACGAAATTTTGTTGGTTAATGATTAAACGTATTTCTTGGTGTCTTCTTTATACTTGACTTGATAGTAATCCAGACTTGATTGTTTAGGTTCTTTTATGATTTTTTCATTCAGTTTTTTAACATAAATGTTTCGTTTATTTTTGTATTCGCTACTGTCTCTATCTACTTCTTTTGCTTGGTAACTGTTATTGTTATTATATGTAGGTTTAATATTCATGCTCTTTAAGATGTTCAGTATGTTTTCATTTTGCTCCAACACTTCTTCTAATCTTGGAAACAACAACTCTAAACTACTGTCAATGTTCGCTAAATGTTCCTCCATATATACTAAATTATAAAACTAAACTTTTAAAACTAAATGTTGCAATTATGTTAAATCTACTCTTTAAATACTAATTTTTCATTATTTGTTTAACAGTTTCCTGAGTTTCCTTATCACCATTATCTGATGGAGTAACTCCCCTCCCAAACCGTATAGCTATATTATGAACATCTGTTTCTAAGTTTATACTGTCTTTAGTTTTATCAATATTCATTTTCTTATCATTTCTACTTATTTTGAAACTTGTCGGAATACACGAACATTTACAGTTTCCTTTCTTTTGTATTTCTAATTCATTTTTCATTTCTAAGATTTTTTTACACATTGGACAAGCAAACTCAATAACTGATGTTTCTTTAACAATTTCTTCTTTTTCTTCATCAGTTGAAGAAACAACTGATTCTGTCTTATTCTTTTTCTTTCTCCCCATCTATATTAATATTTATATTTTTAATATATTGTATCACAAACTTAATTAATTCTAAAACAAAATAGCATACTTTTTTAAATCTATTATCAGTTAGTATTACTTGTTCTATATTTTCTACTTTATCTATTATATCAATATAATCCGAATAACTTCTATTCATATAAAATAATAAATATAAAATATTTTCTAAATAACTTTAATATTATTTTATTATGTCTGATGTTCCAATAATAAAACCAATAAATATAACTGATTACGATTTCAAACAATCTAAATATGAACATGTACCAAAACTACCTTTTCGCTCAATTGTTGTTGCTTCATCAACGGGTGGCAAAACAGTTTTAATTCAAAACCTTATCCTAAATGTTTATAGGGACTGCTTCGCCCGTATATTCATTTTTAGCCCGTCGGTTCATAATGACCCTACCTTCGTTGAAGTCAAGAAATATCAAAAAGATAATATGAAGGTTGATGATGAAAAAGAAAAGTTATGTTATGACACCTACCAACCTGAAGAACTGGAAGAAATAATTAACACACAAAGAAAGATAATTCATTATATGAAAGAACAGAAGATGAAGAAACTACATTCAATTTTAATCATAGTTGATGATTTTGCAGACGACCCTAAATTTGTTAGATATAGTAAGTTACTTCATGGACTGGCAACGAGAGGCAGACACGACGCCATTAGTTTTTGTTTAAGCGTTCAAAAATATCGTGTCCTAGCACCAATCATTAGGTTGAATTCTAGTTCGTTGTATATCTTCAAGTTAAAGAATGTATCAGAGTTAATGTCATTCATTGAGGAAAACTCCGCCATCGTTGATAAAGAGCAACTGTTAAATATGTATCATAAAGCGGTAGATGATAAGCCCTACTCCTTCTTTTATGTTAATATGAATTCCAAAGATGTTAATAATATGTTTTATGTTAGATTTGAAAAAGCATTTAAAATAAAATAAAGATTTAAATATATTATGTTATTTTATGATTTACCATTAGACATTAAAAACCTTGTATTATCTTATAATTTAGGTGATGTTAGAATATTAAAAATAAAAAATAATAATATTATTAAAAATTATATTAGTAAATTTAACCCAGTGTGTAAGTCTTACAAATTAAAGAATTCACAGTATTTTGAAATTGACAATATCATTATGAAAAATATTATCAAAAACGGCATATCATATATTTTTAACTTAAGTGAGTTAGATAAATTACATCAAAACATAAACCATTAAAATTATTAATTGAATATGATATATTTGTTACATCTACCTCATTTACTTTTTTTAATCATGTTCGTAATCGTACTTTAACATCAAATAATTTATTTGATATTTATTATTTTCTTAATAAAGACCTTTATAAAACTAATTTAGTGTATAGGGACAATGTGGCTAATTTTATTTCATTACAAGTGAAAAAAATAACTATTAAAGTCATCAATTAAGAAAGACAAAGTTTTATTAGTAAATTTTATTCATATTTTTTTTAATTAATAATGTTAATGAATCATATTAATATTATTAATTTAAATCAATGAAGCGTTGCATAAATTCAACGCAGGTAATTTATATAATAGTTTGTCCGATTTTTGATTTTCTAACTTTTCTATTCTCGTTACACATTCTTGAATAGATTTTATTATTAAAGTATCCGCTCTCGTTTTTTCATCTACTCTTAAATTCTTAATGTCTTCCATACTGTTATTTTCTTCGTTTTTGCTTTGACCAATACCCATTATATATTATTATTTAGATTTTTCTTTTTTCAATTCCTTAACTTCTTTTTCAAGTTTATCTATTTTATCATTTAATTCTAATACTGCTTTATGAACCAACACGGGTAAAACTAAATAATTCAATCCTAAATACTCTTTATCTTTACATACAATATTTTCAAACTCTTTAGGAATTGCTTTTAATACTTCATCTGCGATATATCCTATATGAGTTTTACCCCCGTCATTTCTATCGTGTCTCTTAAACTTCTTTGGCTTAAATTTCTTAATAATATTCATACAGTTAGATTTGACATTGTCTATGTCATATTTCAACCGCGAATCAGATGAATCAACAAACGTTCCGTTAATGGTTACTGTCGTTGCTGTTAAATCTATGTTAGTTCCTGTTGATGGTTCAAGTGTATTACATAGCAATTTCTTCGTTCCTGCAACTGTTACATTTTCATTAAAAGTTGATGAGGCATTATTTGTAAAACTTCCAGTATTTACTGTTGTTCCAAATGTCTTATCAATAGACAATAAAACTGACGGAGTACTTGAGCTATCAGCAATTCTAAAAGCTGTATTTGACGTTCTGAATATTACATCAAATGTCGATAAATTAGTTCCATCATAATAAGTTGATATTTCACTCGTACCAAGCTTTATGTCTGTGCCAGTAGTCATGGAAATATCATTTAAAAATGAAACTGTTGTTAAATCAAATGATTGTATTGTATTAGTTGCTAAATAAGCATTTTGTATTGCCATATTAGTATCAACGGTTATTAATGTTCCTCCGTTAGGTGCTAAATGATTGCTTCTTAATGCTCCATTAGTTTTAACATAAACATCATCAGCAAATAAATTACCCATAACATCAACAGTAGCAGTATTAAAAGTCCATCCACTGGTAATATTAACTGCCCCAACTATGTTAGACTGAACAGCGGGGTCTCCACAAATAAATCTAATTGAAGAATTAGAATCGGTATTTCTCATATCAAAAGATCAAAAAGCACTAACATATCTATATAATTCACAGTTTGTATCAGTTGTTAATTTACCATCAGTACCAATATTAACATTATCACAATTAACATCAGCATTCGTATAAATATTACCTAACACATCTATAGGTTTACTAAAAATTGTTTTTCCTACAAGCCCATCAGCCATAAAATATTGGTTAGAAGCATTAGTTATATCTCCTACACTACACGCTACAAAATTAGGATGATGTATATAAAAACCTTCTATTGCATCCGGTGTATATCATTTATTGAAGTATTGATATTATCTATTTTTGTTTTAATATCTGTTGAAAAATCATTATTTGTAAATATATTTCCTTTCATACACACACCTCCTTCGAAATATGATGTTCCGTGTGCTTGAGCAAAATTGTACGAAGTATGAACATTACCGTTAATCGTAATTCTTGAAGCATTATTAGGTCTTCCAATAATAACATCTCCTGTATTCCATCCTAACCATAATCTATAAGGAGTAGCACCTGTTAGTCCTTGATAAGAGTCCAACTGACAACCTCTTTTAAATTCCAGTCGTTGGTTACTAACTGCGTCCTGGATTCTAAATATTGGATTAGTATTATCTGTTAAACTAAGTATTAATGGAGAGTTTACTGTTTGTGCAGTTGTATTAACTTTGTCTAATTTTTGACTTATTGATACATCCTGTGCGCTATCATTTGTAATTATTGTATTTATCGTATTTGTATTACCACTTATTAATCCTGCTAAATTATCTGACTGTAAAACATATCTAGCATCAGAACCTGCTATATCTAAAATAGACGAACACGAAAATAAACCAGATACTTGTAAATTAGATAATATTGTAGTATTATGATTTAATAATATTTTATCATTTTGAAAAGTTGAAGAATTATTAATTTCTACATCACCAAAACCTCTTTGATTCAAAAACATAGTTGCTCCACTTAAATTTCCATAAACATAACTATCAAAATAATTATTATACATTTCAAAGAAATTATTATAATTTCCAAATTCTGCTATTTTGAAAGTTGCAGTAGTTGTTATATTATGTATTAATGTATTATTTAATATTGATGTATTTAACTTATTTGATAATAAATTATTAGTTGTTATTTTATTATAATAATCTGCTTCATTAAGTGAACCTCCATTCTGTAAATCTGATATTGCTGAAATATGTGAATTTACTGTACTATTTAATCCTGTTATTAAATTAGAATTAGAACTAATATTATTAAAATTAGTTGTTATAGTAGAATTCAAATTATTTATTAAATGTGTATTAGATGAAATATTATTAATATTTGTATTAATTAAGTTAGAATTAGAACTAATATTATTAAAATTAGTTGTCATAGTAGAATTTAAATTACTTATTAAATTTGTATTTGATGAAATATTATTAAAATTTGTATTTGAAGTTATTGTCAGATTACCTATTAAAAATGTATTTGAACTAATATTATTTGATAATACATTAACTTCCGTCTTATTGTATGATTGAGTTATATCATAAAAATTAGCGTCAATCTGTGCTTTTGTGTAAGTATCTACTTGGTCTGCTTTGTTGTTGAGTAAATCAATTATATCTGATTGATTGGCGTATATGTTTCTAATGTTTGTTACCCCGCTTGTAGAATTGATTTCGCTAATTGTGTGCGCTACAACATTCTCAAAGTTTGTTAAATTTATTGAAGGCATTATATATTAATAGTAGAAAATGATAATATTTATTTATTTTAATGTTGTCATTTTTACTTATTCTTAATCTAAAATCTGTACGCCCGCATCGCGTATGGATAATATTTGTTCACTCACTAACGTTATATATATTGTATCTGGCATATTTGCTGTTACCATACTTCCAATAGGTTTCACACGAATTAAAAGTTGTTGCCCAGCTTTTGTGTTAATTCCAGTATATGAACTATCGGGAACCTTTTCGAAATCCATAGCAAAGATAAACTTATCAACACGATAAGCAGAATATTCAATCGATAAATGGTGTTGATGGAACAATGGTAAATTTAATGCTTTTCGTAAATAATAGAATGCTTGTGTTAATGAACGACATGGATACTCAGGATATAGTTTTGAACCTAATTGAAGTTGAAATTCTAAATCAAGGTCGGAATTGTAGTATCCACTTTCTTGATAATTCAAATAATACATAGGATGATAGAAATTGTTGTATTCTTTCATAACGTGAGTATCGCCTACTGCGCTTTTACTGAAAGAACGCGGCAGCGAGTTTAGACACTGAACGAACAACAGTAGTGTTAATTGACGACGAACCATCGGGAACTTGATTAGATTGACAAATATAAGTATTATAAGTAATAGGTAATTCTTTCCCATCAAGTAGGTGTGCAACATATTTATTATGAAGGTCGTTGTCCAAGCTTACCAAATCAGTTTGAAGGAATGCGTTACTAATTGAGAACTGCTCATTTGTATGAAGGCTTGTGTCTGTGTTGCCACTTTCTGGAAACCTCGACCCACCCGCTGTAACAACACAATCGGTAAAATTTGAAACTAGTTCAAGCTCTAAAACAAGTGGACACGCTTTTAACGGGATATACTTAAATTGATTGAATAAACCAAGCGTCGGTTTAAATCCCACAACCATTTTTCTTCTAAAGCCTGGAATTGTGTAAGCGTGGTATGCAGGACCAATATGACCCGATGCAGGAACTGCACGACGTGTGTTTAAATCATCATCATATCTATAACCAAAACTCTGGGCGTCTTCATTGTCTCTTGCTCCTTTTGACATCAAGCAACTCATCATGCGATGATTTCGGTTGTAATAATCAATGTCTTCAACAAGTTGATTACCAGCAATTAGTCTTGCTCTTCTAAAGAAGGAATAAGCAGGAGACAGAGGACGTAAGCGTTTATTGTCTGACGGGTCAGTGTTTTCAACGGTGAAATAAACCATTACACTCTGCGGGTCAAGCCAAGTATTATCTTCAGCATTTAAAGCTATTTTCAACACACGTTGACCAGATGAAGGGGTGTAGATATTACTTCCAGAAGGGAAAAACGAGACTGAACGACGGTCGTTGATATAACTTGCACCTTTATTTAATTTGAATGAGAGGTTGTCAATTAGAATAGCACTAAAAGTTTCCATTGCTATATATAATTTAATTTAGAAATAATTTAAACTAAACTAAATTAAATAATTTAGTGTAATCCTTTTGATTAGAATTATTATTTTTAAATATTTTCATTTTCTTTTTCTTAATCTTATCTTCAACTGGATTATTCCCTTTTTCTTTCTCCATTACTAATTCTCTAATTTCTTCACACGTACTTTTCTTATACTTTTTATTTTCATTCTTAATCATATCATCCGTTGTTTCATTGTCATATTTCTTATGTTGTATCATAATACTAATATGAAAATAGTTTTGCGTTTTTTCTTTTTACTATTTCATCAAGGTCTGATTGAGTATGATTACAATTGTTAGTGTTGTCATTGATGAGAACATAACCATTTTTATATTTTGGTACGAACATATTATAAATTGAAATAATCCAGTTATAATCAATATAGTCAGGTCTAACTCTGACACTCCGAATAATGAAACACCCACACTGACATTTTACATGTGTTCGTTTATTATCTCTATTTAAACCCCTTAATCTTTCTACAAGTGTTGATGGTTTATATTTTGTTTCACTTTCTGTCAAGTTTTCATGCAACTGACTATACATATATAATATTATATAATTATATATTTAAGTACTTATTTAACTATATTATCTCCTTTACCGGTTCATTGCTTCTTGAAACATCTTTGCCTTGGTCTCCGTATCCAGTTATGTAATCATGGTTAGTATATGGATTTAATGAACCAGTATAAACAGTTATAGCACCACGGTCAGCAATACTGACAGGGTCTAAGATACTTCTAAAATTAATGTAATCATCGGTAATTTTAGACCTTCGTGATATAAACGGCGCTCCATAAGTGGTTAGAGTTAATTCTCTTTCAGGATAATCTTTTGTTATCTGTGCCCCTACACTTGAACCGAGACTATGTGTTATAAGATGTTTAACTTCATTGTTTTCATCCAATGCTGTTGATGTGTCTTTATATCGTTGTGAATATTTAGTCATTTTAAAGGGAAGTCCTACATCTGCCAGAATGTCATTAACAGCACCTCCAAACGTTCCTTTTCCAAATGTACCGCTTTCATACATTTTATCACCATCAATATAAAAACCTTTACCATTTCCATAGGCTCTACTCAATCCTTGCGCATCAGTTAAATTAGAATTAGGATTATAACTATTTAATATTTTGTCAGTTTGTTTCATAACATTAGTTATTTTAGTTGTTTTCTTATAAGGTTGATAATGTTTAATTTTCCCTTGCTTCCTTTCATAAATTAACTTTCTATTATTAATCATATAATTAAAGTTATAAATTAATTTCTAAATTAATTAATAATGCTCACATATAAGAAGGTCTATATTGACAGCGCTCCTAGAATTAGCGGTACATCATCGAATTTCAAAGTTGAATTGCCGGAAACATTACAAACAGACAACGGAGTTCATTGCTACATTCACGAAGTAACATTACCTAACTCGTGGTATTCGATTCAGTCAGGATTAAATAATATATTATACTTTTATTCTTCTCCACTAGTTCCAGATGAAGGTAACACAAATGTCCATTATTTAGCGTTACAATTGGACGAAGGAGTATATACTGGCACAGAACTAGCGACAGAATTAAAGTCAAAAATAAATGGTGTTGTAGATAATACTAATTTCTCAAATACTTATGAAGTTACTTACAGTGTGAAAACTAATAAAATAACAATTTATTCAAACTATGCCGATAGAAAGTTCGCTGTGTTAACTGATGAACAAATGAAACTAACATATGCAGATTATATATGGAATGGAACTTTTAATGCTAATAACTTGCAATCTGTTAATGAAGTTTTAGGAAATTATCAAGTTGCAGTTTATCAATATAACAATCCTTATGTTTCTAGTTTCGTTAATCTTCAACTGATTAGAAATATTTATATTCATTCTTCTCAATTGTCTAATTATAATCAAGTAAATTTAAGAACCGGTGATAGCACAGTTGTTAAGAAAGTACCAGTCACAGCACCACACGCGGGAATTGTCTTTGATTCGGAATTAAACCCTCTGGATTACTTGGATGTATCAAATAGAAGCTTTAAACAATTAGATTTTTGGATTAGTAATTCATTAGGAAATGAAATTAATTTAAATGGGGTAAATGTATCCCTGTCATTATTGTTTGTGAAAAGCGATATTATTTAAATATATTCTTTAATTTTTCCATATAGAAAATATATAGAATATATTATATGTCAAGTATTGAGGTAGTAGATGTTAATAATGAAACTAAAACAGAAGAAGCACCTGTTAATAATGAAGTCGTTGAACAAAATGAAACAGTTAATGAAGAACCAACGCCAGAAGAAGTTAAACCTGAAGAAGTCATTCCTGAACCAAAAGCGAAAGCAAAAGCATTACCAAGAACTAAAAAAGAAGTTGAATTAGTAGAATGTGAACAATGCTCTAAAAAGATGACATTGAAAAGTTTGAGACACTCACATCCTAAAAATTGTAAAGGGGCAAAAACCGAGATGCTCCCAGTCAATCCACAAAAGAATATTAGAAAGATAAAACCTGAAGTAAAAGAAGAAATTAAGAATGAGATTAAACAAGAAGTGATTAAAGAAACTATTAAGAAACCCACGGCAACAGAACTATTAAGCCAACATTATGAAGAACTTAAACAAAAGAAAAAACAAAATAAACAAGAAAAAATAAACAAATTATCTTCATCAATGTTTTAAATAATAATCTAATTATAATATATATTAATCATGCTTATGAGAAGTCATAGAAATGTAGAATTTAAAAGGGCGCCACAAGTAGAACGTCATTATAATGTTTCAGATTTATGGGGAGTTGCTTCAAGAATGAATTATTTTAAACAGTTGAAGGACACACTGGAAGCGAGACAATCACAGGGAGCATTAATAAAGTATAGAAATGATTTAGCTGAAAGCAACAGAACCGAAAGTTACAGAAAGGAATTAGACAGAATAAGAAACATATTAGACAACACACGGTCACCAGATGGAATACAAACGAAGGAACAACTAACTGTAAGAAAGAAGCATTTAGAAGAAATGATTAAGAATATCTCTGATTAATTTATTTTTCTAAATAATTAATATACTATGATTAAATCAATTAATAGATTGAATACAGTAGGACCGGTAAAAGTAGGGTCATTGAAATCACAATTACATTTGAGACCTTCTTATGATGAATTGTTAAAAGAAACGTTGGTAGGAGATGAGAACCGTCCATCAATTGAAAATGTGATAGACAGAAAAGCGACAAGATACAGATTAAACCAATACGGTAGTCAGTTTGATAATAAGGACGTCTTAGACATTCAAAAGAAACAAGAACTAGACCGGAGAGGAGAAGTTATGAAAGGAGCAATGTCGGACGATGGTAGTGTAAGAGCTAAACTTAATGATGAATTGAAACTTGCTGACACACTGAAACAACACCAGTCTTTCATTCAAGAAGGATTGGCGGAAACAAACAAACAGAAAGAAGAACTTGCTGAACGAATGAGACGTTGGAGAGAACAACACGAAGAAATGGCAAGTGCTGTTTCTAAGAGTTCATATCCTGCCGGTGTAGAAGTTCATTCAATGGTGTCCGCTGATGAAATGCCAGAATTAGAACCATTAGAGGAAGGCGAAGAAGAAGATGAACGAGAAGACGACCCAGTTGTTGAAGTAGAAGCAATGAAAAAAGGTAAAGATGATGACGATGACGCGCAAACAACCGTTACTAATGCTGAGATAATGGAAATGCATGAAAAAGCAATCGAGTTGGAATTACAAAATGTCGAAAACGAAGACGTTGATGACGAACGAATTTTCAAAAATTATTTAACTAGTATAAAGTGGTTGTGGCCGGTGTGTTTATCGAAAAATCCGGGAACTATGATGGATAACATAATTGGAAAACTACATCAATTTAATGTAATAAATGCAGATAAATACGATGAGTTCAAAGAACTATTAGACGAATATATAACAATGCAAGAACAACAGAAAGAAAAGGAATTCGTGCTCGGTTAGAAACATATTACAATGACAATGTTTATAACAAATACTTCAAACAGAAACCAAGTTCATCAACTCAACAATAAAACAATATATAATATTTAATATGACTAATAAATATTATGGGTTACGCCGACGCCCTACTTTTGAAGAAATGCTAAAGGAAGCGATGACGCACAGATTAAAAATTGAAATCATCCCCGAAAGACAGGTAATTGACTTGTCAATCAACAATATAGATTTTGACGATTTTGACCTTTCAAAATACGATAGGAGACTACGGTTGAATGCTAGGGTTCAAACTGATGAACAAGTTCTTCAACACGAATTGTTCCCTGATATGTTTGATGAAGTAGCGCCAACATCACAGTTATATGAAAACAACGAGGCAGACGCACAAGCAACACGATATATAGCAAAAGATTTTGCTGATGAAATTTATAGTAATGCAATTTCAGGACCAAAAGATGAACCAAAGGATGAACCAAAAGATGAAAAGCAGGAAGATTTACAAAGTCTTCATTTAACATCATCATCGTCATCAGCATCAACCGAAAAAGATAAGAAAGAGGAAAGCCGAGAAATAAAATCGTTAAGAAACATATTTTTAGGTGGAGAAGACAAGAGCGTATTTGAACTATTCAAACGTGATGACAAGAAGACATCCACACCATCAGAACAATCAAGGGAACAGGAAGAAGAACATCCAAGGGCATCATTCTGGTCAAGACGACAGGTAGAAGCAAGAAGCAGAAGCCACTCACCAGAAGAAAGAGCAAGAGGTAATCAAATGAACAGAAGACAATTAGAAACAAGAAGCAGGAGCAACTCACCCCAAGAAATAGCTAGAGGTAGTGAATGGACGAGGGAACAAATGGAAACAAGAAGCAGGAGTAGAAGCCCAGAAAGCACAAATACAAAAAGTAGCCGAGGCAAGAAGAAAAAATAAAAACTACTTAAAGACAAAACGCCCTAATATAGTAAAATGACAGGAATTTTTATTAACGGTAATAGTAAACAGAGAATAACGAATGACGAATTTGATATGATGGTTGAACTGATGAAAGCAGAAAACGACTTAGTCTTACAGATGATAAGCGAACAGAACCAGACTTCGAGCGATGGCAATGAGCAACCCGTGAGGTGGAGGGACGACCAGAAGAACTACCACCAGAATTACTACAACAATAACCTAAAACAGTCTTACACTTGTGAGGACTGCGGAAGGACGATATCAAGCAAATCAAATTTATCTAAACACAAGAAATCTAAAATTTGTTCGCAAGCTTCGCGACAATGCACATTATGAAAAAATAATAATCATTCATCTTATTAAAAACACTTAATGAGATTAATGCGTTCATTCTCAACCCGAAACCCATTTTCTCCAACAGTCAACCACAGCCCGAAAAACTACTTAAAGAGAAAATACCTTATATTATATAGAGTATAGTATTATGGTTACCATGTCAGAAAATAAAATCATAGATTTCATTTTAAACAGCCAACAAGGCGAACTAATACAAAAAGAAGGGAGGCAAACACAAAAACTCAAAATAGGTGATAAGACCTACGGATATGATAAGAACAAACCAGTTTCAAACGTATTGAACACGAAACTAAAGGAAGTGGCAAGGAGTGACGGATATAGAAAGCATGGCCTTTTGGTGAAAGGTGCTAATTATCTAAAACTAACGAGAGGTAGACCCTTACAGGATTATGTCAAGCGATTCAAGTCCAAAATCACAGACGAGCAACAAGCGTTCAAGGGATACGCCAACACCTACTCGGTAAGTGATATAAGATTAAAGGGGTTGAAAGGTTTATCCTACTTAAAATACCAGAAGCAACGACTGACCGAATTCCTGAACAGAAACCCGAACTTGAAAATAATCGTGGAAACTGATTTATCATTCAAAAATCCCGACAATGAACTTATTCAAAGGAGGTTAAGAAGCAGAAGATACAATATTCATAATACCGATGAGTTGAACAACGTCTTAAACAACATTGGACATGACATTGAGACACAAATTGAAGTAGTCGAAGAAGTTCAGTCGAGTTTGGTTCTTGTACAAGTTGAAAAGTTAGTCATCAGTTATGATAGGTACAATCCTACCCGTGGTTCATCCTTTATTCCATTGCCCGACTGGGTGGCAAACAAAAAGGCTTGTATTAATATTAAAAATGAGGATGACTTATGTTTTAAATATTCCGTTCAATGTGGATTTTATGAGTTATTCAAAAAAGACCATCCCTGCGAGATGTATCATTATAAGAAATATGTAGATGACAAATTTATCAAATGGGATAATATTGACTTTCCAGTAGGTAATGATGAGATTGAACTATTTGAAGAACAGAACAAACACATATCGGTCAATGTTTATTACATAAACCCCGATACAAATAGTAAAACTATTTTATTATACAAAAGAAGCAACAACCCACAAGCACAACACAAAATCGATTTGATTAAATTGACTGATGATGTTAAATCCCATTACGCTTATATCAAAAATTATGATAAGTTAATGAGTAGTCAGACTAACAAGATGAAGGCGAAGAAGTATCACTGTAGAACCTGCTCACATGGTTTCAAGACCGAAGAACTTTTAAAGAAACACGAAGAACAGGGATGTCTAGCAGTTGAGGGTCAAAAAATAGAAATGCCAAAAGCAGGTGAAACAATAGCATTCAAAAACCATTTCAAGAAACTTAAAGCTCCATTCGTAATCTATGCCGACTTTGAATGTTTAACTGTGCCAATTGATGTTAAAAGCAAATCGGCAAAAGCTAAAACTACATCATATCAAAATCATCGTCCGTGTGGTTTTATGATTAATGTAGTCAATGCTATAACCGGAAGTAGTGAGCCTTACTTATATAGAGGTGAAGATTGTATGGATAAGTTTGTTGAAAAAATCAATGAAGTCAGAGAAGATATTATTAGTAGGATGAAGGAAGTAAAAGAGATAATCATGACTGAAAAGGACAAGGAAGATTTTGAAAATGCTACTACTTGCTTTCTCTGTGGAAATGATTTCAAACCTGAGGACAAGAAGGTTCGAGACGCCTCGCCAGAGGCTCACGAGACTTCCCTTCCTTCAAGAAGGAAGGTTCGTGACCATTGTCACTTTACTGGAGCTTACAGAGGATGCGCCCACGATGATTGTAATCTTGGTTTTAGTATGAGATATTATAAAATCCCTGTGTTTCTTCATAACCTTAAAAACTATGATGCCCACTTAATCATCAACAAGGCTCACGAACTGAACAAGAATTCTAAAATAGAATGTATCGCTCAGAACAGCGAAAAGTTTATAA
The DNA here is from genome assembly GCA_963377175.1 of Effrenium voratum. Lineage (NCBI taxonomy): Eukaryota > Dinophyceae > Suessiales > Symbiodiniaceae > Effrenium > Effrenium voratum. The sequence goes on from CAUJNA010002133.1 coordinate 25,486, forward strand.
CCTTTGGTTTTAAAAATCTTTGTTTCAAGGACAGTTTCAGTTTCTTATCGTCTTCGTTGGATAAGTTGGTGAAGTTGAGTAAATATGAGGATGATAAAAAGCGTGAGAATTGGAAGAACAATTTCAGATACAGCGTTAGAAACCCGTATGTTAAAACCGATGAAGATTTGGATTTATTGACTGATAAGGGTATTTATCCCTATGACTACTTTGATGATTTTGAAAGATTTAAGGAAAGGGCTTTACCACCGAAAGAAGCGTTTTACAGTAAATTGAGTGAAGAACATGTAAGCGATAAAGATTATGAAAGGGCACTGAAAGTATGGAAGCACTTCGGGATTAGAACACTCGGGCAGTATCACGACTTGTATTTAAGAACTGATGTTTTACTACTGACCGATGTATTTGAAAACTTTAGAGACTTGTGTATGGAATACTACGGTTTAGACCCCGCTCATTATTACACATTGCCAAATTTCGCATGGGACGCGATGCTTCTAAAAACTGGTGTTGAAATAGAACAATTGCATGACCAAGAAATGTTTGAGATGGTTGAAAAGGGAATGAGAGGAGGAATGTGTCAAGTCAGTCATAAATTAGCAGTGGCAAATAATAAGTATATGGGGGAAGCATATGATGAGAACAAGCCATCAAATTATATTAGTTACTTGGATGCTAATAACTTGTATGGTTTAGCAATGTCCCAGAAGTTACCGCTAAAAAATATCAAGTGGGCAAAGAAAACTCCCATTGTTGAAAAATGGAATGAAAACGATGAGTTCGGTTATATTATGGAAGTTGATTTGGAATATCCCGAAACATTGCACGACTTCCACTCTGACTATCCACTAGCGCCTGAAATAATGAATGTAAATGTGAATATGCTTTCCGATTATCAAAAGCAAGTCTTCAAAATATATTATGATGGTAAAAGTCCCAAGGACGAGAAAACAAGTAAGTTAATATTAAATCTAAAGGATAAAGAAAAATATGTGGTTCATATTAAGACTTTACAGTATTATTTGAAAATGGGAATGAAAATGGGTAAAGTCCATAGGATAATAAAATTTCAACAGAGGGCATGGTTGAAACCGTGGATTGACTTCAACACTGGTAAAAGGAAAGAAGCCAAAAGCGATTTTGAGAAAGATTTATTCAAATTAATGAATAACGCGGTGTACGGAAAAACTATGGAAGACAAGCGAAACCATATGGATTTTGAATTAGTTGATAATGAGGTAAGATATGAAAAATGTGTTAATAATCCAACTTTCAAAAATAGATTTATTATTAATGAAAATCTCGTCGGAGTTGAGAAAACTAAAGCAAAACTGAAACTGGATAAACCGATTTTCTTAGGAATGAGCATTTTAGATTTAAGCAAATTGCATATGTATCAGTTTTACTATGATGTATTGAAAAAGAAGTATAACGAAAACATCAAATTGATATATACTGACACTGACAGTTATGTAATTCAAACAATGACTGATGATGTCTATAAGGATTTCAATGATATACAGGAACACATGGATTTTAGCGACTATCCTGTTGAGCATCCATGTCATGACAAAACTAATAAAAAGGTCTTAGGAATGTTTAAGGACGAATGCTCTTCAAAAATAATTACCAAATTCATCGGATTGAAACCTAAATCTTATGCCTTCACAATTCATGGTGAGGTTGATGAACATAAGAAATCAAAAGGTGTAGTGAAACACAAAATGAAAAAAGAACTGTCGTATCAGAACTACCACGAAGCATTATATCAAAACAAAAAGCACGAAATCACATATAATTTTATTAGGAGTAAGTCACATCAAATATATTCAATGTCTCAAGTCAAGCAATCTCTCAGTAATTATGAAAACAAAAGGTTTTATATTGATGCTTTCACTTCACTGCCTTATGGGCATTATTCCGTAAAATAATTATCTAAATAGTTCTAATAATATGAAATTATTTGAATTATTTTCAGGCACAGGGTCGGTTGGTCGGGTTTGGGATTGGGTTTGAAACTGGAAATGTGGGTTTGGGGATGAGGTTGAAACTGAAAACATTAAAGTTTATGTGTTTGTTGGTTTTGGGGGAGTTGAAAATGGGGGATTATGCCCTTATTTTGGTGGTTTGGGATTGTTGGGATTTAAGGGTTTGCGAAGAGCTCCCTTGAAATTGGGGTTGGTCTAAAACATTGAAACAAAAAATCGGCGAGAGTTTAACCTTACACAACGGTTTAGGGTTGTAAGACAAAACGCCCGACACCCGAGGGAGGTGCCTTCTGACAAACAGGACTCACACGTGGGGGTTGGGGTTGTTGTTGTTGAGGTGGTGGTGTTACGGGTTGTTTTGGTTGAAGGCGTGTGAGGCATCCACAGCATCATAAAAATCCAGCATCATCAGCATCATCCAGCATCATCAGCATTGAAACAAAAGAAGGGTCGGTTGTTGCCTGATGGCTGATGCCATTTAAAAAACAAAAAACTATCCATTCCATAATCAACCCTCCCTTTTCAGCAAGGAGTGGTGGGTATGCTTAACTCTCCTTGACCCATTCGCTCCCCACTCACTCCTTGCTCGGACAGGATGGGTGACACACATGGTCACCCAGACCGAATTACAATTATGGAATGGTTAGTAAAAAAAGCAAATAACCGCCAATCCCCTAATCAAATGCACGACACTTTTAGTGTCGCACATCCGATTGACATTGTTGTTGTCTTATTTTTCTAGATGCACGGAGGTTCATTCCCAATTTCCCGCAGGAAAGAGAGAATGTTCCTCCTAAACAGAAATGGTGTAAAACCGTTTCCCAAATTCAAACAAAGAAAGAAAGATACCTTTCCAAAGGTCCCCACACTCCAGCAGAAAGACTAAACGTCAGGCTCTGCTGTCTGCAAGTCCTTTTATCCAAGCATCAGTCAAATCACTGGTGTTTGTTGATGAGGCTGTGCGTCAAAACTTCTCAATCAACGAACGTGAGCAAATGCGGTGGGAAGGTCTGGTCTTCTCGCTTGGTCATCCAAATTAAAGTGGGAGAGGGGTTCCCTGCACCTATGGGAGAGGGGTTCCCTGCACCTATGGGAGAGGGGTTCCCTACACCTATGGGAGAGGGGTTCCCTGCCTATGGGAGAGGGGTTCCCTGCACCTATGGGAGAGGGGTTCCCTGCACCTATGGGAGAGGTTCCCACCACATCTTCAGGAAATGAGGACGAAATCATTACTATAGAACATATTACATTTGAAATTTATACATAACAGAAACAATGATTTCATGGCTTAATCATAATATTTAATTATAATATGATTAAACATTGTTTTATAATCTAACAAGAAGGTTAAGACATTTAAATTGAACCTGAAACCCAGACCAGCCGACCAGCAACCCCCTAGCCAAAACTACTTAAAGAAATATTACCTTATATATTAAAAGGAAAATGAACGGTGATGGAATCAATAATTATATCAATAAAAAATGCTATGATTGTTGTCACTTCAAAAAAGAAAATATGGAATTGTATAAATTGAGTTTACCTAATGAAATAGTGAATAATATTATTAATTATTCAATGGATGGTGAAGAAGACATATGTAAAAATTGTAAAACATGGAGAGATAATCAATTTTTAATCAAATGTCTGTTGGGAATAAAAAGAATACATAATAGAAATGTAGAAGATGATATTTTAATATTTCTAACTGTAAATAAAATACCACCTTACGATTGTGTTAAACAGTTTCTTAAAATCAGTAAGAAAAAATATGAAATGATTGATGATATATTATGGATGTTGGGTTATAGTCAAGAGAAAGGAGAAGATGTTAAAGAAAATATCAAATTATTTATTGAAAGTAAAAAGTTTAATGTTCAGAATACAGTGAGAGATGTTAATATTATTTTTAAAATGATGTATGAAAGAAGTAAGACAAACCAATTAGATTATTATCCTGAACTGAAATTATAATCATAATATAATAATAACATGTAAAATCTTATATGTTATAATTATACTGAACTTTTAACCTATAAATGAAAATTAGTGAGAAAAACACTAACAAAACAAATACACCACCAACACCCCAGAACTTGATAACTACTAAAAGGGCCAACTCTTTCAAATGAAAAAATGTCGGCCCCCAGCCCAACAATGAACAAGGGGGGCAATTACCAAAATGATTACCTTAACGAAAACGATAAATAAGCTCCCTAAAAACCCTCTTTTAAAAACGAATAAGGGGGAACACAGATTTGAGATGAACATAAAAACCAGAACAGGCAACCATCAACAGACCACCCCCCAGGCCCCCTACTTTCTCCATTTTTCCCCCTCCCCCTCCACCCCCTACTTTAGTAGGGCGGCTGAAGTGTCAGCTCTTGAACACGCTTTGCTTGGGCGCTCACTGCAGCAAATAAACAAAGAAAATAGGGATTGTATCCCCTTCTTGGGATGTTTTTAAAAGGAGGATCAGGATGAGACAGTGCTGTAAAAAAGAGGGACCCGGGAAGAGGACCCAGCCGTGGGGCAGTCTTCCCGGGCCCCTCTTTTAAAAAATGCCTATGTTGGACTATGTCAAACCATGTTATCCCTTTTTGTTTGGCTTTCCAAGTTGAACATTTAAGTTTGTAAAAAAAAACATCAATTTTTGAAGCCAGTCGCTTTGCCTAAGCCGAGCTTACACGTTGAAAGTTCAGTTTCCTGCAGCCTGGCAACTTTCAAGCAATTCACACCTGCCCCACTTGATTTTCCACGATTTCATTTTCACTTGTTCAGAGTCAAGCCAACATGCGTCATAAGACATATGAATTCAACACGCTGACGCAATCCACCATGATTTCTCCGCCGGTCGGGCCCCACGCGCGCCATTGCCACTAGGCTGAATTCAGGGTGGGGGGGGGCAGGGCGGACAAACAACTGGGATCTTATGGATTGTTTATTTTTTGGGGGAAGACCCTTCGCACACCCGAATTGGTGCTGTGTAAGCGCCAGCAGCTGGTGCTGGGTAAGCGTCGTCGCTGGGTGCTGCGTAAGCGCCAGCTGATGGTGCTGTGTAAGCGTCATCGCTTGGAGCTGCACACGCGCCAGCAGATGGTGCTGGGTAAGCGCCATCTGCTTGGCGCTGCATAAGCGCCAGTGCATGGACATCATGGAACAAGCAATTATTTTTGGGGACATCATGGAACTAACGTCATGGAACATGAAACATCATTTGTTAGCGCTTTTTCAGCACTCATCTTAAGTATTGATACAGTCAGTTTCGAACGCAACCAAACTTGATGGCAGTGGGAACCAGAATGCAAAACAACGAAATCATTTGCAATCCAAGACATTGAAGTGAAGTTTGCAATACCAGGGGATGCGCATCTTGATTTTCAGCTCAAGAAGTAATTACACAGAATTGGGGGGCGCGTCCGCAGCACCATGCCATTTCTTTATGCCATTTCTTTAGAAGAAAAAAACAGATGTTCGTAAACACGCGCTTACTTACCATCAACCCATTTGAGGATGATTGAACAACTGTTTGGTATGGATGATTGAACAAATTTGACGTTGAAGCGGTTGGCCAAGAGAGGAGCCGAAGACCCTTCATTGAGGCAACTATTCACAGTACGCGAACCCTATTCTTAGAACCAACTTGTATGTTCATGAACATTTGAATTTTCATCATTGCGTGCCATGTGAAGGGCGCAGCCCGTGCATACATACATGATTGCGGGGCCGTTGTCATTGATTGACATGGGTCATTCGTACAGTCATTATAGAAAACATGCCCATCTTAACTGCATTTTAGGGGTCCCAGCCAGCGACCCGTCCCGGATTTTGGCACTCATCTTGAGGGGTTGCCATCTGGCACCCCCGTGAGGGTGCCAGATGTGGAAAGATTTCTGTCTGTTAGTGAACTGTCAAACCAGTTCATATTTTGGCGCAATCCACAAGTTGGGCACAAATGCAGCTTTTAATATGGGAAAGACACCTTGTCCAGATCAAGAAATCCACATTTTTGAGGCTTCCGTGGACCTAGGCATGAATAACCCCGCAAAAATCAGAACCCCAAAAAGGTCCATGGTAGTTCGAGGGTGAAAAACCCTACATTTTTGAGGCTTTTGTGGACCCAGGGCTAAATAACCTTGCAAAAACCATGGGATTTTGGCAAAGCTTAAAATAGTCTTCGGGGGCCGCCGGGGAAGCTAAAATTACATGTAAAAAAGCTGAACCGCAACATTTTTGCGCGCAGCAAAGCCCGTACTTCAATTTTAGCAATCCATATTTCACGCCTATGGCCTTGCCCTTTTCCGAACCCTTTTCTGAGATCCGCAGTGCGAGACGTCAGGCCCAGCGCCAATGCCAACGGGACCTTGGCAACGCAGCGACCAGGACCTGGAAAACCTGTTGGGGTGGTTGGCAACCTCGGCGCTTTTTCAGCACCTGGTAAAAACCTGTTAGTTGCGGCGGTTGGGAACTGAGCGCTTTTTCAGCACCCGGAAACTGAAAAGGCGTTGGACAAACCCCTCTGCCTATAGAAAATCAACGGGTGGTAGTCGACTCAGTGGTGGGGAATTGCAGCGCTTGTTCAGCACCGGAAAGCAGCATTTTTTCGTAGCATTTGAAGATGCCGTTGGCAAGTTTTTGCCTTGAAACGTGGCGACGGTAGGTCCGTTGCCGGAATCGCAGCAGCCTCAACAGCACTGAACTGGTGGTTGTTGGTACCGTAGTCTTTGTTGATTGTGCTTTTTCACAAACTGGACCCCGCCCGGACTGGCGTGGCGGGCTCTACTCAGACTCACCGGCGCCCTCAGCTCTTTCTTCTTTTCGTCGTCCTGTGAGCCTCTCCCGTCGGCCTTCTTCTTTTCCTCCTTATTTGAGGCTCCTCGGTCGCCCTCATCCGCTTTGCTTTCATTCTTTTCGTTCGTCTTTTCCTGCTTCCGTGAAGCTCCTCCTTTGTCCTTCTTTTCCTTCTTCGGGGGCTCGCCATCGCACTCCCCCCTCCTCCTCCTCCTTTTTCCTTCTTTTCTTCCTATCTTTCTCTTCTTTCCGTTCCTTTTCTTGTTTGTCTTTCTCCTCTTGGCTCTTTTTTATCTCATCCATCTTCTCCAGCAGCTGGCGGTTCTTCATCTGCGTTTCACGGAGCTGCGTTTTGCAGCTGTGGTAGCGGTCCTGCAGGATGGCCGTGCTTAGGCTTGTTTGGCGCCGACGCTTATTCAGCACCGGTCCAATATGAAAAAATGAAAACCAGCAACATGTTTTAACCATGTAAGTAGCGCTTGCGCAGCACCACGGCAATTATGAACTCACGTCAGTTTTTTTAACCCAGCACACGACCCGATGTCCTCCAGGTTCTTCCTCTGGTCATTGAGCTGCTGCACATCCCATTGCAGTTGGACGATCTGCTGCCCGGTCTGCTGCAGCCGCCGTTCTGAGTGCTGGAGCTGCTCTTGTGGCACTGCCTGGACTGCAGCATCTGCTGTTGCAGTTGCTCATTTTCGTGCTTGCAGCCGGCCAGGCCCTGTTGCGCTTGCTGGAGCTGCTGCTGGAACTGCTGCTGCTGCTGCTGCTGGAGCTGCTGCTGGAGCTGCCGCCTCTCCAACCGCTGCTCGCGGCACGCGTTCTGCCGGTTGCTGCGGCTGTTGCCGAGCCCTCCGTCACTCCCTGGCCCAGACCATGGGTGCCAAACCCAGCGCCCTTCGCTGTCCGCGCCCCACTCCATCTTGAGATGGAAAAACAGCAGAGTTTGACAACTGGTTTTCAGCGGCGCTTCCTCAGCACCAGTCACTTATCTGAAAAGCGCTTTTCCAGCACTGCGACAGTGGAACCTGCAGGATCGGCGGCTCTGGGCTCTGGGCTGGCCAGTCAGACATGGACCTAAAAGCGCTTGCTCAGCACCAGCTGGTTGGGCTCTTGCGGGCGCTTGCTCAGCACCTAGTCAAAAAAATAGTGAAGCAACATGACACGACATCTGATCTCGAACCTCAATCTTGGCAAAATTGCCACGTAAGGGCGCTGCGCAAGCGCCATCATTATCCTTGGCTGGAATTCAAAAAATGGCGCTTGTTCAGCACCAAGCTAGTGAAAGGTACATTATGCGGCGAAAAAGGTTTGTTCCGCAGGCGCTTGCTCAGCACCGATATGTTCCCAAGATCCTCAGCATGATGGTATCATTATTACTAGCCCAAACACGAGCCTATGACATTCAAGTTAAATACCTAGGACTTGGAGCGCGTGGACAAACATGGGGAAGAAGCTTGGCCACGCTCACGCGTTGCAGGGGCAGCCATGGAAAGAATGGACAAAGTACTTGAAGACCTACGCGGAGTTGAAGTATTATATCATTGTGTGCTTGATCGAGTCTCTATGTGTTCGAGTCACTCAGGTCTGTCGGCTGAAAGCTGAGCACGTCGACTTGAGGAGGAACCGTGTTTGGCTGGACAAGTTCAAGAAGCATAAAGCCATATGGAAACCTATCCTTCCATCAACAGTGGCAATGATCAAAGAATGGAAGAAGACAGGCGGAACCGGATGGAAATGGCCGAAATCAGGGTATGTCTTCCCTGCCTCAGGGAAAGGAAAAGGGAAGCCGATAACAAAAGATATAGTTGCCAGGCACATTCGCAAACATCGTGATGGTTTCGTGGCAAAGTATCCTGACCTACTTAATGGCCAGAATATCCGTAGCCATTCTGGCCGGCGGCATTCTATCTCAGAACTTGCAGGGGCTGGAATATCAGAGTCTTTTGGAATGGCATGGTCCCAAATCGACAACTCAACCAGTACCCACGGCTCCCACAGCGGCTTCTTGTCAAACATGGCAAGTAACCCAGGTTGTAGTGCGAGGATGTGCCACCAGGGGTTAACGACATAGAAGCCCTGGGTTGGTTTGCCTCCCCCAGCACGGATTTTCTGGTAGGACTCATGTAGGTTGTTCAGCTCAGTTTTGTTGAGGCTGTTCAAATCTGATTCATCTCCCACATCCTTGTCGTTGATGAAGCGGGTTAACGGCTGCATCTCAACCTCACTGCAAAACGGTGGAAACTAAAACAACCAACAAGCTGTGTTTCAATAAATAAGCGAAGGGATAAACAACAAAAACGCAATTCCAGAAATCAAATTCGACTTAGGGGCAGACATGGGCCAAGCAAAGTCATGGGTTTTCTTGGCGTTCAGCATCCCAATCACCACGATTCTCTCGCGGTTCTGAGGCAAGCCGTGATTGCGGGCACTCAGGCACTTGCACAGCACCGTGTACAAAGGCTTTCTGGTTCCCGTCACCTTCAAGCCACGAAGGTGCTTCATAATTTCCATCAGCACTTGTGGATGTTGGGTCAAGAGCCCCTTCACATTCTCCAAGACAAACGTTGTGGGTTGCCGCTCTTTGATGTACTTCAACAGCTCATAGATCACCGTACCATTCGCTTCATCAGCCACTCCTTGCCCTAGGCCCTGCAGGCTAAAGGGCTGACAAGGGAACCCACCCAGGAAGAAGTCCACTGTAAGAGCATCCCGAAGAAACTCTTTGTCAAACACGTTGTTGAAGTACTGTTCATGGCTCCAAAGATGTTGGCTCACCTTCGTGACATGTTGGTTGCAATCGCAGGCGAACACCGGGCGCACCTCCAGGCCCAGCATCTCTGCCGCAAAAAGCTCAGAACAAATGCCCGAGCAGGCTGACCCGAAGGTCAAAGGAACTGACCGTTTGCGCTTGCCCATCTTGATCCAATTGCTGCAAAAGCGGCGTAAGTCACAGCGCTTCTTCAGCACCATGTGCAAATAATTTCATGATGCTACGAAAGCGCTTGTTCAGCACTAAGGTATAATAATCTTGACAATGCTCCCATGCCAAATAACTTCAAGGTGCTGCGAAAGCGCTTCTTCAGCACTAAGCTGTAATAATATTAACAATGCTCTCGTGCCAGATAACTTCACGGTGCTGCGAAAGCGCTTCTTCAGCACTAAGGTATAATGATATTAACATAACAGCTCACATTCCAAATAACTTCACGGTGCTGCGAAAGCGCTTCTTCAGCACCAAGGTAACTTTTGACAACTGCGCAACTGCACCATCACCCCTCAGGCCTTCATCACCGTCACCACAGCGTTGCGACCTGGCGGTGGGCAAGGCTTGGGCCTCACAACCAGGAAGGCGACCTGAAAAAGCGCTTGTCACTTAAACAAGATAAAGATCCAAGAATGAATTTCGATGATTGGTGTTTGTTTCTTAAGCGCTTGCCCAGCACTTGGGACCACCGGTAGATGATATGTTTGTTTTATTATGTTTCAACAGTGCTGCAAAAGCGCTTATTCAGCACCTCTTTTTTTCAGCTCGCTTGTGCATTTGCGACCTGAGGGTCCTAAAGTCTCTGGGGGACTGACTCGGAGATGGCCGGGCCGGTCAACTGACAAATTGCTCGGTATTGTTTGACCAGTCTTGCATTGCATTGTGTATTGTTTGCTGCAAAGCTCCAGCTGAATTTAGTTGACCGTGCTTCCAAGCCCAAGTTTTGAGCTGATCTTGGCAACAACTCTTTGGTATTATTTTCTAAAGCTTTCACGCTGGCAAGTCCTCATCCTCAGGACCGTCGGCCTCTTCCTCGTCCTTGTCATCCTGCATTTTGATCAACGCATCGATGATATCTGTCTTGGCTTTCTTGGTGGTCTGGTTTCGTTCGCCACTCTCACCATCATCTTTCCGCTTCTGATTCTTTTCGCCGTTGCCTCGACCACGTCCTCGACCACGGCCACGGCCTCCAGCACCACGGCCTCCACCCTGACCCTCGTCGCCGTTCGTGTCGGTTTTGTCGGTCTTATTCTTTGAGATCTTGCTCATCAAATTTGCCCTAGGACAATCAACACAATTAGAAGATAGGCAATTGTGCACTTGCGCACTAACTTTTGTAAACGGCGCTTACACAGCACCATAATTTAAGTGGCACTTGCGCCTACCTTTGTAAACGGCGCTTACGCAGCACCATAATGTTGATGTAAGTGGCACTTGTGCAGTACCTTTGTAAACGGCGCTTACACAGCACCAAAATGACCACTGTAACCGACAACCAACACGATTTGTTTTTAAAAAACAATCAAAGAGAAAACTAAAAATACACGCTGCAGTAATTAGATTACCAAGTGTCAAAGCAACTCGGTAAATCGGCGAGCTTTGCAGCTGGAACTGGTTGACGACAAATTCGGTCAGCCTTGCCCGCAACGCAGCTCCATGCTCAGCTGTGTAGACCAGGGCCACGCAAGGAACTTTAGCCAAAACCGCTGCCATCGCCCCAATCTGGATCACAAACAAAAAAACCACACCTGCGCAGAATGAATGCAGAAGCTCTCGGTAGAATTTCACCGGCATTGCGTGGTAAGTCATTGGCTCTCCGGATAGCTGGGTCTTGGCAGGAGCGTCTGGGAGCCCGCCACCAGCCAAGACTTTCGCGTTGCCACCCTCGTAGATCTTCTTCTTCTCAGCTGGCACCAGCCACATGTTCTCCACAGGCTCAAGGACAACTGGCCCGATGGAAGTTGACATGTTGCTTCCACCGTAGAGCCTGGTGCGACTGGCAGGCAAACTCAAAGCACCGTTGGTAAGCACCTGCATTCCCTCGTGACAGGTCACCAAGCCGCGGCTGAGGTGCTTCCGCGCCTTCATCGATTTCTCGTCGTAATGCACCACGAACTCTGACCTCGTCTTGTTCTCAAAGTGAGCGCCATCATCACGAACAAAGCAGCTCATCATGGAGGTGGAAATCTGCCGAGAGCCGTCCAAGAGCAGGCACATCTCACCCTCATCAAACTGCTCTTTGTTCCTTGCCATGCAGAAAGCTTGGACGGCGTTTTTGAGGACAACGCTCCGAAACTGTGGAAAACGCAGATGCGGCTGCGATGAACTTTCACCGCAAGTCTTCGTGTCCATCACAACCAACGCCGTTGTTCCATCTGGCTGCTTTTTGGACACAGCCGTGCCATCCAGCGCCTGTGCCAACTCTGACTTGCTGGAACATTCTGGATTCTGGAATGAACTTCACGAAGCGGTCCACCAGGATGTGAGAGGAAAAGTCTTCCTCAAGGTCCTCAGGGCAGTGCTCGACACCGTCGGGCAGGAAGGTGGTGAGATAGTCCTTGGCAACGGTGGGTGCCACAACCTCTTCCTCATTCTTTTTGGACTTGTGGATGTGCGCATCCAGGGCAGCATTCAAGTCTTTCATCATGTCGCTGAAGGGCTCCTTTGCAAAGAGGTCGGCAGGCGCTGAGGATCCTTTCAGCAAGTTCTTCAAGGTGTGGTCATGGAAGGCGCTAGACCACTTTCTGACAGGGACATCATTGCTAAAATCAACTGACGACCAACAAAAAGTGAACAAACAAGTGAAAACTTGGACAAACAAAATTCGATGACCACAAAAATTCACAAGATGGTGCCTTCAAGATGTCAACGGCCAACCGAATAACTTCATGCTCCGTTCCCAGCCAAGATTGATCCGGCTGCTTCGACCCGTCGCCGCCACGAGAACTCACTGCAACCTTGGAACGAAACTGGGCATGGGTCTGGAGATCCATCATCACGTCGATCCACTCAGGCGGAACATTCTTCGAGGCCAAGTGATCTGTGATCCACAGCATCATCTTCCGCTTGGTGAGGAAGACATCAAGCAACCCACGAGTGTTCGATGTACCTTGCAGGGCGCGGGTTGAGAGGTCCCGGTTGTTGATCTCCTTCAACTGGAAGATGTAGTCCAAGATGGTGTTGAGAATCCACAACTGCTCTGGCTCCTTCCCCTTCATGCAAATCACCTCCAACACGCGGATGTAGTTGAGGCAGGATGCTTTGCCAAACTCCATCTCCATCTTCTGAATGGCATTGAAGGCGTCCGGGTAGCACAGCATGCGGTCGTGGATCTTAATGGCGGAGTCCACAAAGCTGAAGTCCACACCCTCAATAACCATTGTGCCCAAATCCGTGACCTTCGCCTGCCAAGCCTCTGCGATTTCACGCCGAGTTCCAGGCTGAAACTCATCCCTAAATTTCACCTTCGTAGATCTGCTGGATGGTGGACCTGGTGAGGGCATCATAAGTACCAGCGTATCTCTGGCGAAGATTGACTGACTTCCAGAAACGCTGTTCATAGCCGGTGGTGACTTCGACCCGCGTGCTGACATTCAGCATTACTTGCTTCCATTGCCTCAAGCACCACAGGTACTTTCATGGGCAAAACACTCAAACATAAATTCAAAGCACATGCACTTGAAAAAAGCCGCATGGAAACATCTAAGAACATCAAAGTCGGAAAACTTTAAATTGCAATAAAGAGGAGACAAGCCACTGCAGCGTCGAATCGTCCGACCCGTTTCTGATAAGATCAGCAACATACATCACCAGGGAATGATCTAGTTCCTCCGGTGAAACTCTCGTCAACTTTCCCTGAACCTGGTCCCTTTGAAACTGCGCAGCGCTCATTCCCTTGTCAACGACAATCACGATCTCCTCCCGCAATTTTTCAGGCCCGGTCCCCTCATAGTAGTTGTACTGAAGCTCAAGACTTTTGTCACTCATTGGAACATTGGGGCTGTTGAGGCTCCGGAGGTTGCACCAGAAGATGTTCCCGGCAGCCACGTAAACTCCCGTGGATGCCAAGGCTGACTCGTGGTCTTGAGCGTCCCATGGTGCCTCGCAAAGGGAGGTGTTCAATCAACCCCAAAAAGAACACAAAAACCAAAAGCACAAATTTAAAAACTACAAATTTTGGGAGACCCCCCTTGAGAGACTCAGGGCATCTGCCCTGCCTCCCTCAAACAGGGGTGCGCGCGCGGGGTTGTTGAGAGACTGCCGGCAAAACTTGGGAAGGGTGTTTGAGCCAGACAGGGCGTCTGCCTTGCCTCTCTCAAAGGGGGTCCAGGAGTAGCTCTCAGCAACCCCGCGCGCGCACCCTTGTTTGAGGGAGGCAGGGCAGATGCCCTGAGTCTCTCAAGGGGGTCCGGCAAGTTTGCAGCCTTTTCCTGAAGTAACAAAACTAAATCTTTGCGATCGTGCGCGTGCGCCTGCACAGAAAAGCAGGCGCGCACGATGCAATCTACTACGAATAGAGAAGCCAGCGCGCACGACACACAGGCGTGCGCGCACGATGCACAGACCTCAGTGGGCACGATTCGTGCGCGCGATCAGTGTATTTATTGAGTATTTGAAACTTACTAACTGCATCAAAGGTGCTTTTGTTTGCTGTAGAGTATGTTCATGTGATTGATATGTCATCTCTCTTCAGTAAATGTGTAATAATCATAATCTATTACACACTAAAAATCAAGTTCTTGAATGGACGGTGGTTATAATTGCTGCACACCGTCAGTCGTGGCATTGGAAACAAATCAAAAAACTGGGAAATTAAATTACGATTTCAAATTTTCAGAAACCAGCCTGCATTCCACCTTCGTTGCCTGCAGCGTCCTTGTCAATCTTGGGTGGGGTCTCGTGCATGATGTTGCTGAAGAGAGGATGAGCCATGATGGCCTGCAAAGCGTCCTCCAAGTTGGAAAGGTGGCGTTGGTTCACATCCGCCACAATGCCTGAAGGCTTCGCCAAGTTCATAACTGGCTCAGCTGCCACCGCCTCAGCATTGGCGGCCACTGCCACCGCTGCAGCCGCCTTCACCTTCGGCTGACCCTTCGCCTTCGCCTGACCCTTCTTTGCCATGACGGTTCTGCAGCCAAAATCTAGCAGGTATAATCACTTTGCAAATGTGACTGAAACTCCCCCCCCTCCCCGGAAGATGAATGCGGGAACAGTAAGGCGCTTTATTCAGCACCCCTGGCATCATCAATCAGATTGCGCATTGAGCGCTTAATTCAGCACCCCGGGCACCACGCCAATGAGCGTGAACGACAAGGACAAAAAGGTTCCTGATGCGTCAGTTGAAAAAAACTGAGCGCTTACGCAGCACCTTTTGACTCTTTTGACAGCATACGCCCTCCAAGCCCTCCAAGCCTTTGCGCTGCGATGGGCGGCAAAACCCAAACACCTCGGCTTTCACTGCAATGACCACTGCAATGATCATGGAAAAAGGGTGTTATAGTCCCGCGCTTGTTCAGCACAAGTAACCAGTAGATAATAACAAGTAAAAGGCGCTTCCTCAGCACCAAACAAACTCTTGTAAAAAATGCAGGCGCGCTTACTCAGCACAACAACATGATGCCTTATACTTCGCATGCTTTTGATTTGTGTATGTGAGCACTCTTTTTGCTCGTCGCTGTCACCCCAATTTGCTGAGCCGAAATGGGGCCACGCAGGCGAACCCCTTGCGCAGCGTGGCCAGCAAAATCACTTGAAATTGTACACACAAGCAACCCTCCGGAGGAACTTCAAAAATTCGTCCTTGTTAAATACATTTCTTCTGCTGCTAAGAGCTTTTGCTTCGGCAGCTGTACCCAAAGAAATTATGTTGAAAGAATTTCTGCCATCTTTCACGCATCTCTCAGCAAACTGGTCCCATAAGTCAAGCAACTTCCACTTTGACAACCTGGACCTGACTGCTTTTTCAACGACCCAGGATTGCCTCCTTCAATCCTGTTGTCACCCCAGGATTGCCTCCTTCAATCCTGTTGTCACCCCAGGATTGAGGGGAACTCCACGCGGAACTCCACGCGGGCAGCAACCAAAAAATGGTTGGTGCCTGTTTCCAGTTCCGAGGCACTTCGAAAACACAAGTGCCACTTGTGTTTTCGAGCATCACAGCCGCGCCACCTGACACGCCAGCCCGCCGAGTCATACGGATCATACGGATCATACGGTCATACAGTGGCGGTTTGGCACTCTGGGCGCGCCACCCTGCCGCGCTACCTGCCTGACATAGAAGCCTCCCGGCCGCGCCACCTGCCCGGCATCGGAGCCCTGCCGAGCCCGCGCCAAGGTCGGAATTCTTCCCAGCGAAAAAAAATGTCGAGGTTGTCGTCTAAGCCGACAACTGTCTCAAGTTTCGGCGACCTGCCCGGCATCGGAGCCTCCCGGCCGCGCCACCTGCCCGGCATAGGAGCCCGCTTCGAAAGCATAAGTGCCACTTATGCTTTCCAGCATCACATTCCTCCCGACATCGCGCCAGCCCGCCGACGTGGAGGCTTCGATACCTAGCGCGCCACCTGCCCGGCATAGAAGCCTCCCGGCCGCGCCACCCGGGGTGCACGTTGAACCAAAATTGGCTCAAGGCGCCACCGTCGGTATTTTGCCCGAAAAACCCATCACCGGGCCAGCGCCGAAGGTCCGTCAGTGATGCCGTCCTCGTTGTGTTTTTTTCACCATTCACTCGCTTTGCCATCAATCCTGCGTTGGGCACAGGATTGCCCTCATCAATCCTGCGCTGGCAACAGGATTGCCCAACTCCGGAAGCGCGTGCTATATCGCATGGCGCTTCCGGGGTCGCCGCCCGGATTGCCCGCAAAAACTATGTCAGCGCCCAAACGACAGAGAGCCTATCGCCCGCTAGCACCGCAGTCAGGGCGGTGAGTGGAAGCCCGTCTTCCCTCGCTGGCCCGTCCTGCCACATCCGCATGGGCACAAACGCCCGGTCCGGTTGCTTGTGCATCCCAAAGCATGCACCGAGGGGCGACAAGCTGGACGAGTGGCCCCAAACCGTCATCACTGTTGATGATATTTCGACCTCTGATTCGCAGCGTCTCTGGCATTGATGGCAGGTTGCTCGAAAGTGTAAGTAAGTGCCTCCTTACGCTACCCGGCATCCTGCTGTATAGCTCGCCGCCGGCTTCCCGGCTTCAAATTTGGCAAGATAACGCAAAGGTGGGGAAGACCAAGCTGTTTCCTGTGCCTGAATACACAGCAAACAATCCTCTGACCGTGGTGTCACTGGTTCCGCGCACGGGCATTTTCCTCGGGCCATTAAAATCGGGCAAAACCTGACTCTGATCAGCCTGATTCTGGAGCAGTATCACGGCGTTTGAAAGAATCTAATCTTTAGCCCGTCCATCGACATCGATGACGGCTGGATCCCCGTCAAGAAGTACATCGAAGAGCCTGGGAATGAACACCGAACAGGAGCAAGCGCAAGATCACGGAGGCCCAATACGCTGTTCATCAGGGGCCGGCACCTGGGTGAGCTCGCAGAAGCTGAGGCTCATCAGCGCCGCCGTCGGGACCAGCACAAGCTGGACATGGAGCAATTTTGAATCTGCGCACGAAGCCTCCCGTAGCAGAAGCTTGCGTTGCCGCCGGGCCCGTCCCTGGCAGCCACAAGTAGATCTGGGCTTCGAGCACAGCATGGTGGTGCACCCCCGCGAGTGCAGGTCAAGAGGACTGTGCTCCGGCTGCCAAAGAGCCAAGAGAGCCTGGAGGCGCTGACCAGGCTGCGGCGCCAGGACGGCGCACCGTTTTTCGGGAGCGACC
>CAUJNA010002134.1:0-42836 GCA_963377175.1 Effrenium voratum
TTGGGCGAGCCAGTACTCATTGGGCGAGCCAGTACTCATTGGGCCCCCAAAAAAAAGAAAGTAGACAACAACAACACCCAACTCCAAAGCTGACTCGCCCCCATCCCCCTTCGCCCCCCGGAAGCTGACTCAGCCCCGCCCCCAAAAAAAAGAAAGTAGACAACAACAACACCCAACTCCAAAGCTGACTCGCCCCCATCCCCCTTCGCCCCCCCGGAAGCTGACTCGCCTCCATTCCCCGCAGACACACACAACCCGGAAGCTGACTCGCCTCCATCCCCCGCAGAAGACAACACACCCAACCCGGAAGCTGACTCGCCTCCATTCCCCGCAGAAGACAACTCACCCAACCCGGCGAACCCGTACTCATTGGGCGAGCCAGTACTAAGGGGCCGTTGGGCGAGCCAGTACTCATTGGGCGAACCCGTACTCATTGGGCGAGCCATCAAACGAGGTTGGGCGAACCCGTACTCATTGGGCGAGCCAGTACTAAGGGGCCGTTGGGCGAGCCACTCAACCACTTTCACAGTGGCCTCCACGCCTGCTTCAAAGCTGCGCCTGCTTGGCGCTCACGTTCGGTGCCTGCTCGGCACCTACAAGTGCCTGCTCGGCACTGTGCCTGCTCTGCTCGGCACGTCTACTTAAGTGCCTGCTCGGCACTGTGCCTGCTCGGCACGTCTACTTAAGTGCCTGCTCGGCACTGTGCCTGCTCGGCACATTTACCTAGGTGCCCGCTTGGCACCGCCCTGCCTCCCAGCGAAGTTCTCCAGGATGTCCGACCTACGTACGGCAGCCTGACAGGAAAAAAACAGGGGGGGGGGGGGCACTTCCATGGGGTTGAACCACATGCACATGCAAAACCGTGCGAAAAAACGTGCAAGCACGCGTCATGCAAAAAAACAAGCTGTTCCACGTGTCATGCAAAAAACCAAGCTGTTCCACATGTCATGTCATGCAAAAAAACAAGCTGTTCCACATGTCATGCCATGCAAAAAACCGCATGCAAAACCGTGCAAAAAAGCAAGCTGTTCCACATGTCATGCAAAAACCATGCAAAATGCGGCGCGTACGGAGTGCCAACCCGCCGAACCCTCACAGTCCCCCGGGTCCTTGCTATACGTGCTATATGTGCTATATGGGTCTCACAAGGCAAACCGCAGAACCTCCACTCTCCCCCGGCTCCTTGCTATATGTGCTATATGTGCTATATGGTATAGAAGCCTGTGTACTATACACATAGCATCTCCAACATGTGCCAAACATGCATTGTATAGTTGTGACGTTTTCTTGGCCAAGTTTCTATTTTTTCTAAAATGAATTAAAAAGCAAATATAAAGCAAAACAAGTGGGTTGTAAAAAAGCACAAAACAAGGGCTGTTTTTTTGACACAGCAAAAACCTGGGGTCCACTCAAGCAAGTGCAAGCCATCACAATTTGCAAAAGCAAAAAAATGGGTAGCAGTTGGCAGTTTGCTAATTGCAAGTTGCAGCTGCAAGTCCTATGATGCGATGTAATACTGTAATGTAATGATTAAGCGTGTAGATACTATTGTAGTTGAGGAAACACAAGTATTAATCACATAGTAATTTTGGACTGTGGCGCACAAGCGTGAGAACCGCAGCCGCGCGCAAATCAAACACGATTGCGCCCTGGAGGCTGACAAACAGGCAGGGAAAGCGGAACAAAAAAACACCAGCCAACGCATTTCCGTAGGCGCGCCCCTGCGCAGTGCCAAACTGTCAAGGCCTTTGTTTGCGCCAGGTGTTGCCAGCAACCAAATCATCGTGCAATCCCACACACATTTTGCATTTATGCTCGCCAGAGTTGCAGCGAAACAACTGCCAGTGAAGAACAACACGCTTCCACATGAGCTAGCTGCTTTGTCACCACACTGTTACCTGCTGCACAGCTACACTCTACGCTCGCTACAGTGTACGCTATGGCTGCTATGTCAAAGTCTACATGGGTGTTGCCAAGGATTCGTCCCTACTAGCGGCTAGCAGGCTAGCTGCTAAACGTTAAGCCTAAGTCAAAACTGGAGTTCTCAACCTTGCGCAACAAAAGGCACAGACAGCTCCACCAAAAGACCACAAACTCGTCGTGCTGCGGGCTGCGTTTTTCGTGCTGTTTTTTACAGTCTACAGCGCCTGGTGACCAAGCAGGGCCCAGGGCTTACAGCGCGCCGCCCCAACAGAGCACATGTTGGCCCTTGGGCTGGGCGTGGCGCAGCTGTTTGGTTTGTGGCTGTTGGCAAACACAAAGCTTGCTTTTTGATATTGAAGCCATCAATGAGATCATCAACACGCGGGCAAGTGCACGTGCTGTTTCAGGCTTGCCAACGCCACACAACGCCTCCGGCCAGACACAGGGTTTTGATTTGTTGTCTCAGAGCAGCGGCAGGGGGGGGCGGTTTTAGGTTTGTAACTGCTGCAATCCCGCAAGGCGGGCGCGTTGTCGCCTGCACTTTGCTGAGCTACCGCGCTTCTTCTTGCCCCCTGCAAGTGACTTGTGCATGTTTGCGCCTCTGTTGCAAAGATCGCAAATCTAGAGCAACCTGTTGCTTGTGCGGGCTTTGACAGGCCACTGTCAAACATGTTGTCTCCTTGTCAATCAGGCTCAGACTGCAGGAAAATATGAATCCTTGGTGCCTAGCCTGCGCCCTTGCTGCTCGGCCACAGTGCAGAATAGTTGCCAGCGCCATGAGCAGCTTCATCAGCGCAGCTTTTGCCCTGGACAGCGGTTGGTGGATGGCCAACGTCGGGGGTGCAATCATCGGCTTACTTGGCTATTTGGTCTACAAGGGCTTTGCGAGCTTTGCAAAAAAATGGCAGCGACCCACGGTGCAAGAGGGGTGGGAGGCGGAGTGGGAGGAACCAGATTTTGAGGCCATTGACAAATGGTACCGGTACCAGGGCTTAAAAGACCAGATCTGTTTGACGGGCATGAGTTGTGAAGCCGGTGACACCACTGGTGACTCCACGGCAGCAGCAAGTGGGGACGAAGAGGAGTCGGAGTTGTGGGAACCCGTGCCTCCAGAAACTTTAGAACATTACTTTGCACGATCAGGATCGTCAGGATCATGCAGGCGCTGACCGAGAACGTGCAGCGCAGCTGCTGAAGCCATGGTGTGTTTTTTGGCGCACAGAAGCGTCAGCAGTTTAGCGAAGTAGCGCAAGTCACATGCAGTTGATGGCTGGGCCGCGGCTGGGCATGATGCGTGTGGCCATGTCATGTGTTTGCCATTTCCTTCTTTGTGTCAATGTAATTAACAGTTGTCTGCTCACTCAGCTTACAACCCATCTACTAGTTTAGTACAATCAGTTTGGTCAACTCCCAGCGCTGCAGTCAGTGCGGCTCAGTAATTAAGTCCGACGGAATGCGCCGCCAGTTCAGGCCCACTGATGGCGCATTAATTTCAGGCGCAGTGCAAGCCAAGGCCCAGACCTGTGGCGCTTGAACCGACCGCAAAACATAAGTGCGTTGCTTGGACTTTTCAAGATTTGCCACGCGCCGCTCAATCCATGAGGCTCACGAGGCATCAAGCGGGTCAATTTTAGGCCGCCTGAGGACTACAGGCATTTTTTGATTCGTGTCGCACGTGTCCAACAACAGTGGTAATTGCTCCCCTGCTTGTTATATTTGTGCTCGCACGCATCCTGTGTTTGTCCCAGCTGGCGCATCGTGTTGTTAAGTCGCGCGAACTTGTTCAAGTTGTACAATGTTTGGCGGGGGGCAAAAGGTGCTTCGGCATGGTCGGTCACGTTGTAGGCCCTGTAGGCGGCTTGAGTTTGCTTGTGTATTGTTGCGTTCCTGGGTTGTTTGCAGACAAGGCGCCAGCAATCAAACCACTAGGCCAGCTTCTTGCCGTTTTTGCCTGACAGCCTGAAGGAGCTAAGAGCATGAACCAAAGGCGTGACGCCAACTTGCCATCAAACCAAGTTTTGGAGCCTGGACACTGTGCGGCGCCCCTGACCAAATGGTGTTGCAATTGAGCCACATTGTTTTTTTGCTATTTCCGATGATTGAGATGGCAGTGATGCTCACACAATGTGTGTCAGGATGAATGGTTTGTCGCAACACCTTTTCACACAGGGCGTCAAGCGAAACCACATGTGTGGCTCACGAGTGCCTTGCGCCTAACAAGCCTCACAATGAGACCTTACGCTCCATTTTGAGTAACAAGGCTGCTGTGGTTGCGAACGTATGTGATGGTGTGACTTTCCTGTGTTGCATGGATTCCACTTGATGGCTCGCACTCCCAGATGTAGTTCTGATTCGGACTTTGACTAGGATTTTTCACGTCAGGGCAACACACACACATTGGCAACACGTCAGTCAGGGCACGGCGCGTCGATTGCAATAGAAAGGCTGCCATGACGGCCAGCTATGGAGGGTCAGCCTGAGCTGGGAGGCCGGAGCCCTGTTTTCTTTGCTTGTGATGTTTAGCAGTCCAGCCTTGCAGTCCAGCCTTCAGTTTCATTTGGAAGGCCAGATGATTATCTGGCCCTTTGCGTCTGTGCTCCTGTGACTCCTGTGTCTTGGCAGCATGGTGTTTGACAGCTTGAGCAATGTTGCGTGTTCAGTCTTGTCGTTGCTGCAGGCTTCATTGGCTCTGCTGCGCGTCGTTCTCATGAACAAGTCCAGCGGCGTTGCGCATTCTCACGAGCAGGCGCAATTTGGATTCTGTGCGTGCGTCCAGCGTGACTGTTCAGAGCGCAGGCCATGGCTGAGGCGGAAGAGGAGGCAGGGCGCGTCCAATGCTGTTGTAGTGACCTGCTGCAAGATTGTTCCTCGTCCCTCCGCCTGTCCTGGCAGGACCTAGTCGTAGGACATCTCACGTTTGTGTTTCGCAGGTTTGAGAGGTTGGCAGACTGGTGGTGTTTGACCGTATGCCAGTTGTGAGTCAAGGCAAAGCAAGTGCGGTGTGCCTTGCACCCGGGCCTTGCGCAGGCCTTGCGTGAATTTGCCGAAGGAAATTCAATCAGCGCTTCATTGAAGATTCATGCCGAAGGTGTGCAAGGACAGTAGTGTCCACCGCAGTCGTGTCGCATGGTGCTTTTCTAAACAGCCTTGGACTGCTGCTGGCAACGGGCGCTGGAAGTCCGCCAGGCACTCAGTCGCTCTGTTGCTTGTTCAGTGACATGGTGTCATGCCATGAAACAGCCAGAGACTGCTGCGCCTTGCCAACAGCTATGGTCAGTTGAGCCGAACAGTTCATGCTTAAGGCTGGCGCCCAGTCTGTGCGTGTAGAAAGCAGGAATAATGAGGTGAACGGGAAACCGCCAATTGGATGGAATTTGGCTTTGGAAGGGTCAAGCCTGGCTGGCGTGTCATTCCAATTGATTCTGCAAATCCTGAAAACCAATCGTGTTCTTTTTTGTGGCGAGGGCAATTTTCAGATTGTGCGGGGCAAGTGCCGTTGGCCGACGCATTGTTTACTTCCCTGCTGATCTTTGAAGTTGAAGATTGACTTGATGGCGATGTGTTCCCTTTGCCGCACAAAGAAGGTTTGGCTCTCTAGATGTGCTTCTGCGGAACTCCTCATTTGCAGGAAGTAGTAAACTTCTTTGCCTGTTTGCCAGTGACTAACGATTGACCAATGTGACAAGCGGCAAGCTGCCAGGCCTACTGCTCCGACAGCGATGTAGTGAGCGATGTAGTGCCAGGGCTTAGGGCTGCTAGGCGCAAATGGAGTTGTTGTATCTGCTTTGCTCCTTGCTTTGATAGCCGTCAAAGTCGGCCGCGCAAAAAGAACACGCGGCTCAGATCCTCACAGTTTAGAACACATGAGCGTGGTGAGTGCGGATGGATTTGCGTTGCCAGGGCCTGCCGTTCAAAATCAGCAATGTTTTCCTCAATTTCCAGCTCAGCTCCAACATTATCCAATTGTGCCCAGGCCATTCTCCATGGCCGCCATGGCGCACAGGGCGGTGGCTGTGCAACTCACGCCGCAGACTTCTGACGTGCCCCAGCTGATTCGGCCTTGCCGATAGTTCCTTCATTTGTTTTTTGCGTTGCAGTGCGCTTTGAGGCCCTGGACTTGCAGGTTGCAATTGTTTTGCGCTCAGGCTAAGGGGTGCTCGTGTGTGGCAGACGTGCTTCAGGTTAACAGTTCACGGTCATTTCAATTTCAGAAAACAGAGCCGCAGCCCCCAGACACAAGGTGAGCGGCGCTAGGGAGGATCGTTACATAGGGCTGCAGTTGAACATAAATCTGTTGGAGCGACAGCGCTGGCTTGCCAATTGTTCTTGACCTTTGCTTCAGCTTTTTGCGACGCGTTGGGAAAAACAAGTCAAGAGTTGCGAGTGTCAGCTCCTGGCCTACTATCGCTGTTGCCTTTGCGCCGTCCAAGGTATGGTGGGCGTTCCGCCTCAAGACTGCAACTGCGGCGTTGCGGGCGTCTGACATGCCGGTCACCATGCGGCCGATTCTGGCGGCGTCCTCGTGTAGCGGCCTCTGCTCAGAGGCCTTTGTGTTGAAGGCAGCTTGGCAGCGAAGAAGTTTGATCGCAGGGGCAGCCCAGCAAGCAGTGTCAGGCAGGCGGTGGCAATTTTGATAGGCTTTGACAAAGCATCTTGCAGGGGGACCGTGAAATATTTTGGCCATGAAACTAGCGTCAGCTAGCTGGAGCCCCTCTTGCTTTAGGGGTCGCTGTGAAGGAGAGAGGCTATGAAACATCAATCTTCACCCCGCCCCTCCTCCCTCGGCTCAACTCCGCCTGCGCGCCTGCAGCAAGAGTGTCTTTTGATTTGAGGTTTTTGGAGCGCGCAGCGCTGCTAAAACATGTTCTTGGAGGCTTGGCGTTTGCTGCTAGTAGACCCTGTAGACGTCAACGTTCCGGCAGCAGCTTTTTTGGTGCTTTCGCAGCAGTTCCTGATCAAACATGGGTGGTGGAAACGTTCTGAATCCGGGGCAATCCGTTTTTGGCTGCCCGAGTTGCAACGGGCCTGGTGACGGTTTTTTGCGGCTCATATGCTGCTGGCAAACGACTCCAAGGTGTTTCTGCCTCCTCGGGCGGGTTGCAGTCTGCTCTTCTTGGCGTGTGCCTTGTACGGCTGTAGGTTCTATGCTCCTAGTAGATTCTGTAGAAACGTCGACGCTTCTGCGGCCTCTCTTTTTCTGACGCACTCGAAAGGACGGTCTTGGACAGCAGTGAGGGCGCGCTGTCGAAGTTCCAGGAAGACGGGATGCGGTTTCGACGTTTCAGGTAGGCGCGAAGGACACGTCCACTTTTTCGTAGCTTGCCAAAGTTCTGGAAAACGCGCAGCGTGTTGACGGCGTTTTTGGATCTATTGGTTTCAGCGGCGGCTCGTCAGAGCGGGTTCTGCCAAGTTTGCTGTTTTCTAGAGACGTCTTGCAGTTCAGCCGCATGCGCTTGCACGCTGACGCGCGAGTTGAGCGTTGAGTTGCAGAACGCGGAGCCTAGCTTTTGCCCTCAAGTTTAATGGGTGTTTCTTGGAAACAAGGACCAACGAGGGCCGGTTGTGGCGCTTTCGTGTGCGGGGAGGGGGGGCGGCGCTTCAGCCTACGCAGGGCCTTGCTGGTAATGCTAGGGCTGCGTGTATGATAATGTGTGAGGTTGTTGCACTCTTGTTGGTGGGCTGGTGAGGTAACAGGCTCTGGGCTGGGTGGCTCCCAAGGCTGGGTGGTAGCTGTTGTTTCTTGTTATAATGGGGAGGGGCGACGCGCTGCTGGTTGGGGTGTTGCTGGTGATGTTAGAGAAGGGGTCAAGAGTAACTTCAGCGAAGAGACGAAAGCGGCGGCAATTTGTGCCCAATCCAGGAAAGTGCCAGCGAGGGCCGGTGTTGGCACTTTCGTGGGGGGGCGCGCTTTGCGGATGTTGCTGGTGATGTTAGAGAAGGGGGCAAGAGTTAATTGAGCGAAGAGACGAACGGTGATTTGTGCCCAAACCAGGAAAGTGCGAGCGAGGACTGGTTTTGGCACTTTCGTTGGGGGGGGGGGGGGCTTTGGGGATGTTGATGTTAGAGAAGGGGCTAAGAGTTACTTCAGCGAAGAGACGAAAAGAGCGGTGATTATTGTGCCCAAACCAGGAAGCCAGCGAGGGTTGGTTTTGGCACTTTCGCGGGGGGACACGGCTTTGAGGATGTTGCTGGTGATGTTAGAGAAGGGGGCGAGAGTCAATTGAGCGAAGAGACGAAAGGAGCGGTGATTTGCGCCCAAACCAGGAAAGTGCCAGCGAGGGCCGGTTGGCGCTTTCAGGGGACACGGCTTTGCAGATGTTGCTGGTGATTTTAGGAAGGGGCCAAGAGTTACTTGAGCGAAGAGACGACTGGTTTTGGCACTTTGCAGGCAGCTTGTTGGTGGTGTTGCGGGAAAGGGGGCGACAAGCCCAGGCGCTGTTACGGTCGTTACACATGTGCAAATTGAGGCGCTGGGCATCCCGTTCCAGTTGGTGGGAGCATCTGAAAAAAACAAGAACTTCCAGGAGATGCTGCTGGAGAACCACAGCTGTGAGCACT
Source organism: Effrenium voratum (assembly GCA_963377175.1). NCBI lineage: Eukaryota > Dinophyceae > Suessiales > Symbiodiniaceae > Effrenium > Effrenium voratum. The sequence continues at coordinate 8,482 of CAUJNA010002134.1, forward strand.
TGTGGGGAGACATGCAGGAGCAGCTTCTTGGCAACGCGTGCCAGCTGCACCCGGGCGCAGATGGCTGTGTGATGGGTGGCGGAGGCAAGGACCTGGATTTGTGGGTGATGGGCACACCGTGCCCGCCATTCAGCGAGCAGACCAACGGCCGGTTCCGGCCAGGGGCGGTGGAATCCCACCCGTTGTACCATGTGACGTTCAGCTACGCGGCGGAGGCGTTCAAGATGGGGTACAAGGCCTACGTCTTTGAGCAGGTCCCAGGGTTTGACAAGCCCTACAGCTCCATAGACAAGGAAACACCGTTCTCAAGGTTGCTTGGCGATGAATGAGTCTTTGTGGGTTCTTTGCCTCGTGTCATTGTTCACATGCGTGCGGCGCGCGGCCTGTTTGATGGCTCCGGCTCAGGGCGCAAGGCGATTAGACCAGACAAGCCCTAGAACCTGAACCCGCAATTTATGGCAGGAATCAGTTAAATTTGTTGCGATGACACCAGAAAAGGCGGGTGCTTGCAGCAAGTGTTTGATTGTTTGAGCCCGATCCAGGTGTTGAGGCTTTGCAACTTGCAGCGCGCGCTCCAAACATTGACAGTCAGTGGCTTGCGCCAATGGCACGCGCCTTACCTTGCCACCAGTTGCCACCACCTGGGGTGGCTGAGTTGAGTGGTTCTTACATTGCCGTCGTGCCTGTGGTGATGCATGGATCTGCGTGCCTTATTTCCTGGATGGGTAGACTTAGACGTGACTTGGCCAGCCCGGAGCAAGTTGAAAGAGCTGACAGCAGCAGGCCGCTTGAGTTGGGCCGTGGAGGGGGCAGCAGCAGTGGCAGTGGCAGACTTCGTGGGCGGCCGCCAGCTGGCGCAGCACTCTTTCGGAATTTCATTGCGCAGGACCTGCAGCGTTTGCAAGAAGAGGAAGAAGAAGAGCGGAAAGAAGATGAGGCCTCTCAAGGTGCCCAGCTGCCCGGTGCCAAGAGAGCTGCGCACGCGCGGAAAGTCCGCCTAGCAAATCTGAGGTTGCAGGCGCCTGAGCCTGCGCCTGAACCAGATTCAAGTGGTCGGACTCAAAATCCTGTGCTCTCAACGCAGCAGAAGCACTTGCAAGCTCGCGCAGACACTTTGTCTTGTGTGACTGACCTTCAGAGACAGTTGGTCTCAGTGGCGGAGTTGAACTCCGCTAATCTAGCCCTTCAGCAACCTGCAGCGCTAGGGGAGGAGGGAGAGAGGCAGGAAACGACGGTCGCTGCGCTCCTGACGCGCTCTTTGCCTGTCGCATCAGCCGCTGCGGCAGGGGCTATGTTACAGAGAAAGCGCGGGGCCATGCGCACGCTTCCAGTGTATGCGGCTTCAGCCTTGGTAAACGCTGCGTCCGTGCACGTGCTCTCCTTAGTCAACTGGCTGCACCGTTGCCAAGAAGCTGGGACACACCGTCTTGTTGCTGTGGTGAAGAAACGGCGGTATGACCAGACACCCCTGAGGGTCGCAGTGGATGTGTCTGGAGAACGTGTTTCTGGTCAGACAACTGCAAAAGTGATGCAGTCAGAGCTGTCAGTGACTTTGCTGGTGCAAGATCTCAGCCGGAGAGGCTCGCATGACTTTGCCACGTTTCATGTAAACTTGCCAACATGGCTTCAGGCGCTAGAGAAGACGACTACAAAGGCCTCACAGGACAGCCTTCAACAAGCTCTGCTGCCAGAGCTTGAGCGTTGGTCCCACCTTTTTGACACCAGCATTTCTTTGTCCAACACAGACCGGTTTACGGGCAACTTCCGGGCCGAGAAGGCCATGGCCAGGGACGCCCCTGGTTGGCTTTCCAACCATTATGGCTGTGATGTGCACGCGGCAGCTCGGGTGGTCAAGCGCCAACTACTGCCTGTTGACGGGCATATTTCCGGCATGATTGCTGCAGCGCTTGCCATGAGTGAAGCCGGATCTTGTCGCGTTTTCCGTGGGTGCCTTGAGCGTGTGATTGCGGACCGCCTTGTGGTTGTCGTTGAGCCCCCGCAAGAGGAACTCATGCGCCGCACCATCGCAGTGCTTGACTTGTTTCTCAAGCCCGACGCGCAGGGCAGCCAGCCCTACCGCAAGGAGCGACATCACCAGGTGCAGAAGCAGCGTGCAATTATTTTGTTCTTCTTGAACGGAAATATCAATGACGCCGCGCGTGTTGAGCACTACACTCAAGCATGGGACCTGGACAAGAGCAAGGTTCTTCGAGCAATGACCAAGTTTCTGGTGCCGGCTTTGATTCCGCATAAGCCGCCATTGTTGTCCCGAAAGTCATGGACAGGGGCAGACCATGTAGTTTCGTATTTTGGGCTCTTGACATCGTGCCACAACTTGTTCTTGCCTGCTATCCAACTTTTCACGCAGGTGCAGTCGAAGCCGGACCCCGTGTTGCCTTTTGCGTCTGAGCCAGGCCAGTCAGCTTTGCCAGCTGGTGTGTCAGGCGCGCCGAACGCCTTGGAGGATGTGCTGGTGGGCCAGCCTGGGCCTGAGCATCACGACGATGCGAAGGATGATGTGGATTGGCCATCGTCTTTGACGGGCGACCTGGACTGGAGCGCGGTAAATAGGTGCATGAGAGCACGCCTGGCCAGGTGGGCCGACTATTGCCCAGGACCTACATTGGTGACCATGAAGCTCGCAACGCTGCCTGCGTTCAGACTCCTTCACCGTCTGCTTTGGCAGGGCAGCGCAGGGTTTGAGCGCAGGCAGCGACGCAAGTTCCAGCGCAGTGGCTCACGACGCTATGTTGTGCAAGAAGCTGCCCGCATGACCTTGCTGGATGACTTTTTCAATGACACTTGGACGGGTTTCCAAACACGCTCCAGTGCAATTGCAGAGGACGCCATGCCGCACGAGTTGCAGGTTCTTCATTTTTGCATGTTGTCAGCGGCCGCGTGTGCAGCTGAGTTCTTGATAGGCATGCCTTGGAGATCGTACCCAGTGAAACTGTTTGGCATGCTTGATGGCCGCAGGGAGTGTATGACTGACCCGGACTGTGTGTTGGACCCGTTGAGCAAAGGCTTGCTGAAACAATTTGCTCCTGTTGACTCACCCGCCTTCTCTGCAGTCCTTGAAACCGTGGCCAGCAATTTTACACTTGACATCGCTGCGGTTGAAGCCAAACATGCTTCAACAAGAAGGTTGCTGCATGTTCGCCATGTGCAGACACACTTGCCAGATCTTGCAGCAATAGGGGCTGCTTGGACATGCAGGCGCAATGTGATTGACTTGCAGGAGACATGTTGCAAAACAAAGCAGGAGCCCAAGAAGGCTGCAGAGCCCAAGCAAGTGCCTTGCACCAAGCACGGTCGTGGTCCAAAGGATGAGCGGCGGGGTGGCGCTTGGAGAGCTTTTGTGCATGAATCCGTGGCAGGACATCAGTTTGGGGCATTAAAGATCAAGGCTCTAGCGCACAGGCACAAGGAGTTGCCAGCTGAGGAGCGCGCCAGGCTTCAGCAAGCTGGGAAAATTGCCACCATGCGAGGCACTTTGGGCTACGAGGCCTTTCCTGCCACAAGCTCCCAGTTGCAGAGCACGGAGTCTGCAGAGCGCTCCCTTGCAGTTGCAAACCCTGCAGACCAAGAGTCCGCTGTGCAGAGTCACATCCTGGCTGCCCGCAGTGTGTCCAAGCAAGAGCGTCAAGAATACTTGGCAAACTTGGCAGCTGAGGAAGAGGCGCTAGACGGTTTCCAGTTTGGTGAGCAGAGCGCGCAGCTGCACCCACGTGTGCTATCTGTTGCTCCTACCATGTTGTCTTCCTACCGCCCCTTTCCAGCGCCTGTGCCTTCAGTGCAGCTTCACCTTCCGGCCGAGCAGGTGGCGCAGGCATGATTTTCTCAAACTGATTGAGGGCAGTGCTGCGTGTCTTGTTTGCTAGTCTGATACGTTAACTTGCTACTTTTGGGCGTGTGTGGTAGAACTTTTGACCATTAGGCCGCTGTTTTGACCATTAGGCCGCTGTTGTTCTGTCACCAGAACAACCGTGCCAAGCACTCACCGGCGCTTTCACGTGCTTTGGTCTTAAAGGCCCCAAGCTTGCTCTGTGTTCGCAAGGTCGCGTGCGCTACTCTTTGGGGCGCAGAAACGAACTTGCCAAACACGGCGCGCTTTTGCGCCGTCACGCTTTGTGTCTTGTGTTTGTTCAGGGCTCAGGCATGTTCAGGGACACTCACAAATTCTGTTTTGCTTATGGAACTAGAAACAAGTTGAAAAGCAGAGCGCTTTGGCACTTTGACATGTTTGGGCACACATGTCGTTTTTATGGACCCAGAAACACAAGCGACAAACAGCGCGCGTTTTTGGCACATTCTTGCTTTTTCAGGCGAAAAACTTGTCCTGGCTCACAAACTCACACGATCTGCCCTGTTGTTGTTGGATCCAGTAACAAAACTGCCAAGATCAAAAACGACACGCTTTTGCGTTTAGTTCTCTACGTGTGAGTCTTAAGGCGTAAGCAAGCTTGTTCTGCGCTTAGGGCTTAGAGGCTCACGTGCTCCACGCTGTGCTAGAAAACACCGCAGTTTGGCGCCTTCACGCTTCTGGGTCTTAAGCTTGTTCTGTGCTTGAAGAAATCGTGTGTGCTGTGGATTTTTTGATCCAGAAACAAACGTGCCAACCACCGCACCTTTCAGTGCCCTTTCACGCTTTCCGGTGAAAAGCTTGTCCTGCGTTCAGCGTCTCACACACTCCGAGCCAGACACAGAAATGCCAAGCGCAGCGCGCTGCTTGATCGCGCGCAAAACCTCACGCACGCTTTTCATTGTTTGATCCAGCGGCAGAAGCGCTTTGAGTTGTTTTGTGTCAAGCTTGTCTCCCAGAGAGAAGCTTGCCAAAGCTTCTCTTGGAACTGCAACTTGTCTGGGTTTGAGTTGCAATTGCCAGCAAAGCTTCTTGCTTGAAAAAGACCGGGTTTCTCTTGCTTTTGTGAGGGCGCCCTGCCAGGCAGCTTTGGCTGATGATGTGCAGCGAACAGGATTGAAGGCTGGGCTGGCAGAGGACTGGGAGCGGCGGTCTTCCACTTTTCTACAGGACGAGGTTCCAAAGATTGACGGGAAGTTGGACCAGCCCTCAAGAGAGGGTGTCAGGGCATGAAGCATGTGTGTGCGTCTGCCTGACCACAAGCTACTGCCAACGCTACGTAGAATGGCCCACATATGACGCTGCGCAAAAGAAACACACCGCCTTTTTAGGATCTGGAGCTTGTCACTCCTTAAGCTTAGAAACAAAGTAAACCCTAGTCAGCCCTGTTGAAAGCATGTCCTGTTATGTCTGACCTTCATCCACATGTCCAAGCGCAGCTTCGTCTTGACAGACCAATACGTAGCACCGTTCTTGATCTGGTGCGTCTTGCCCAAGAACTCCAGCTTGCCCATGAACCTTGGCAGCGCTCAACTCTACCCAAATTCAGATTGAAAGCTGGCACAGCAACAGCATCGTGCTGCAGCAACCCCTTTCCTTGCAGTTTGGGCGCAACAAGTGAATTCTGGTAACACAAGTTTCAGCATTGCCTCTTCTCTAGCCCTACCCAGACCTGTGCCAGCTGCAAAAACCAGCCGGTAACCCTGCAATCCATTTGTTTGCCACGTCGGCGCATTCGCTGCTGGGACACCAGGTTGCTTCGCAACTCAAATATCTGGGCACAGCAGTGATCCACACTCACACTGACTTGCTGCCAGCTACCACACAAGCACCAAAACCGTAAGTCTGGCCCTGCACGCACTAGTGTTGCACTATAATGATCACTACTGCATGAACTCTGGCTCGTCACCTTCACCTGCTGCACGGACACGCTCATACTTCAAAATGTGCTCTGCGTGTGGCAATGACTGAAACACACGCCGAGCTGCCAATCGCTGCTCCTGAGTAATTGGCACAGCTGGGGAGTCTAATATTTTTTTGTGGGCAGCCCCGTCTGCGCAGTCTTCACCCCTCTGGAGGAAGTACATCAGCAGCCCAACTGGGCGGCCTTGCCCAGCTGAGCGGGCAGTCTGCCGCACAGGCCCTTGCGTTGTCCTCGACCGGCCAGGATGTTTGCACACTGCTATGATTGCCTTAGACTTGAAATTGTACCTTAAGTCTGTGTACGGGCCACAGCTCACAGAAAGATCTGGCCCAGATGGAGGATCACGGGCGACAGGCTCGCCAAGCCTCCTTCGCTTGGCTGGCTCATCTTCAGTTGCTGCGCCCCCTTTGATCTCACTGTCCAAAGCCTCCAACACGTTTCCCCTTGCCACACGAGCTGTGAACAGCTCAGCAAGCGGTGTCTCATCTGGCAAAAGCAAAGAGTCTGAAGGGGCGCTTGCTGCTGCTCTGGATGAGGACGCAGCCTCTTGGCCTGTGGAAGAGGAGGCCTGGGGGGGGTTGGTCTTCCCCGTGTTCGGGGCTTGCTCTGCAAAGTCAGACGCCTCAGACTCAGACGGAAAAAGCACAGAAGCTGCTGAATCAGACTCAAGATGAAAATCCTGCAAGTCTTGGTCGTTTTCCTGGTCACCTTGTTCCCACCCTAAAGGCGCAGGGTCAGTACGATGATCCTCCAGAGCACGTTGGCGCTTTGATTTTGCTCGGCTGGCAAAGGAATAGGATGGCACATGTGACCCCTCCTTGTGCTTTTTGGTTTTCGCTGCTTTGCTCTGGCTGTTTTTTTCTTCTGCTCTTCCAGGTCAGAACCTTGCCAGAAACACGCAAAAGTGCTCTCAGGGTTGGGCCCAACGTTTGGCACAAATTTCTTCACAAGCACCCAGTTGGGCCGCACATCCTCGCCCTGCACAATGCAACCTTTGTCCACATGAATGGTGTAGACTTCCATGTCCCACGCTAGCTGCAATCCACTTTCACCAAGAAGCTTGAGAACAGCAAGAACTGCCTGCCTGACATGGATGCCCTGCACTTCAAGGCGATCAGGAGCCCCCACACTCTCCAGGCGCAAGAACGAGCATGCCCAGGTCTGAAAATTGATGTAGCCAATGTGAAGCCACAAAGAATCTGCAACGTCAGAACCCTTGTTCTCTGCTGCAGCAAATGTTGCACATGGCTGATCTGAGAGCACGCTGGAAACCACTGCTTTCCAACTGGCCCCCAACACGCCCAGGCTTGCGTCTTCCTCTGGCGGCATGGTTTCTGCGTGCTTGGAAAGCTTGAGAAAAATCATCCCGTCTTGCAGCAACTTTCGGTTTTGTTTTAACTGTTTGCCAGCAGGGGTCAAAGCGGGGTCCAGGTCTGGACCGTTTGCCCCCTTCTTCTTTTTCCGCAGCGGTGTGAAGATCGGCTTCAGCATTGCAGTAATTTTCTTCACAAAGTGTAGAGCTACTGCGCCCTCGCCTTTGCACACACAGGTTCCCAGCTGCGCAAGGATATCTATACCCGTGCAGACTGCACAGCCATTGCCCAGGTTCTGGAGGACTGGGCTGAACTGGTTTTGAAAGTAACCCCACTTGGACAGAGCGCTGCGCTGTGAATTTTCTCACAGTGTTGTTCCCTCATTGACAAGTTCAAGCCCATGGAGATCAGCCAGTTGCTGCTTCCGCCAGGCCACGCCTACCTCGAGCAGGTGTATTCTGGGACAGATGCAGACGCGCCACGGTGGATTTCATTGCTGCTACCTTGTCACAACTTGTTGTTGCAATTGCAGGCCCTGGCCTGCCAGAGACTAGTCGTGTTGAAAGAAGGGCTGTGTTGTTCTGCGTAGTGTTGCGCCCTTTCACGGATCTGGCTGACCTACTGCCTCACCCTGGGCCAGCAGGCACGGAAATTCCCTAGGTATCTTGAAAACTCCTTGCACCGCTTGCGCAAACCTCTCTGGGTTTTGGGTTTACGCCTAAGCTACCGTGAAACTTCGCGCTGGAAACGCGACACGCCCCAGTTTGACTTTTGGGGGGGCGCGGCCAGGTGCGACTGCAGCAGTCGCACCTGGTCGCACTGGGCGAATTTCCCTGGCTGGTTTGCGTTGCTGTCAAGCCTTGATTTTTCGAGCCTAGCAGGTTAGCTCCAGCTTACAGCGTTTCCAGCGCGACAGCAGGGTGGCCAAGTTGTGCCGCTAAGTTTGCGTAGAATCTAGGTTGCTCCAAGCTGGGGGGGCGTTCCTTCAAAGACCGCTCGCATGAAATTCCACCCCCCAGCTCCTGTAACACTCATACCTTTGCCAGAAATGTTTTGAGGAGGGTTTGGGAGGATTTGGAGTTTTTGTAGTTTTTGTAGGTCACATGATGTAAAGACATGTGACCCACAGGGAGTTGGCCAGATAGCAGGCCGCGCCCCTGGGTGGATTAGCAGGCTCGGCTGTCTTAGGGTTTAGGGCGCGGGGTCCGTCCAACAAACCCATTTTTTTTGCTTTTTTCCTGCTTTTTCCCCGCTTTTTCCCCGCTTTTTCCCCGCTTTTTCCCCGCTTTTTCCCCGCTTTTTCCCCTTTTTTTCTCGCTTTTTTTGTGCTTTTTACCTCGTGTTTTCACGTTTTTTTACTTTTTGGCATGTCCACAACATGCTTTCCAAATGGACTCCAGAGTCCATCCCACAAACCCACTCTGGAGTCCATTTCCGGAGCAAGGTCAAGCAGATATTTTTTGGAGAGTGTGGGGGGGGGGGTGAGGTGGGAGTGGCGCAGCTCCAATGCCTTTTTTTGCCACCTCCTTGCTGATCTCGCCAGACTTAGGGTTTTGGCTGCAGCTTGCAACAATGCTAAACAAGTTTGCGTTCATCTTTTTGCCCACCTTGCAAAAAGAGGTTGCTACTTCCATGTTTCAAGATCACCCAAGGCGCTTGTGCCTCATGATCGGGCTGGAGAAGGGGCTGGCGAGCAGCAGTGGGTGAAGGACAAGGCAAAGTTCTGGACCTGGTGGAGCATGCCGCACGACTACAGGCCTTGGACGGGACACAGCAGCTTCCGTGGCCGGGGTCTCAAGAGGACGCCTCGGGCGCTGTCCATCATTGATGCGCTGGCGATCCAGCGGATGAAGGGGGCGCGCGTGTCTCGCAAGGTCCTCAAGAACCACCTGAAAGGGCAACTTGTGGATGTGAGCCAGTCTCTTGGGAGGTTGGCTTGCACGGACGAGCAGGGCGTCTGCCGCACCCAGACAACCGCGACCACGTTGTACGACTTTGAACACGATCGCCTCATCACCGGCCGAGAGATGCTGAACTTGCAAGGCCACGGAGAGCTTGCCACCCCGGTCGGGATGAAGGACTCAGTTCTGGCAGATTTGGCTGGGGAGGGCATGGCCCTGCCTTGCCTGGCAACAATCCTTTGGGGGTTGTTTTTTGCACGCCAGTTTCCTGCGACGTAGGCCAGGCTTTTTGTTTGGGCAGCGCGCCCCAAGCAATTTGCCTAGCGAGCCAATGAAACGTTTTTTCAAGTTCTTGGGGTTGCAGTGGCGGTCCAATCCAACCATCATTGTTGCTTTGCAAGTTACGCAAATGAGTATTGTCATTGTAGTGACAATTGAAATGGAGGCCAGGCGCCACTTGTTAGTCACCTGTTCATTTCAACCCCAGGCGTGCTGTCCAGACATCTGTGCTTGGTGGGCTTTGCTTGGCCTGCGCCGAATATGCTGCCACTGGCCTTGCTGCTCCGGTTGACGGGTGCAACTATATGAAGACAGGGCCCGTAGGCGCTGACCCCTGAAAACAAACAAACCTTGCAGGGTGTGGAGAAGCGCAAGGTCAGAGCAGTGCACTGGCATGGCCACTGCAGCACATGCGCCTTCCCCAGGCAAACCGCAGCCTGTGAAGAAATCTTGGCAATCTCAATTGTTGAACCACGCAGTTGCATGATGCTGTGTTTGGATGTGTGCGACCGTCAAGGAGTCCAGTGGCCTTGCGCCGTGCTATGGCTTTGCAGCGTTGTGGCTGCGCACTCATGTGTTTTAACAGAAATGTGGGTTGGCGAGTTGCGTGTTTGGCTATCTCTTAGACAAGCTAGCGACTGGTGACAAGCAAATAGCAGCTAATGAGATGCGCAGAGAGCTTGGCCAAACAATGCAAACTTTGCGTGGCAGCTTCTAGGGCCAGCAACCATGTCAGGAACCGCTTCATGTTTGCAGTGTGGTGGCTGACCACGCATGCAAACGCTGTGTCTGAGCAGCAGCCAGCGGACAGCTTAGATTAGGCGTCTGAGTGGTCAGCTACAGGGTGCAACAACTGATCATTTTCCACAAACCATTCGGACGCCTTCATTCATGGTAGCAAACACTGCCGACTGGTGGCAACCCAATTTGCAGCGCTGCGTGCGGCAGGCTCTGAAGTGGCTCAAGGATGTTGTGACAAGCAGCGACCCAACTGCCATTGCATGTGTAGAGTCACTTCGTGCCCCAGGGATGCAGAGGGTTCGCAGCGACCAGTCAGAACGTTGTGGCTGACAAAAATGTGTCACTTTCCAGCGTGTATGGTGTCAAGTGTTGCTTGCTGCTTGCGTCGTTGAGACAAGTGACGAGTTGACGGTTGGATGATGGATGCTGACACCAGCAGTCATGTTCCGCAAAACTGGCTTGCGCAGCTCTAGCTGCCTGGCCGGACGAATTGTTCGGCCTTAGAGCAGTAGGAGAATAGGACCTAGGCCGCAGAGCCGCTGATGGCAAAGGTCAAGCAGGAGGCGCGCGTTTGTTGACGTGTTGTCCGGGGGTGGCTTGCTGCTCCAAAGCAGTTCAGCCACAATTGGAAAACGCGGAGCTTTTGCCCAACCCCCCCCCCCCTTTAACCTCAAGTTTGCACGTGTGTGAGAGCGGACCGGGAGTGTGTGTTTGTAGTCATTGTGCTGCTTTGCCCAACGTGTTGCAGACCCATGCTGCAAGGCCCCAACGCCATCTGGCTCTTCGCCGCCGAAACGCAGGGCAAAGGAGCAGAAGGAGCAAACCTCCCCAGCGCAGCCTGCCAAGAAGAGGGTCAAGGGCAAGAAGGGCTTTTCTGCTTGCTACCTTTGCGGCGCATCTCCAAAGGGCGCCAAGGCGTGGCCCGCAGCGCTTGTCGTGCCGGCTCGCTAGTGATGTGTGGTGTTGTAGGATTCTGCGTTGCGGAACAGGGTTGCCTGGAAGAAGGTCCGGTAGTTTTCCATGACACGTGTGTGGCGCCCGTGAACCTTGTTGCTCAGCGTGCAAGGTTAGTGCAGTTTGGACCTGTCTTCTTTGCGCAGAGCCAGCGATGTGTGAGGGACTGTAGGTAGACAGTGGAGATAAGTGCATGCAGGGCAGGAACACGCAGCGTTGCAAGTTGCGGTTGTTAGCCGCAGAGTCAGCTTCAAACAGCTTGAGGTTAGCAGTAGCGGCTCAGTAGCGACGTGGCCCAAACACACATTTTGTCAAGCTTCTGCATTCTCAGGGTTCTGTGAACTGGTGGCTGAGGACGTAGGTTGCGCTTGGTTTCATGGACCAAACATTTGGTTGGAGGTGCCAAAGGCCAGTGGCTTTGCGTTGTCAGGACGATGGGCAGAAGGTGGTGATGGCGGGCGTGGATGCCGTTGGCCATTCGGTTTGGGACGCCTGCTACTCCTGCATGCGAGCCACTGCGCAGTGCTGCCCAGCTGAGAGCTGGGAGGAGATCTGCCGCAAGCTCCTTGCCAGCGACTGCCAGTGTCGTTTGCTCAGCTCGTTTCATTGTTTCTCGTGTGATTCTTGCGTAACTTGTATATCGCTATGGATCTGTTGGCGGCAACTTAGCCTCTGGCGTTGGCGCGTGTTACGGCGGGCGCGTTATGTTCCGGAACGCACTCAGCCGCTTAGCCAACATGTTGGTTTTACGTCCAGCAATATTGCCCGTGGATTTGAATGGCAGGCGTGGCAGTTCAGGATTTTCCGTCAGTGAAAATTTGTTTTCCCACGTAACTTTGTTACGGACCGTTCGGAAGCCCTGTCCTTGCAGTGTAGCAGCTGTGCGACAACTGTGGTTTACCAACACATTATTTCAGGTGGATTCTTACGCTTGCGTGTTCGGTCTATGTCTGTGTGAACTGAAAGTTACTGTTCTTGCGGAGTTGTTTGTGTTGGAAACACAGGGGCGAGCTGGAAGGATGCGCGCAGCAGCTGAAACATTCCTGGGAACGGCGCGTAACATGCCATCCTATTTGTCTTGAACAGCATGTTTGTTTTGGCTGGACAACCGCTCGGACTGCGTGCAACAACTGCAAGGCGCCAAACGGGGGCACTTAATCGGTTGGTTGAGGCACGCGCTGTGGTAGCAGTTTTGGTGACGGCTTGGTGGCCTTGGATCTGTTTCAAAAAAAAACTGATGAAATCAGATGGATTGATGTACATCTCTGAATGTTCTTGGTTGCATTGTCAGCAACGTGGTTCCTGTAAAGCACTGCCGCAAGGTCTTTTCACTGTGGGCGCATGGCTCTTATACAGAATGGAGGGGCCTCTGAGCCCAAACACTTTCCATAGATTCCATGAGGCTTGAGGGCCACGGCGTGAGAAACACACACACACACCGATGCTGATCATTTTTCTGTGAACGGGTTTTAAAACAGACTTGAAACCCATGGGCAATTGCTGGCTGTTGAGCCAACGAGCCAACATGTTGCTGGGGTTGGGCGGTGGAACATTTCCAGGAATGATGCGTCGCATTCAAAACTTTTGGGTGTCAGTGTTGCTCTGAGCAATTCATGGTGTGGGCTGTGTGTCATTCAGATGGGTTGCCTTAAATGTCCAATCCTGTCAACGACTTTACTGTTTCATACATGGCGCTCTCTTCTGCCCAGGTGCGATGGCGATGCGAGCTACAAGACGGCGCTCTTGGGCGCATCCAAGCTCTTTGATCAGGTTCAGGAGCAGCAAGCCAACAGCTGTGTCCAGGTGCGGGGCAACTTGGTGGATGAGACAGAGGCCGGCAAGGAAGTCTTTCAGGAGGTCGCAGTGCTCACCGACCAAGAACTTATGGATGTCATGAAGCGCACCCAAGGCACTGAGCTTGATCGGACCAAGGAGACCGGGTCCATCCCAGTCAGCATGCGCGACCAGCTTGGGCAACCGGTGAGCCTCCATGTTGTATCCTTGAAAGGAATCCCCTGTTCTGAGATTCATAGCCTTCGCAGGCTCCGAATCTTTTCTCGCCAAGGTTTGGTCCTTCAGGATTTGTTGGCCGAGGCCTCCAGGCTTTTGCAAGATGATGAACTCCAGAAGCAGCACCAGCACCACGCCGCAACTCGTTTGGCCAATCAGCCCACAGGGCTGAAGGACACGTCAACCAGGCACATCCCCACCTTGCAAACTTTGGAGGACAAGTACAACAAAAACACAGCAAAGAGGAAGTCGTTGGTGGCGGAGGCAAAAGCTGCGCTTGAGGAGGATGAGGAGGAAGATGATGAGGACTCCCAAGCGCCCTCCGAAGAGGATGGTGTTGTTGTGATGTCGATGCCCTCCAAAACAACAGACATACCCAGCAAAGGGAAGGGCAAGAGGCGGCGCGGGAACAGCCCAACGAAAGGCTCAACAAAAGAGGAGAAGAAGGGGAAAGATGGCAGGGAGTCCATAGAGATCAGTGATGCCGGGGACATCGACCCCGATCTTCTGGAGGTTGCAAAACTGGGGAATGTCCCGGCATGCTTCGCAGCTCTCAACCCGCAGGAAATTTTTGAGAAGAAGCCAAAAATCGGCCGGTGTTTGGACGCTGTGCCTTGGCAAGGCTGTCCTCATCATTGTTTTTCTTGGTAGTGTGCCACAGGCGCTGTTTCATTCCGCTTGGTTGTTTGTTTAGCTGACTGTCGACGGTAGCCCGCCCTGCCTCTTGCTACCTTTTCCGTTTCCTTTTTTCAAGAAGAGTTTGATTGATGGTTGGGTCTTTGAAACAGTTCCAAAGCGGTAGGGCTTGGCCTGAGTGTAGGTTGGGACGTCAGGCACTGGTCATGTAGGAAGTTAAGGTCAATCGCTCCATTGAGTGTGCAATCGGCCACGCTAGCCGCTGGGCGAAAGTGAGTGCGCGGTGGGAACAGACGAACGCATTTTAATCATTTTACCTTCGTGGCGCGCGTGTCAGCCCAATTAGCCGCTCTAGGCTTTGCGCGCTGCTGCACCTTTTGTCGAACGCTGTTCAACCAAGTCCAACCAGCCAGCTTTGAGCTGGCTGGAAGCAGGCTGCGCAGCAAGGCGCTTACGCAGCTGGACCTGCGCCGAAAAGCTGTGGCGATGCCGAAATCTTACGCGATAGTAACAGCAACGCTGCGCCAATGGCAGAGCTGCAAGGGTTGGGGAGAGGACAAGAACAGGCGAGAACACAACATAGTCACGGGCAACTTGGTAAAATCAAGAAAGGGAGAAATCCGTACTCCCTTAGGGTTTAGGATCACGGAGAGCCAAGATTGCAGTAGCAAGTGCTGGTTGTGTGAGCGTTGGAGTTGGGGTGCAGTTTTCTTTGTTGCAGGCATCCCGGATCGTGGAGTCCATGAGCAGCAAGCGCATGAAGGAACACAAGATTCTAGAGCAGAGGTTGAAGCTAGCCTCCCACGCCTACGGGATCAGCGTCACACCTGGCATCAGAAACATGGCAAGGCGTGAGCGGCACTTGGCCTTGACTGCGCTTTGCCGCGGTGGTGTGGACCTTGGCTGGGAGTACAAGAGCCGTCAAGGTGAAGCAGTGTGCGCAGAACTTCTGAAGGCTGGGCAACACGCGGAATGGACTGAGGAGCAAGTGCAGGAGTTGACAAACCTCTTCTCCGGGTGGCGTGCCTTTGCCGGCGCGCGGTGTGAGGACTGGTCCGTGGAGGCGCCCTCGTACGCTTCGCTGCTTTGCAGCCTGTTTGACTCGCACAAGCTCATGCCGCAGACAGATGAGATGCTGGAGAAGGCGCAAGCAGAGAGCGAGGCGCGCTGTGCGAACCAAGGAAGTGACTAGCTGGCAGCAAGCGACTAGTGAAGCGCAGCTGAACAAGCCGCAAGTTGTTTGCAGGCGCCAGGTGATTATTATTTTTTGAGCGCATGCCGTTTGAGTAACACGGGCCGCCCCTGAAATAAAATTCTCCGCAGGACCACGTCCTGCCTGGGCATATTTTTTGAATAATTTTGTCAGGGTCATTTTGTTGGGGGGGGGGAGTCCCTGTGATGGTGGTTTGAGCCCGCCCAATGATATTTTCCTGGTTGTTTTGAGGTGGAAAACTGTTTCAATGCGTTGCTGGCAATGTTGTTACCAAGGCACGGGGCTGGGAGAGGGGTTGGATAGTTTCAGGGGTGATGTGCGTGACAGTGTGGTATCTCCGTGTACGGGGCAAGATCGGCGCGAAGGACCTGTTTCCCACAGCTGCATAGGTTGTTTCTGGCGATGCTGACCTTAGGTCAAGGCGCAGGGGAGACCCTGGAGTGCTTGTGCCCAGACAAAGAAAGTGTGCGCACGGGTTTCAGCCTACACGGGGCCTTGCTGGTGATGCTGGGGATGTTGCTGGCGATGTTGTGTTGTACTCAAGGCAGGGGTGGGAGACGGGTCAAGGGCATTTGAAAATATTGTCAGCGAACGGAAAGGAACTTGTGCCTGGTTTGGGGATTTGTGTGTTTCCAGGTTTTACGAAGGGGGGGGGCGCGGATTTGCCTTGCTGGTGATGCTAGAGATGTTGCTGGTGATTTCGGTATCAAGGAAAGGGGCGGGGACCGTTGGAAGATTTCAGCTTTGAAGCCAGTAGAAAGGAAGGGCGTGATTTGTGTCCAAGCCATTGGAATTTTTGTGTTTGCGGGCACTGAAGCAACATGTGTGTGCGCTCTCTGCGCTTTGGCCGCTTTGGGTCCAACGCGGGTGACTGGTGTAGTCAGTGTAGTGTAGTGTTTCTTTGCGGGGGGCGCAGCGTTGGGGTTCTTGGATGCTACTGACGTTGCTGGGATGCTGGGGATTTTTCTGGTGACAAGGGTCCTGGAAAAAAGGGCGATTTGTGCCCAAACAAGGAAAGTGCCAACAAGGGCTTGTTTTGGCACGTTCGTGTTCTAGTGCGCCCAACTACGCCCAGAGGAGTCTTTTTTGGCCAAGGGCCAGGACACCCGCCCAGGAATAATGGGTAGTCATAATCGCAAAAACATTCACTCCGACAAATGGCAGAACAATGTCCGGGAACCCATCTACGGCCAAAATAATTTGTGTGCGAGGACCGTCAGGATTAGTCAAGCTAAACATATATTCCACAAAACAGTTACGGGGGGGAGGGCCATTAACACTGAGCAAAAGAAAACTTGCCGTCGCTAACACTTGGCCAGGAGGTTGCCACGTCCATGGTGAACGCCTTCGGATGTGATGACTTCTTTGCCTTGCTGAACGAAAGCAGCAGCAAACCTATGGTCGTCAAGAATTTGCTGTTGCTTACAACTGCTTTTCTGGACGATTACTCAAAGCACGCCAGCGCACTTGTGAATGAGGCTTTGGCCTCTGACGGCCACGAGGAGGATCCGCCCGTGCCCAGGGCCTGCTCCGACGTGTTGACGGTGTGCAAGTGCATCGTGACCTTGCTCGACGTAGAGGCTGCAGAGACGGCTGAGTGTTTGAGAGTTCTTTCAAAGGCTGCCTCTGGAGCGAACGCTACAGACTTGTTGTCAACATTGCGATTGCACTTGGCCACCCCGTTCTGGGAGAAGAAGGCCGACGAGCTCCTCAAGGCAGGCGACTTGAAGCGCGCGAAGTTGTGGGGGGAGGAGCTGTCGGACCAGCTTGCGAATTTTGATGTTGCGCTTGATCCAGTTCCTCAATGGCTGACAAAGGCAATCATGGACTTGCCGCGTGTGAAGGGCCAAGGCCGCCCCGGTCAGCTGAGCAAGGTGGAGGCGACCCTGCGGCAGGCAATAATCTTCGTCTGTCATCGAGATGGATGACACGTCGCAGCTGCAGGAGTCGGACCTTGTGGCGCTTGACCAAGGTTTGGGAGCCAGGCGTGTTGGAGCTTCGCAAGAAATTGTCAGTGTGGAGAGGGCAGAAGGCATCGGAGCTTGCTTCGCGCAAACTCAATGCGGCCATGCAGCAAACTCTTCATGCCTGGGACACAAGCCCCAAGGAGGCAGAGAAGTTGCTCTTGGACCTTTGTGCCACCGTTGCCACCCCCAAGGTGTTGAGCGAGGCTGCCCAAGAAAACGGCACCGTCCTCCTCTACAGGTTCATGGAGATGCTCGGCACTGAGGACGCCAGTGAGTGCGCTTGAGGTTGATCTAGGAATCTAGGCACAGGCAACCGTAACCAGGCCGCAGCCAAGCAAACGCGCTCTGCCAAGACATAACCAGCCAAAACTAAAGTGCCGAGACTTGCCCAACCTGCGTTTGTCCTTGCCACCGCCCAGCCCCGCTCAGTTTTGTGAAAACGTACGGTTGGCCGTCAAAGGGCAAGTTGCGTGCAGGTAGCAGGCGACTCTTGACAGCCTGTGAACTTGTCGTGGGCCTGTGTTGCTATTTTTCCTTTTGGGGATTGTTTGTCTGGAAGCTTGTCATCTAGGTCTAGAGCTTCAAGATTTTTGTTTTAACTGTTGAGTCTGGGCGGGCCTGGCTAGGGCCCAGGCAAGCAGGTTAAGTCGTTCTCTGTTGCGAAGTGTTGGTCGTGAAACGTTTTGCTCGCTTACAAACGCAGTTGCAGTTGTAGTTCCTGTACCATGTGACCAGTCATTTTGTTTGTGCCGAACGGCTTCTCCGTTTTTTGTTGTGTCCAGGATGGATTGCTGCAGACGTCCAAGGATCGTGTTGGTGCTTTGCAAAAACTGACCGCCATGCTGTTCACTGAGAAGGAGGACGAGGATCTGAAACAGCGCATCTTGATTTGCTTGACGTTGGCGGCAGAAAGCCAGGCAGTGCTTGAGGCGCAGAAGAAGTTTGTCCCGGGCAATGAGAAGCAGTTGCAGAACTTTTTTCAGCGAGTGAAGGCGTACCAGCACGCCAAGGGCATTGTGGAGGCCTCTTTGGCTCAGCAGCCGCCCCGCGAGTTTTCTGAAACTTCTGCAAAAGTTGGCCTGTGTTGCATCGCTGTGATGCCCTTGGATTCTATGATTCCTTCAGAGGAGCTGGTCGAGGAGCTTGGCTTACAGGTGGAGGTGCAGGTAAAGTCTTTGGGCACGTTGGAAAAGGACTTGGAGCTTCTCACGCACGGATACCAGGACAAGCGCTGGCGAACAGATGAAAATGATGTGGACGAGCTCCTGGAGAGCGCGAAGTCTACTGTGGGCAAGATCAACGGTGCAGATTTGGAGAAACACTTGGCCCAGATGAAGCAGGCTGAGCTGCGCGTCGGGTTGTTGTGGTTTTTATGTTTTTTTTTGCTATGGCTTGCATACCGTTTGCTTGGTTGATAGCTGAGAGCCTGGTAGCTGCTAGCTACTGGCTAATTGGTGGCAATTGGCTGCGAGCTCCAAAATCAGTTTGCTCAGCAAATACCGACCATGCAGTTCAACCCAGGCCCTCTAAGTTAAGTCAGGGCCATCCTCGCATTGCTTTGGCTTAGGGTTTAGGGTCTAGGAAGTTTGCGTGTGTGTTGTCTGAAACAGTTCTCTGGCTGACCTGTTTCAGATGGCGAGCAGTGAGGTGAGACTTGAGTAGACAAGGACATGATGGGACTCAGACTGTGGAGACCTACTGCTGGAACCTTCAGTCAAATTGTAGAAATGTGCATGGTTGTTGCTTGCGTTTCAATGTAGCCACCAGGCCAGGAAGGACAGGAAGGGTCTCTCTACGCTTGTAGCAAGTTGGTGGTTGGACTTGCCAGCGAGGTCAAAATTCGCAAACCGATCAGATTTGTCGCAATGCATTTGCTTTGCCAGGCTCAGGCGCGCGCGGAGTCATGGGTGAAGCGTGTGCCCAAGCTGAGCGAATTTGATGACGGTGTCAACACGCTCGTGACCGCCATCAAGTCTTTCGCCGCGCTCCAGAAGGCATCGCATGTGCTGCGCACTGAGAGTTTGCTGCTCATAGCTTGCACGTGCCAATCCGGCACAGGCCGCAATTTGGCCCGGAAGGAACTTGCATCCTTGGCCAGCGGGGCGTTTGGCATTTCTCAGAGTGATGTGCACAAGGCGTTGATTGCAAAAGCCACTTCACTCTTGGAGTAGCTGCGGTAGCTGTGTAGCTTTTCTGCGCGCATGGCGTTGCGGGCTCCGGAATGTAGACCCACCCCAGATGTTTTTGCACCACAGCGCTCGTGACGTTTGTCTACGAGCAATGTTGTGTTTGTTACTCAGGCCAAGGGCCAGGGGTTCGGTGTGACTCAGTCAAAGCGCCCGGCCATGTAGGACCACGCGCGCTGGTTCGCGTGTGATTGAAACTGTTGATTCATCGCAGGACCTTCTGCTGGGCATGATTGTGTTTTCAGTTTCTTAGAGTTAGTTGTTGCTAACCTGCCATCGCCATGTGCCGAGTTTTGTAGTGTTGTAGTGTAGTCTTTGAATAGCTTATCTTGTAGTGGCAGAGGGTCGCGCCTGGTGTAGTTTCACAAGCCCAGGTGAGTCTCAGTCGTTTTTGCTTCATGCTGCCAGGTTTGTTTTGCGACAAGGGGCGCCCAAGGGGCCACTCAGACCAATAATGTTCCACCTTGGTGAAATTCAGATTTGCCGGTGGGCGGCGCGCACGGATCGCGGAGCTGCAAAAAAGAGCTGGCGAGTGGTAGCAAGGTAATGGTCAGGTGTGAAGAGGATGACGCGAAGGCTATTTTTTTTGTAGTTCATGGCCTAGCGGCTAAGATCAGCAGTTTGTCGCATAGCTGCTTAACCATGACTTGATGCATGGCGTCAAGTGAACATTTTGGAGGCTTTGGGCTTTAACATTTACGGCTAAGGCTAAGGCGGCCAAGGCTTAGGGTTTAGGCTGGCGCGTTGAATGTCACCAGTCGTTGACACCAGTAGTCGCAAAACGGGTTTGGCTAGCTGGTGACTGGTTTGCAGTTTGTTTGTTCGTTGTTTTCAACACAGTGGCTGTGGTGTGAGTTTGTTTGCTTTGCGGGTAGGAGAGCAGGCAGAGCAGCGCCTCAGACTTATGACTATTGCGGTGGCCGTTTGCCAGCTGGGTATTTTTTTGCAAATTGACGGCAATGTCTCACAGGAGCTGGTACTGGTAGCAGGAGCTTCTCATTGTTGGATGTTGCTTCCGCTTGCGCCATGGTGTGGCAGTTGCCAGTGTCTTAGCGACTTAGATTTTGGATAGCCCCTCGTTGCCGTCAGTGAGAGCTTGCCCCAACCATGCTCTTCACAAAAATGGCCAGGAAAGCTCCCTTGACGTACTTGGCAGAGTGCGTGAGTGCGCTGATTGCGCACGACTGAGGCAGTTTCTGTTTCTTTCCTTCCTCAGCCGCCACACAGCGCCAGAGCAACACTTGCGCGCCGCAAATTCAGCTTAGATTCTCCTTTGCTGGCCATCATCTTCAGGGAGTGCGCTGGACACGATCGCTGCGCATGCAAATGCCAGGAAGCGCTAGTGGAGCTTCAAGCGCATCAGCCGCTCTGCAGATTTGCAATTTCCAACGATGTCACACCTAGACCTGCCCAGGCCAGATCAGCTTTTTGCGCAGAGCGGGCTCCAAACACAAGGGTGGCTCCAGAGCCTCGAAAGCAACAACTTCATTGTTGAAGCCCGACACACGCCGACGAAGAAGAAGAAGAAACAAAAGAGCAACTTCTCCCAAACCTTGACAGGCAATTGGAGCAAGCTATCTCAAGGCTAGCTCAGCGCAAACGCGCGGGGTCCTTGTAGGCGGGCCAAGCCTGAAGCAGGATAGATCCAGAGACTTCCCGGCCATTGCTGGCCCTAATAGCTATGCAAGATGAAAGCGCGCCCAACACGAAGGGAAACTGCAGGCCTATAGCTTCCAGAAATCAGAAGAAACAAAGCGGATGTGGTGCAACCACTGCGCCGCTGCCACTGTGCGCCAACCGGCCAATTGCGAACACCGTGGCGCTCACGCAAGTAAACAAACAATTCGACGCCCCCAACCCAGCCCAAGCGCCGACCATGCCTCCCGCGGTCGCTGCTCGCTCAAACCGCTAGGAGCGCTTCATCTGCAAGGAAGGAACGCAGTTTAAGAATCGATAGCAGCAGCAGTTGAGCAAGGACGCTACCCAAAACAATACTCCAACAAGGAATGCGCACGACCTCGAACGCACGACCTTGGACGCCAGACCCAGCATGCTGACTGGCAACGGCTGACAGCAACGCTTGGCTTGCAACGAGCAAACCAACAGCATCCGATCACTGGCTACGGCGACGGCTATGGCTGCGAGGGCGAACAGTTAACACGGTTTCTACTGCGAAACGCCGAGCCCTAGCGCTAGAAGCCGATAGCCGCCCTACCCCGATGTTTTTCACGTTTTCGCCATCTCAAGCGAAACGACCCCAGCGTTTGAGCGTTTTCTACTGCTACTACTGCTACTGCTACTCGTGTCTGGTGCAACAAGAACTCACACAGCAACATCACGGTAGCGCACGACCCTTCAGCCCCAAGATCGCATGGCTCACGGACGCGCAGCTGAAGGCGCGCGCTTGGCGTAGCTTCTCAGTGCAAGCGCCTGGCAGCATCTGGCAGCCTGGCCCTGCATCAATCATGGTTGCAATTGTGTTCAACGCAATAGCAGAAACAGCATGCAGGGCGCTATAAACAAACATTTTTTGTTCATTGCTAGTAAATCAATAAGGTAATAATCTGTCTGCGGCCGGCTTATTGCTTTAAGACTTGGCAGCTACTGGCCTGTGACGCAGCTTGCGGGTTTTGAGACGCCGGGCCAATTTGTAAGTGGTTGTTGGCCATGAAGGTTTGCAACCCGCGTCACGCCTAAACTCAGTATGATGTAGGACGCACGTCTGGCAAAAATGCGGCAGCGTTGGCCGCACAATTGAACACGCGCGACTCTGCTTGCCAGTGCGGGCTCCTGCCAAACGCAACAATGAACAAGCGTGCGCAAGCTGGTCACTAGCCACTAGTCACGAATGATTGATGCCACAAGCTGCGCTGCGCCCGGACGAAGGTCTTCGGGCCTTAGGGCTTAGAGCTTGGGAGAAACCCCCGCCCCAAGCTGCCAACAGGGACAGCCTGCAGCAAAGCTGCTGCTACAGGCTGGTTTGAGACTTGCGCTCCAAGTCTCAACGCCTGGGCTAGACTAGACTAGACCTGAGGATCCTTCTTGTCGGGCCCAAGCCCAAGCAAATATCTAGTCTGAGGTTTGTGGCGCACCCACAAACATGTCGCCAGGAGCCTTTATGTCAAGCGCGTCGCGATGGTCGGGTGAGCAGCAGGCTAAGGTCGGCTGCAAATGGCAAAGCGCTACGAAACTTTTAGGAGTTCATCGGATCATCATCCAAGAATCTAAGACTGGCAGCTGTCACGCAGGGCGGCTACACCAACACCAACACATTCTCGGAAGCGACGTTGTCTGCGTGAGTGCTAAGCTAAAGTATTGAGCTGCGCCGCGCGGAAGCTCATTGCTTTAGGACAGTCCAAAGATCAACCAAGGCTGGGATTGCTTGGGGCTTGGTTGGGAGTTTGGAGCGCAAGCGTCAGCCTAAGTGGCTTAGCTCTTGACCTAGACTAGACTCCTAACGATCCAACTGACAGCTGGCAAGCTGGCAAGCTTGGCGGTTGTGGGCCAGGAGCTCTCAGCGCACTTGCCAGCAAATATCTGAGGTTTGTGGTTTGCAATTCGCCTTCATGCCAAGAGCATCCCTGACGGCAATGGTTGGGGTGAGCAGAAAGGGACAGCCTTTCATTGACAGCAATGAGGGGTTCTGTGGCCCACGATCCAAGAATCTTATTCACCAGGTTGGCAACTGTCGTGCAGGGCGGCTACACTACACTACACTGGTCACTACACCAGACAGCAAGCAGCAACAGCGGAGGCTGCTGTCGCTCGCGGTTGTTCTGTGTCGGAGACTTGGTATTGTTGCAACGAACAACGGCAGCAAAACATGGGCGCCAACACCAAGAGCTGTGCCACGCTGAAGCTTTCCTCGGGGTTCCTTGCTTGGGACAAAGGGCAAAGTTGGCAATCCAGGGTGTCTGGAAGTGTTTATAAGATCAACTAACTAGCGCGCGGCGCACCAGCGCACTTGCCAGCAAATGTCTTGTCGCATTCTATCCAGCTGCTCTATTAAGCTGATAAAGTCCTGCCAAAGTGAAATAAATTATCCTTGCCTTCTTCACGACAGGCGTGTGCTTGAGTCAAGCTGCTTGAGTAACAAACACTTAAACACGCGTTGACTTGACCGAGTGGAAAGTGTCAAGCTTTGCTTCGCGTGCCAATGTAGTAGGTCGACAGACAGGCTCTTGCGCGGCTCTGCTGGCCTGTGGTCACTGTGTTTTGTCGCTGTGCGGCAGGCAACAGTGTGTGTGTGTGTGTTGAGGCATTGCGTTGTTGCGCGCTGTTGTGCTTCCTGCTGTGTTGAAGCGCCTTGAAGACATGCTCGGCCTTGCCGTCTTGCCCTTCTGTCAAAGCGACTAGCTCACCACGCTGCGGCTTCCCATTTTTTGACTTGAGCGCGCGCGCAGAACAGATGGCCTTGACTGTTTCCGCGCTGTGCCTTTTGCAATTGACTTGTATGATTGCTATTTGACAGGGAAACATGTTGAAGCAAGAGCTGGAGCTGCCCTTGGAGAAAAAAGGCGCCTCAGTTTGTTAGGGTTTGGCGGCGTGCGTGTCTTGGGTTTTGTAGTTGGTGGGGAACTTTGAGCGATTCTCATGTGTTTCCAGAAAATGGGAATTGTCAGACCCAGGCGCCAAATGCTCAAGTGTGACAGGAAGGCACTTCAGTTGGCCCATTTGCTATGATTGCCACGCGTTGTTTTGAGGTCTTGCGCCCCTATTCTGTGAATTGCTGTGCTGGCTGTTTGGTTTGTTTGGCCCAGTTTTGGCAACGGAGGTGTAAAGGGGCCTGACCTATTAAGAAGAAGAAGGAACGCAAATGATTAACACTTTTTTAGGCAAATCAAAGTAGTCTCTGCCACAACCCCATTTTCTTTGCATGTGCCAAGCACAGTCCACTTCCTAGTTTTTCTTTTTTGTTTTTGTTTTGCGTGTCAAAATTTCAGACCCATTTTTCCTGCTTTCTGGAAACCCATTTTCTTTGCTTATTTTTTACATTAAAAATATTTAGGTTTTTTACAAAACTTGGCCACAAGGAAACGTCACAATTGTATAGCACATATAGTATATTTTAAAGCGCGTACAGAATAATATAGCACATATAGTACATATAGCAAGGAGCTGGGGAGAGAGTGGGGGTTCAGCGGCTTGGCGTGTAAGACCCATATAGCACATATAGCACATATAGCAAGGAGCCCGGAGACTGTGGGGGTTCAGCGGCTTGGCGCGGCTTCAATGCCGGGCAGGAGGCTTCGATACCGGGCTTCTATACCATATAGCACATATAGCACATATAGCAAGGATCCTGTGGGGGTTCAGCGGCTTGGCGTACACTTTTGTTGCAATATTGCGGCAACAAGAGTCAACCATGGAGCAATTTTGAATCAATATTGCGGCAACGAGAGTCAACCATGGAGCAATATTGGCAAGCGGTGCCACGTTGCACCAAAATTGGCGCAGCGTGGCACCTCTCTCTTTAGAGGGCGTTTCCCAAATGGATTCTATTCTACCTGGGAGGCTCCTAGCACTCGTCCGTCCAGCATTTGACCTCGTCCTGCGAAGGATTTGAAGTCTAAAACGCTGCGTGCAGGCGTGTGGCTGCAAAATAGTGACCCCTAGATATGCGCCGCAATTTGGCTCCAGGTTGCATTTCAAGCGATGTCAAGCTTTGCCAAAGGAAACCCCTTTTCCCTTTTTTTGGGACCCTTTTTTGGGGACCCCCTTTTTTTTTCCTTGTTTTTTCTTAGCCCTGCAAAGGTTGGCTCGCTTGAAATGCAACCTGGAGCCAAATTGCAAGCGTATCTAGGGGTCACTATTTTGCAGCCACACGCCTGCACGCAGCGTTTTAGACTTCGAATCCTTCGCAGGACGAGGTCAAATGCTGGACGGACGAGTGCTAGGAGCCTCCCAGGTAGAATAGAATCCATTTGGGAAACGCCCTCTAAAGAGAGAGTCCGTAACCATTCCTCGCTGTAAAGCGACTCAACGGACGGACGACAAACAAGCGAACAACGAACGAACGCACGAACCAAAGAAGAAAACGAAGAAGCAAGCAAACCAACCAACAAGCAAGCGAGTGAACGAACGAACAAACAAACAGGTCACGCCAAAGGTTTGGTTCAAAGAAAACACCGGTCATTTGACATTATCTCCATTTGGGCTCAATTTAAGTTCTGCAAACATGGAGCAAATCAAATCACGCAAATCACACCACGTCTGGGACCCCTTTTTGGTAGCTACGCATCTTCGCAACTGGTTGGCGGGCATCTGCTCGAAGCCTCACTTCGAAAACTCGCCCTGAGAAGTCGACGGGCATCTACTTAATGCTCTTAGCTGAGAAAGCGTGCAGCTGCCATGAAGCGCCCATATATCTGTTTTCATTGAAAATGTTTGACTGCACGTTGTCTTCTCTGGCACAAGAAGACACATGCACCTTTCTGAAACGGCAGATCTTCGCAAGCTTTTGCGCAAACTGGTCGGCAAGCATTTTGCCAAGTCTGCACTACGTGCACTGGTAAATTCTCTTTGCAAGCTGAGCATTCATCCATGTGGCGTTGCAACCATTCCTCGCTGTAAGGAATCTCAACGCCGGACGGGCAAACGAGCGAACAACGAAACGCGGGCTGCGTTTCACTTTGTTGTGTCATTGGTTTGGGGGTTCAAAATGGTTTGTTGCGGTTTGGATTGGTTTGTGAAGTTTGGATTGGTTTGTGCAAGGGGTTAGATTGGTTTGTGACGGGGTCAGATTGACAGGGAGCGCTTGGTTTGTGAAGGGGGTGCTTTGGTTTGGCTCTAGTTTGGGTTTGTCGGTTGCTGAAAACAGCAGACGCAGACGTTTGCTTCAACTACCTGTCTTGCATTCTCTCGCTTGCCCCAAGAAAGACTGTAAAGGTTGCATGCGCTGCGTTTTTTGGAAGACCGCAAGTGTTTGTTGATTGTCTTGGGTCGGTTTTGTCAGGGCAGTGCCATGTTTGCTTCTTGCGCGCAGAGATCCGCAGGCGGCGAAGGGAGCGGAGTTGCCTGTGGATTGTAGGCATGTGTGCTGGGACTGCAGGCATGGTGTGCTGGGCGGACATGGACGAGAGCGCTGCAGACACTCGCCTCGTGTCTGCCAGGACACTCCTGAACTGGTATGGACCAGGCGAGCCAAGCGCAGCCTGACATGTTGGATTTTTCCCAGGCGGAAGAAGCGGAGGTTGGCCTGCGTTGCGACGACCGCTGCGTGCTCTGCGGAGGCGCCGCGCGCAAACTGAACAGGGTCTTTGGCGTTGCTTGTAGGCTGGGCTTCATCTGAACACTTCCTAGCGTCACAGCCTTGGAAATGTGTCGTGTGTTGGCAAGCTGCCACGCTGAGCCTGCGG
The DNA here is from genome assembly GCA_963377175.1 of Effrenium voratum. Classification (NCBI taxonomy): domain Eukaryota; class Dinophyceae; order Suessiales; family Symbiodiniaceae; genus Effrenium; species Effrenium voratum. Next base: position 34,826 of record CAUJNA010002134.1, read on the forward strand.
CATGTGCTTGTTGCGGAAAACAGAGGCAGAAAGCCGCTCAGCAGGAGTAGTAAGGAAAGACTGCTTACACACCCCTAACTATTTGTGATTTTTGAGCCAAAAACGCTCCAAAACGGCCTTTTTTCGCCCAAAAACGCTTGTCACCAGCGATGTCACCGCTTCGTCGCCGCTCCGTTTTTGGTGCAAAAAGCGCTGAAAACGGCGAACTCCGAAAAGTGCGTTTTTTCGTGTCCGGCGTCAAAACTGCCTGGGCCCCCAAATTCGCTCGTTTTCCTCCGAAAACCGGCTCCAGGTGTTCGCCGTGCTCCGAAATCCGTTTTCTGGCCCGAAAAGCCTGCGAATTCCAGCCCGCTGAGCTCGTCACCGCTTGTCACCGCTTTGTCACCACTCGCTTTTTGGGTGCAAAAGTGCGCAAACCGGGCCCAGTTCTCTTCGCGGCCCGGCAGCCCGCCGAGGACCTGGCTCGGAGCCCGACAGCCAGCCGAGGTTCTCCACATAACACGTCAGCCTGCTGAATTAGTCACCGCCGATGTCACCGGTGTCTAACACGTCAGCCTGCCGAGGTGCCAGGGTGGAATCGAACCTCCCAGACGTCGCTCCGGAGACCAACGCCTAAGCCATCTCACCATCGGCCGTCCCAAAACGGCGCTTTTTGGCCCAAAAACGCTCTCACCACGATGTCACCGCTTCGTCACCGCTTTGGGGCCGATCAGTGCGCAAAAGCGCCCCAGTTCCCGAGAGGATACGGTTCTTGGCAAGTTTGAGTCAATAATGGAACCGGGTGATTCATCAATGGCTCATGCATGGGCAAGGTTGGTTCATGAATGGGCAAGGTTGGTTCATGAATGGGCAAGGTTGGCTCATGAATGCCCTGCAGGTCATAGCCGCTGAGACAAGTGTCCTTCGCCGGTCTCGTCATGAAGGACCTCGCTTCATGCCCAGTGTCCGACGCCATCGGACACTGCGTCATACCACACTTCGCGTACTGGTAGGGGCTGTTGCGAGTTGGTTTTTAATTATACCACCCTGCGCTACGAAGGCCCCGAATGACCCATAGCGACTCACGTGAGGGCGCGTTGCGAAAGTACAACACCCCAGCGTTACAAACACGTAACGACTACTCCTAAGAAAACATGTTTGAAGGACCTGTCACGGGCAACATCCCGGAGGTCCTGGACAACGGAGAGGTGACTGACGGCACGCACGTCACGGCAGGACAGCTGGCCCTCGCTCTGACGCCCTACGCTCAAGTAACTGACCTGGCGGTGAACACGGCAGCCTCCGGCAACAACGCCGCTGCCATCCAGTCCCTGGACGACCGAGTCACCGCCGAGCTGGCCTCAAAGCTGGACAGCAGCGCGCTGGCGCCGGCAATTGCGCCCCTGGCCACGGCGGCGGCCCTGGCCACCACGGACGGGCAGGTGGCCGCGCACGGAAGCAGCGTCGCCGCGCTGCAGAGCTCGCTGACCACGGGCCTCTCCAACAAGGCAGACCAGTCGGCCTTCGACGTGCTGGAGGGCGTGGTTGCCACCAAGAGCACCCCGGACGGCGTGGACCTGAAGCTGTCCAACCACAGCACCACGGCGGCCATGAACGGCTCCATCGCCTCGGCCAACAACGCCACGCTGGCCACGGTGGCCGCCAACTACGGCCTCAAGTCGGTGGTGGACCAGCACTCCCTGGACATAGCGGCGAGGATCACGCCGCTGGAGGTGGACACCAAGGTGGCCAACGCTCTCCTGGGGGCCGTCACCGCCGCGGCGCTGGCCTCCGAGCTCGCGGGCCGAGACGCCTCCATCTCGGGGCTGCAGGCCTCCAAGGCAGACGCCAGCGCCCTGACTGCTTACGCCCTGCAGTCGGCCGTGGACACTTCCTCGGAGGTGGACTCTAAGATAGCGACAGCCCTCTTGGACGCTGTCACCACGGCAGCCCTGGACGCCGCCCTCCTCGGCAAGGCGGACGCAAGCGCGCTGGCCTCCCTGCTCTCCGCGGTGGACGGGTTGGACACGCCGCTGGAGGTAGACACCAAGATAGCAAATGCCCTGCTGGTCTCGCCACCGAGCCTTCGTCGCAGCGCAGCTTGCTAGCCGGGACGCCAGCATCACGGCGCTCAGGGGGCCAAGGCCGACGCGACGCTGCTGGCCTCATACGCCACGAACGCCGCGCTCTCGGCCAGCGAGACCACGCTCCAGAGCGCCCTCGACGCAATCCTCGCGGAGCTCGCCGCCCTGCAGCTTTCCGGCAGCGGCGGAGTTGTTAACACGCCGGCCTGGGCGGGCTTCACGACTTGGGAGCTCGTTCGCGGAAGCAACGTCGTTCGCAACCTGCATCTGGGGGCTCCTCTCTCTGCTGCGCTGGCCAACGGCGTCGACACGCTGAGCATCACGGCAGACTGCTACTCCACGGCGGGCACTGACGCTGCTATAACAGCAGCCTTGCTGGCCTACTACACCTCGGCGCAAGTGGACGCGCTGTTGGGAGACTACCGCACAGGGGCAGCGCAGGACGCGGAGACGACCAGCGCCATCACAGGCGCACTGCTGGCCTACTACACCTCGGTGCAGGTAGACGCTCTGTTGGGAGACTACCGCACGGCAAGCGCGCAGGACACGCAGACGCAGGCCGCCATCGCGGGCGCGCTGCTGGCCTACCGGACGGGCCCGGACCAGGACGTCTTCACGACCAACCAAATCACCTCGGCGCTGGTGGCGTACCGCTCAGCCGCAGACCAGGACACGGCGACGGCCTCGAGCATCGCAGCCGCCCTGCTCAGCTACTACACCATCGCACAAGTAGACGGCCTCCTCGCCGGCAAGCTCGGAGTCACGGAGGCGGCCTCTGCGCTGCAGATAGCAGTGCGCTTTCCGGACGACGGAGGGGCCGACGAGGTGGTGGCCGCCATAGGAGAGCAGATCCTGGGCCCCACGGACGTCTCGCTGTCAAACTGACGGTTCGCCCCAGCAGCGGCTGCAGCGTGGTCCTGGCCACGCACACCGCGGGAGTGAGCGTGGACGGCTACACCCTGACCCTGGCGGTGAACCCGTGGAACATCGTGCGCACCTACAACTTGACCCCGGGCCGAGAGCTCCTCTTCGCCGGTACATGTCCGAGGCAGACAACGTCTACGACCGGGCGCCTGGAGCACGGCCAAGATGTACTTCACAGTGCCTCCGAACGGAGTTGCGAAGCTGCACTTTGGGGCGCACTTCCAGGCGCCGGGCCTGCCCAACCAGACGGCAGGAACGGTGGACGTCTACGGCCTCCAGATCCTGCACGCAACCCTGGAGGGCGGCAACACGGAGGAGGAGGAGGACACGGCGGCCTCGGCCCTGCTGTTCCTTGACGGAGGGGCCGACGACGTCACGCTGGCCACCCTGGGCGAGGTGCTGCTGGAGCCCACGCTCACCACGCTAGGCAATTTTCTGGTGCGCTCCAACAGCCAGAGCTCCGTGGCCTTGGCCAGCTTCACGGTGGGAGGCTTCCAGCTGGAGGGCTACGCCATGACCCTGAGCGCCTTCGCCTGGAACATCGTGCGCACCTACACGCTGACGCCGGGAGACGCTACTCCTTCGGCTGCCGGTACCGGCTGGGCACGGCCTCCAACTTGGTGATGTACGTCAGCGCGGCCGACAACGACTACGTGGGCGTCACCGGCACCTTCCTCGGCACGCCCGCGCAGGGAGTGTGGAGCACGGCGCGCCTGACTTCTCGGTGCCGCCGGGCGGAATCGCGAAGCTGCACTTCGGAGCCTTCGGCGGGTCCATCCCCGGGCTGGTGCAGCAGTCGGCGGGCACGCTGGACCTGTACAGCATGCAGATCAGGGCCAGCGCCTTCGAGGGAGAGTCGGTCTCCGTGACGGACCTGCTGGCGGACTCGCTGGCCCTCACGGGCTCGGCCACGCTGGACGGGCTCACCGCGCAGGGCAACGTGGGCTGCGACCAGCTGCTGTGCAACGACGTGAACTGCACTGACGTGTTCGCGACGGGCGTGGACGCCTCGGGCGCCATTTCCTGCGCTGCGCTCACGGCCACCGGCGCCGTCGCCGGAGCCACGCTGTCGTCCACAGGCGCCGTGTCAGGCAGCTCGCTGAGCATCACGGGGGCGGCCAGCGTGGGCCTGCTGAGCTCAGCCACAGGAATCACAGGCAGCGCACTCACCATCAACAACACGGCCAACGCCGGGAACTTCACCACGGTGGGCGACGTGTCCACGAGCACGCTGACGGCCTCGGGCGCAGCAACCGCGGCGAGCTTCGCAGCCACCGGTGCGCTCACGGGCGCCACGCTGACAGTGAGCGGGGCGGCCTCCACGGGCCCGCTGGACTGCGAGAGCCTGGGCTGCACCTTCACGGCCACGAGCGGCGGAGTGTCGACGGGCAGCGTGGTGTGCGGCGACGTGACGAGCTCGGGCACGGTCTCCGCGCCGCAGCTCTTCGCCTCCAACACGCTCACCGTGACCAACACCTCAGACTTCTCGGACGATCTCTTCCTGACGAAGATCTGGGCGGGCTGGAGCAAGCTGCAAGTGTCCAACAACAGCGCGGCCCCCGACAGCGGCCCGGAGCTGCGGCTGCTGGGCAACCAGAGCGCCAGGGTCTTCCTGGAGCGGGACGGCGGGACGCACCAGTGCGAGCTCATCATGATCAACGATGAGGCGCTGGTGCAGACGAAGAGCCTCTCGACGCAGCTGTCCTTGACCACGAACCAGAGGAATTCCGGCTGCTTCGTGTTGGCGGGCAACACGGGCAACGTGGTCTGCAACACGAGCTTCACGAATTTGTCGGACAGCAGGGTGAAGACGGAGATTGCCGAGGCCGACGTGGCAGAGCTCCAGCAAGCAGTACAAGCGCCCGGACATGAACGAGGACCTGAGGCTGGGCTTCGCGTCAAACGACTTCGCAGGAACGAAGTGGAAGAACCTGACGGGCGCCGCGAGGACGGAGATGGTCACCCTCAACTACTCTCACCTCACCAGCGTGCTCTGGGGGGTGTGCGAGGGCTTCCAGGCCCGGCTGGACGAGGTGGAAGCCTGGCAGGCCCAGCGGGGGCCGAAGAACCCATAAGAAACATGGCCGACGCCCGCAGACGAACCATCAAGGCCGTCTACGAGGATCCCCGCACCGGTTTCGGCAGCATAGCGCAGACGCTGCAGCAGGCTCAGGCGCGCGACCCCAGCGTTTTCAGAGAGGAGGTGAAGGCGTTTCTGGACGGCCTCCGGGTGAACCAGGACTGGCCGCAGAGAGCCTACAACAGCTTCGTGCCTCTGGAGCCCAGCTGCAGGTGGACCTGGCCGACATGAAGGCCTTCGATGCGCTGACCAAGAAAGTGGCCGCGGAGCCGCTGAAGGACCGTCTTGCGAGCACCACCGCGGCGGGCATGAAGAAGGTGTTCCAAGCCCTGGGGGTGTGTACTCCGACGACGGCTCCGAGTTCAAGAGGGAGTTCAAGGAGCTGATGGATTTCTGGGACATCGAGAAGCAGGTGACCAGGGGCCACGCCTACTTCGCGGAGCGCGCCATCCGCACCATCAAGGAGGCCATGTTGCGCCGCACTGCTCTGTTTGAGGGGGAGGCCGACCGTGAGACTTGGCGCCGTGAGGCGCTGGAGCGCCGCGTCGAGATCCTCGAGGAAGAGAACAGAAATCTTCGCAGGCGAACGCACTGATGAGCTTGGACTCGCGCAAAGAAAAAAAGCCCGCCAAATGCTCGAATGGTCCCAAATGCTTGAATGGTCTCAAAAAAAACCCGCCGCAGCTGCTCAAGATGACTTCCTCCAAGGCCTTCCGATGCGTGCAGGCGTGGCTTCTGGAAAAGCCCGCCGCGTGGGCGGACGATCTCTGCCTTGCGGCTGCTCAGATGGCCCAGCGGCCTCCCACCAAGCGGCCTCGCAAAGACGCGCTGCTCGAGGCCGAGCGCTCGCACCAGCGCCGCCGCATCGAGCTCCTCGATGAGCAGCTGGACGGCGCACTCGTGGAAGTCCGACGCCTTGCGTGCGAGCTCGAAAATACCGAGCGCTCGCAGGAAGTCTTGGGAGAGGTGTGCGAGATCTGTACGGCTCTTCGCACCCCGGCCACGCGCGCACAGCGGGCAGAGCTTGCCCTGCGCTGGTTTGAGAGCGATGTCACGTGGTACGGGCGGTGGGAAAATTGGAAAGTCAGAGATGACGAGGGCTCGCCGAGCAGCCCCCGAACCGATGTGAAGGAGCTCATCAGTGAGCCGCGGTTCGGGAACAGAGTTTTCGGGGACTTTTCGGAGATCCCTGTGCACCACCTTTTCCGGCCACCCCTCCAAGCCAAACCTCGCCCCCATCTCCCCGCTCTCGGCGGAGGCTACCCTGTATACCTTTTCGCTCCAGGCTATCTCGTTGACCCTGTAGGAGCCCCTGCTTTCGATCGGCTTAACCCTAATCCGAACCATATCCCCGACCTTGATTTCCGGGCGGGTCACCTTGTGTTTGGCCCTGCGCTCGATGTTGCGCAGAGCAATCTCAGCCATTTCGGGGTCAGAGTAGGCGAGGTTCGGCGCCACCTGCGTGGTAGCGTGCTTCCTTCCGTTGATTTGGCTCAAGATGTCAGCCAGCATGAGGTGCCACTGCCCCCGCCGGCCCGCTCCGGCTGCTAGCCACCCGCGCCAAATCTGCAGTTCCGCTAGATTTCCCTCGCCGAGATCGTAGCTGCGCTCCAGCTGCCTGCGGAGAATTATCTTCTCGCGCTCCCGCTCCTCACTGCGCGCAGTTTCAACGCGGAGCTCCCCACAAAGGCCCGCGATGAGACGCCGGTAGTACAGACGCTCAGCCTGGAGCAGTGCATCCTCGCGAGGCCGCATGTAGGGAGGCCGCTGGGCCATCAGAGCGGCCACAAGGCTGGGAGTGTCCTCGCCCACCCACGCGGCGGGCTTCTCCAGAAGCCATGCCTGCGCGCGTCGGAAGGCCGCCGAGGAAGTCATGATACGTGGCTGCGCGGGTTTTTTGAGACCATTCGAGCATTTGGGACCATTCGAGCATTTGGCGGGCTTTTTTTTTCCCTGCGCGAGTCCAAGCTCATCAGAGCGTTCGCCTGCGAAGATTTCTGTTCTCTTCCTCGAGGACCTCGACGCGGCGCTCCAACCGCCAGCGGAGAAGGTCGATGCTGCGCTCCAGCTCCCCAACGCGCTCCTTAGCCAGCGTCGCTCGCTCACGCTCTTTGTCAAAGAGCTCGTTGAAGCGGTCCAGCCGCCAGCGGAGAAATCTGTTGTCGCGCTCCCGCTCCTCGCAGCGCATAGTTTCGCCGCGGATCTCCTCATAGAGGCGATCGATGAGACGCCGGTGGTACAGACGCTCGGCCTCGAGCAGCGCGTCCTCGCGAGGCCGCGCGGGAGGCCGCTGGGCCATCAGAGCGGCCGCAAGGCTGGGAGTGTCCTCGCCCACCCACGCAGCGGGCTTCTCCTGAAGCCATGCCTGCACGCATCGGAAGGCCGCCGAGGAAGTCATCTTGAACAGCTGCGGCGGATTGAATAAGCATTATCGAGAAAGCGAGAAAACGAGAGCTCGGGATCTTTTTTCCGGTTCCGACTGTCACGACGCCCAGCAGCGGCTCAGCTGCCGGCAGCGGCAGTGTCGGAAGCGGCCCTCAGAGGCGGGGCCCCGCAAGGAACTCCATCACGAGGTCGAAGGGCGCGGAGCCTGGCGGAGCGTAAGCACCCAGCATCCGCAGCTGCTCCAGGTTGCGCCAGTGCCCCAACGGCCGCGAGTTGTGAGCGTCGAGGCCGTAGACCTTGTCGTTGAGGGGGAGAGCGACTTCTTCTCGACGGTCTCCACGGCGATCTCGTGCGCGCGGCTGCGCAGCTGCGCGAAGGCCGCCCTGCGCTCGCTGCCTTCCTCCAGCACCTCCCGGTACTCGAGATGCCGGACGTAGGTCACCGCCTTCTTCGGCACGCCCTTGATCTTGCGCTTCTCCTTGTGCGCGCCGTCGGGCTGGACCGTGAGGATGCTGTACATCTGGAGCGCAGGCCCACGTACTCCAGGATCCTGGCGGGG
>CAUJNA010002135.1:0-167500 GCA_963377175.1 Effrenium voratum
GCAAATCAACACACTCGGGATTTTGTATAAATCTTCCTGCTTATGCTTTACATAATTTTCACCCCAACTTTCCCGCTTTCCACTTGGTGCCCGTTGTGCAGTTTCAATATGTTTATTATTAACAACTTTACCGCAGTCTTTATTACATAATGGTTTGGGGTTCCATTTATCAATGTTATTCCACAACCTCGTTCTTTTCCGATAATTAAAACCATATTTACAATAATCAATATCAAAATAGTCAAGTTCATTCATAAACTCCTGATTTTTTAATAATCCAGTTTGTGGATTTTCAATTACATAATATTTTGGATTGAAATATTTGATAATCTCAATAGTTTTTAAGACAATACTATTTGCATATTCAATGTTTCTTAGTCCTGTTGTTTTTGCTCTACTGTATTCTGTGCAAGGTGGTAATGCCCAAATAAATTGAAAATGGTTTCTGTCAAATTGTTTATAATCCCATTCCAAAATATCACAATTAATATCAGCATTTTTTAAATCCAATGATATTACATTAAAACCGAGCGACTTTGCAATAAGTCCAACACTGCCTGTTCCACTAAATATCTCTAATAAATTCATTTATTAGAATGATTTAGATATTTATTATATTAATCCATAAGTTTATATTCATCACCATCTTTCGCAATTTTATAGTATTCTAATGTTTGTTCTTTTGGGTTCTTGATGCGTCCTTTGGACACCATCTCAAAATAAGATTGTCTTTTAGTTTCATGGTCGCCTGAGGGACGCCCTAATCCTTTCTTTTGAAAGATTTTATCCATCTTCTCATTATCGTCTTCGTTATTGCTTTTAGGTTGGTTTATTTTTTCATCAATATTCTTAATAAGTTCAGTTAATGTTTTAATATTCTTACTAATAATTATAATATTTTTCATTAAATCATTAATTGTAGAATCATCATTTTCTGACATTTCTATATATAAATATTTATATAATTATTTATTTATTTATTTATGCGTTTTATTATACAATTTACCTGAATAATATAATTTTATGTATGTAAATAAATTATATTCTAACAGTCTTTCATCAATTTTATTTTTCAATTTTATTAAACCTTCATCACTACCTGTAATTTCAAAAAACTTCAACATTTTATCAAATTTTTCCGGTTTAGTTATACCTTTCATAAAATATTTATCATTGAATTTAGGATCTAACCAATAAAAGTATTCTTCGCTCAATTGTTTAGCAAAGTTTACATCACCATTGAATATGTCGTCAATTTCTTCATTGTCGAAAGTTATAATTCTATGGTCTTCTCCATTCATAGTTGGCATTATGATTATATAAATATTTATATATTTATTTATTTATTTATTTATTTATGCGTTTGAAGTGGTGTTAAATCTACTCCTTAAATGCTAATTTTTCATCATTTGTTTAATAGTTTCTTGTGTTTCGTTATCGTCATTTTCCGAGAGTGTTGCATCCTTACCCCATTTAAATGTAATGTTATGAGCATCAGTTTCTAAGTTGATACTGTCTTTAGTTTTATCAATATTCATCCTTTTATCTTGTTTACTCAATTTGAAACTTGTTGGAATACATGAACATTTACAATTTCCTTCCTTTTGTATTTCTAATTCATTTTTCATTTCTAACATCTTTTTGCACATAGGACAAGCAAACTCAATAACAGATGCTTCTTTAAGAATTTCTTCATCTGTTGATGAAGAAACAGCTGGTTCTGTCTTATTCTTTTTGATTTTTTTCCTTCCCATCTATATTAATATTTATATTTTTAATATATTGTATCACAAACTTAATTAATTCTAAAACAAAATAGCATACTCTTTTAAATCTATTATCGGTTATAACAACATCTTCTATATGTTGTACTTCATTTATTATATAAATATAATCTGAATAACTCCTACTCATATAAAATAATAAGATAAATAATTTTTTTTAATTTCTGTCTTTCTTTTCTTATAAAGTTTTTTCATCGTATCGTCTTTATTCCATCTCTGTTCTACAAATTTCTGATGATGTTTTGAATTTAGATGTTTAAATAAATATTTGTCATCATAAGTTTTACCACAACTGCAATGGATAATAGCCATATAAATAATAGGAGAAAATTATTTACAATTAATCTTATTATTTTCATGCATAATAGAATATTGGGGGCACAGCACTTGGAGTTTTCATTGCACTGGACAACGCAAGCGAGGTTCAAACTAATTCAAACTAATTAGCTTCAATGCTTACTGATTGAAGCAATGGGAACCTGTTCCGTTTTTATGATATTCACTACCAGCATATCATAAAAAAGATGTTCCATTTAATATTAAATAGAATATGTATTTAAACTATTTTCTTTAGTAAGTTTTACTGCAGTTGATATATCAACATCTATAATATTATTATTAATGATTTCTTGTACACTATTTATCATTTCATTTGTATATGTATTAGAATAATCTTTCATAAAATTTACTAATTTATTATAATTTAGGCTATCCTCGTTTTCGATTGATGATTTAGATGTTATAATATTGTCTTTGTTAATTATCGATAAAAACAATAAAATCGTATCATAATATAGTTGGCCAGTGTCTGGAACTAGAATATCACCAAATTTATATATAGTTCGAATACTATCTACTTCACTTAAATTAATAGACTCTATATATTCTATTGTCATTATGATATAATCTTATTATATTTTATTATTTTATAAGTATTTATAATATTATTTTATTATGCCTGATGTAAAACCAATTGATGAAATCAAATATGACTTTAAGCAAAGTAAGCATGAGGTCGTCCCTAAAGTACCGATGAGAGCTATGATTGTCGGACCATCTGGAAGTGGAAAATCAACTTTACTTGTATCAATGATACTTGATATTTATAGAGGAGCATTTGAAAGGGTTTTTATCTGGTCTCCATCAGTAAATTTGGATAGTATTTGGTTGCCTGTTAAAAAATATATTAAAGAAGGTTTGAAAGTAGATACTGATAAAGAACCGTGTTGGTGGGATGAGTTCAATGTTGAAGATTTAGAAAGAGTTATAGAAACTCAAAATAAAATAATTGAATACCAGAAAAAACAAGGAATGAAGAAGTTATTTAATATATTAGTTATATTGGATGATGTATCTGATAATCCAGCAATAACAAGAAATAACAAATTGTTAAATTCTTTATTTTGTAGAGGTCGTCATAGTGGAATATCAACACTTGTAAGTCTTCAAAAATCATCAACCGTGCCACCAATTATTAGAGTAAATATAAGTCATTTGTTTTATTATAAAGTTAGAAATTTTAAAGAGATAGAAATATTGCAAGATGAATTATCAGCAATTGTTAGAAGCGATAATTTACATGAAAGCAAGAAACTAATTTATAAAATATATGAGACTGCCACTGATGAACCGCATAGTTTTTTATATATTAACCTTTTAGAAAAGAACACTGATAAAATGTTTATGAAAAAGTTTTCTCAATATTTGAAAATTACTAATTAAATAATTAAATACTTAAATAATTAAATATATATTACTATTATATGATATTTTATGATTTACCAATAGAAATTAAAGACATAGTATTATCTTATAATTTAGGTGATGTTAGATTATTAAAAATAAAAAATAGTAATATTGTTAAAAAATATATTAATAAATATAAACCAGTATATAAATCTTACACATTAAATAACATACATTATTTTGAAATTGATAATATAAAGATTAATAATGGAATATCATATATTTTTAATTTAAGTGAGTTAGATAAATTACATCAAGAAAATAAACCATTAAAATTATTTATTGAATATGATATATTTGTTACATTTAGCTCGTTTACTCGTTGGTTTAATGTGTGTAATCGAACTTTAATATCAATTAATTTATTTGATATTTATTATTTTCTTAATAAAGACCTTCATAAAGTTAAATTAGTGTATGCTAGTGATATGGTTAATTTTATTTCATTACAAGTGAAAAAAATAACTATTAAAGTCATCAATGAAGATGACCAAATTATTATTGATGACTTTTATTTTTATCTTTAAAATTAATAGCATTAAGATTATGACTTAATGGTATTAATTCAAAATAATGAATAACTACAAATTTGAACCGGTAATCTATATATTAATTTATCAGATTTTTCTTCTTCAATTTTACACATTCTTTCACTCATTTGCTTAATTGCTTTTAACTGTAATTTATCAATATTACTTAAATCTAATTGTTCTATATCAATATCATTAATTTTATCAATAGATGAAGTTTCAACATTACTATTTGAATTACCCATTATATATTATTATTTAGATTTTTCTTTTTTCAATTCCTTAATTTCTTTTTCAAGTTTATCTACTTTATCATTTAATTCTAACACTGCTTTATGAACTAGCACGGGTAAAACTAAATAATTCAATCCTAAATAATCTCTGTCTTTACTAACAACATTTTCAAATTCTTTCGGGATTGCTTTTAATACTTCATCTGCTATATATCCTATATGAGTTTTACCGCCATCATTTCTATCGTGTCTTTTAAACTTCTTCGGTTTAATTTTCTTAATAACATTCATACAATTAGATTTAATATTGTCTATATCATATTTCAATCTTGAATCAGATGAATCCACAAACGTTCCGTTGATGGTTACTGTTGTTGCTGTTAAATCTATATTAGTTCCTGTTGATGGTTCAATTAAATTACACAACATTTTTTTCGTTCCTGCAACTGTTACATTTTCAGTAAAAGTCGATGGAGCATTATTTGTAAAACTTTCAGTATTTACTGTAGTTCCAAATGTCTTATCAATAGATAATAAAACTGAAGGTGTACTTGAAGCATCTGAAACTCTAAACGCAGTGTTTGATGTTCTGAATATTACATCAATTGTAGATAAATTAGTTCCATCATGATAAGTTGATATTTCACTTGTTCCCATTTTAATATCAGTTCCAGTAGTCATTGAAATATTATTTAAAAATGAAACCGTTGTTAAATCGAATGATTGAATGGTATTAGTTGCTAAATATGCATTTTGAACTGCTAAGTTAGTATCAACAGTTACTAATGTTCCATTATTAGGTGCTATATGATTGCTTCTTAATGCTCCATTGGTTTTAACATAAACATCATCAGCAAATAAATTACCCATTACATCAACAGTAGAAGTGTTAAAAGTCCATCCAGTAGAAATATTAACAGCTCCAACTATATTAGATTGAACAGCAGGGTCTCCACAAATGAACCTAATTGAAGAATTAGCATCACTATTCCTCATATCAAAAGATGAAAAAGCACTAACATATCTATATAATTCACAATTTGTATCAATTGTTAATTTACCATCGGTATCAATATTAAGATTATCACAATTAACAGAAGCATTTGTGTATATATTACCTAGCACATCGATAGGCTTACTAAAAATTGTTTTATTAACTAATCCATCACACATCATATATTGGTTACTGGCATTAGTAATATCGCCAACAGAAAGAGAAACAAAATTAGGATGATGCATATAAAAACCTTCTATTGCATCTGGTGTATATGTTTCTAAATATGGTTCTAATCCATTTATTGAAGTATTGATATTATCTATTTTTGTTTTAATATCCGTTGAAAAATCATTATTTGTAAATAAATTTCCTTTCATATAAACAGCACCTTCGAAATATGATGTTCCGTGCATCTGCGCAAAATTATATGAAGTATGAACATTACCATTAATTGTAATTCTTGAAGCATTATTAGGTCTTCCAATAATAACATCTCCTGTATTCCATCCTAGCCATAATCGATAAGGCGTAGCACCTGTTAGTCCTTGATAAGAGTCTAACTGGCATCCTCGTTTAAACTCGAGTCTTTGGTTACTAACTGCGTCCTGGATTCTAAATATTGGATTAGTATTATCTGTTAAACTAAGTATTAATGGAGAGTTTACTGTTTGCTCAGTTGTATTAACTTTGTCTAATTTTTGACTTATTACTGTATCTTGTGCGCTATCATTTGTAATTATTGAATTAATTGTATTTGTATTTCCTGTTATTAATCCTGCTAAATTATCTGACTGTAAAACATATCTACTATCAGAACCTGCTATATCTAAAATAGATGAACACGAAAATAAACCTGATACTTGTAAATTAGATAATATTGTAGTATTATGATTTAATAATATTTATCATTTTGAAAAATTGAAGAATTATTAATTTCTACATCTCCAAAACCTCTTTGATTCAAAAACATAGTTGCTCCACTTAAATTTCCATAAACATAACTATCAAAATAATTATTATACATTTCAAAGAAATTATTATAATTTCCAAAATTTGCTATTTTAAAAATTGAAGTAGTTGTTATATTATGAATTAATGTATTATTTAATACTGATGTATTTAATTTATCTGTTAATAAATTATTAGTTGTTATTTTATTGTAATATAAATTACTATCAAACGAACCTGTTTGTAATTGAGATATTAAATGAGAATTTGATGAAATATTATTTAAATTTGTTGATACAGTAGAATTTTAAATTATTTATTAAATTTGTATTTGATGAAATATTATTAAAATTTGTATTAAATTTTTTTTTAATTTATTAATATTTGATGTATTAAAATATTTCATAATATTTAAATTTTGTACTAATTAAATTAGTATTTGAAGAAATATTATTAAAATTAGTTGTCATAGTAGAATTTAAATTATTTATTAAATGTGTATTTGATGAAATATTATTAAAATTTGTATTTGAAGTTATTGTCAGATTACCTATTAAAAAAGAATTTGAACTAATATTATTTGATAATACATTAATTTCTGTTTTGTCACATGTTTCAGTTATATCATAAAAATTAGCATTTATCTGCTCCTTTGTATAGGTGTCTGCTTGGTCTGCTTTACTATCTAATACTGTTTGAATGTCAGATTTACTCGCGTAAAGGTCTTCTAAATCATTGACTGCTCCATCTTTTACTTGCCTAATTCTATTTGCTGTAATATCAAAGATATTCATTAAGTTTTTGCTCATAATATTATATTATTAATTAGAAAATTAATAATATCATATTTTTTATTTTAATCATAAAATGATACAGAATTTGAGCGGATTTCAAGTATACATTCATGAACCATATGAATATACATCCGTTCTGGCATAATACCTTCTGGATGAAATTGATTTCCAGTTCCATATAAAAATGTTCCATCAAGAGGTCGAATTTTTACTACCATATTTGAATTATTTTTTAAATTCATACCAGTATACGCTGCTGATTCTAATTTTTGTAGATTAAATCCAAACATAAATGCTTGTGTTTTATAATCCTCGCTTCTAACCAACAATGGATTGTCAGCACAATGCATTAAGTGAACATATGCTTCACGAACACCTTGAATTTCTTGTGATGGAATAACTTGATTACCAATTACCAATGAAGCAGTTAAATCATATATAGGGTTATAATATCCAGAATCAACTTTATCGCCTTGTTGTGACAATGGATGATATAGCGAGTTGTATTCTTTAAGAATTGGTCCAAATGAACCCACATAACCTTTGTCTGATGTATTAGAAAATGAAATAAATATTTTATTTAATTTAGATACATTCCTTACAATAGTTGTGAATATTTCACTAGATTTAGATGTTGTTTGTTCTTGCATTGTTTCAGTTTCAAAAGTAATTGGAAGCGAACCAGTTTCTAATTTTTTTGAATATTCGGCATATAGAGAATCGTCAAGCGAATAAACCCCCGTAGCTTTAATGACTGGTTTTTTTATTGCCCAGCTGTTAGAAGTATTTGTAGCAGTGAAAAGAGTAGTTGCACCTTGTGCAATAATTGGTAGTTTAGCATCATTCACTAAATATAATTCTATGGTTATAGGACAATAAGATAAAGGAATCCAGTTTTCACAAGATTTAAAGCATTTCAAATTCATATCATAAAATACATTAGCACTTTTACCTTTGACAATTCCTCGTTTGTTAGAATTCGTTACACTCCTTGCAACGCTTGTTGTTGTGTTAGTTCCGGTTACTTGCGAATATGTTAAAAATCTAACATCGTTATTATTAAATGAATTTCCAAAACCTAAAACTTCATCTGCTCTTTTTGCTTCTGATGTTTTAAGTAAATCTTTCATAGCATCAGCACGAGATGTAGAATTCAAATCACAAACTATTACATCTCCCATCATCACTCTCACTCTTGAAAAGAATGCACCAGCGGATATGGGGCGTAGTTCAGCTTCAGCATTGGTTGGTTCAGTATTTTCTAGTGTAAATCCTAATAATATGGTAGGAAGTGAAATCCATTGATTAGGTGGTCCAGTAATGTTAAATCTAATTACTGAATTTGTATCAGCGGTATAAGTAGAAACCGATGAAGGGTAAAAGTTTTTACTTTCTTTTGAACGGACATAAGAACCGCCATCTTTTAATTTAAATCTTAAATTCTTTTCAACAAGGACATCTTCAATATCTAATGTTTCCATAACTTATATATTTAATAATAGAAAAATATTAATTATTCTATTATTAAATTATTTTATTTTAAAGTGTGAATAACCTATAACTTCTTTTTTAGATTTTTTATTTAATAGTTTTTTAGATTTATTTTTAATATTATTATGTTCAACCTTATAATTAGGTTCATCCTCTACTATTTTCTTAATGTCTTCATAACTGACTTTCTTTTTAGGATTTATAGTATTTTTTATATCATTATTAGGCATTATATATAAGACTACAAAATTTCCTTTACAGGTTCAATGCTTCTTGATACGTCCTTGCCAGTATCACCATATAATGAGTGTTGATGATTTGTTAATGGGTTAAAACCTCCTCTATTTGATGTTATACTTCCTCTATCTAAAATACTGACTATATCTCCAAAATTTCGTATGCTTGTGTAGTTGTCATTGTTTTTGTTTGACATTGAAATAAAAGGAGCACCGTAAGTAGTTAATCTAATATTTCTATCAGGATTTTCTTATAAATATTTAGCACTCGCACTACTACCCAATGAATGTGAAATAACTTCACTAATATTATGGTTTTCATCAAGTATATCGCTAATATCTCTATACCTTTCACTGAATGAACTTAAACCAAATGGAATTGTAATATCACTTAAAATATCAGTAATATTTGATTTAATATTAGACTTACCAAATGTCCCAGCAACATATAGTTTATTATTATCCAAATAATAACCTTTACCATTTGTATATGCTTTGTTTAATCCTTCTGTGTCAGATAAATTATTATTATATTTAGGTTTGAATAATGTTTTTTCTTGTTGAATTTCATTAATTATTTTTCTATACATTTCACTATGACCTTGATGAAGAGGATTGTATGATTTTAATTTTCCTTCTTTTAAATAATATTTATATTTATATTTATTTTTCATATATAATTAAATTATAAAATTTCTAATTAATTAATATAATGAGATTTCGTAAAATATATATCAACAGTGCTTATCGTGATTTAAATGACAGTCAATCTACATCAGATTTTGTTATTAATTTAAGAGAGCAACAAGAATGTGGACCAAATACTAAAATGATTTGTCACGAAGTATCTATCGCTAATTCATTTTATCCAATTGAAGATAATTTAAATAACAGATTATATTTAACATTAGGAGGGATATTAATAGGAGCACCAGTATATTATTTTATTGTAGCACCTGATAAAGGTAGTTATGTAGGTAGTGAATTAGCAACCGAATTAGAAATAAATTGAATACTGCTACTAATGGAACTGATGGAAACAGTAATTTTTTTACTTGTAGTTATTCATTAAAAACAAATAATATAACTATAAGTTGTAATTATATTTCTTATTTTTTTATAATCCATACAGATAAAGAATTAAAAACTAATTTTAGTTTTAGTATTGATTATGATAGAAATTATCCTAATAGTATTAATGATATTTTAGGAAATACTACTGAAAAAGTAAATAGTACAACAGATCCTTTTGTTAGTGGATTTATATCATTTTTACCTGTTTAAAATATTTATATTCATTGTAATGAATTAAGTAACGGAAACCAGTTATGTAGTTTTGGTACTTCATCAATAATAAAGAAAGTACCAGTTTTAACATCATTCGGCAACCTCATATATGATAATGAACTAATTTTAAATGATGCTAATGATGTTAGTATGCGTTCATTGAATAGACTTCATTTTAGATTTACTGATGCGTCGGGTAGAGTTTTAAATATGAATGGCACAACATCTTCATTTTCATTAACATTTTTTGAAGGTTAGAAAAGCATATATTAAATATTTTAATATAAATATTTGTTATATACTAATTATATTAAAATATTTTAATATAAATATTTATTATATACTAATTATATGGTTAAAAATATTGAAATAGTAGATGTAGGCATTGAAAATAATGAAGCACCTAAAGAAGTAGAAGACAGTAAAGAAGAACCTATTATTAATGAAGAAAGTAAAGAAGTAGAAACTAATAATATTATAAATGAAGGAAATAATAAAGACAATACACCAGATAATAATATAGACGAACCACCAAAACAAGAATTAAAATCTAAAACATACTCAACTGAAAAAGTGGAATGTCCAAAATGTAAAAAATATTTAACAAAATACACTTTCAGATATCGTCATAACTGTAATGGAATACCAGTTAAAAAAGAGCCAGACCCTAACAAAGTTGTTCGAAGAAAAATTATGCATCCTGCACAAGCAAAAGAATTTGAGAATAATGTATATGAAAAGGTTAAAGATAATATTCCAAAAGTTGATGAACAAGAAATAGAAAGAAGAGTTGAAGAACGATTGAAAAAACATTTAGAAACAACTGCTAATAAAGTATTTGAAACTGCAAAAGACCGGGTGGAAGCAGAGCTTACACCCGTCGCGGCAGCGCGGCTCCGGTATAATAATATTAAAATGGAACGAGATAATAAAAATAAACAGAAAATTAATAATTTAGCAAAAAAAATTATTTAATCTAATTATTATTATATAATGATTATTGATAAAAAACAATTGCTTATGCGTCGTAGAGAAATTTATGACAACGTTGTAAATAGAATAACAGAACCACAAAATAAAGACAAACCGAATATCAGTGATGTTATTGATAGAAAAGCAGTTTTTGAAACAAACAAACCAAAAAAGAAGAATAAATATAAATCAACTCAACAGTACTATTATGAAGGAGACAACAAGGCACACCAACCTAATTACACATATTTGAAAGAATTACAAGAACAATTAGAACTTCATAGCGCTAAAAAAGATTATGCTGTATTTCAAAATAAAAGAAGATATCAAGAAGAAGCACAGGCGTATTTTAATGAAATCCAAAGGTTGGAAAGTGAAAAATTGAGACATCATCCATCAAGTGAAACAGGTAAAACCTATTCAGAAATGATTAAGAAGAAGAAAGGAATAATCAATCAATTAAGAAAGGACATGAGTTTCTAACGAACCTCACGAAACTTCGTGACTTTAATTTTGATTAAATTAATTAGATTAATTAGATTAATAAATTATAATCTAATTAATTTAATATACTAATGAGATTAGACAATGCACAGATGAAAACATTAAAATCACAATTGAGATTAAGACCGTCTTATAATGAACTGATAAAGGAAATTACAAAGGAAGAATTTAAAAATAAGAATATAAGAGATGTAATAGACAGAAACGCTTATTATGTTCGTGATAGTCCATTAGGAACAGTGTATGATAATAATACAGTAGATTTGAGACAACAACACTTTTAAAAAATGTTAGATGGAGAAAATCAAACAAAATATTTTGATATATCGAAGGATGATGAAATGGATGATTTAAGAGACGGTTCAATACAAACACTAAGTGCCACAATGGATGATGCAGAGGAACAGCACGAACGACAAATCAGTCAAATTTCAAAAAGACTTAGTAGTGAACAAATAGCAGACCTACACCAACGAGCACAACGAGCAAGACAATTAGAAGAGAAAGATGAGTGGCAGTCAGTAGCAACCGCAAAGTCAAGTGATGATTTACCGCCATTGGAAGATTTACAACCAAAAAGAGTTTCAAATTTACAAAAAGCAAGAGCAAGATTGCAATTGAAACGATTTATTGATGAAGATAAATACAGTCCTGAACCAAAAAGAGTTTCAAATTTACAAATAGCAAGAGCAAGATTGGAATTGAAACGATTAGATGACGAAGATAAAAACAGTCCTGAACTAATAGAAATAAAAGAAGCAGAAAAAAGAATAGAGCAAAACATGGAAACCGCTAGCAGTTCATCCACATTACCAGCAAGACAAACAAGAACACATAAGGAAACTATTGACTATTCAACTGATATAAACCATTGGAAGGGAAGCACAGTAAAAGAAGAAGACATATTATTTCAATTATATTTAAGAGGAGCAGGACTTACTGAAGAACAGGAACAACAATATTCAAACACAAAGAAAAAAGGTAAAGGTAAAAAAGAAACCGGTAGAACTTATTTAGTTGGACTGGTGGAGAAGCTTATAAACAGCGGAAAATGGACAACAGAAGTAAATGATGAATTGTTAAGAAAAAGAATGAATGATTGGAAAGATATGAAAGGAAAAGGTAAGGCAACAAAAGAAAAATAGATAATTTTACATAATTTATCAATAATTATATAAAATGATTAACAACCACAAGCAAGAGTTAAGGAAACGCCCTACTTATGATGAAATGCTTAAACAAGCAATCACAAGCAAAATGAAAACAACAGTTATATTGAAGAAATACAAAAAATATATGTTATTGAATAATTTTGATTTTGATAAAATGGATTTAATGAATTATAAAAATAAAGAAAGATATATGAACGCTCAAGTTATGATGATGGACAAGGCAACACAAACGCTTAACAAAGAAAACAAGGCAACACAAACAGACCTACCAAATGATAAAGCGACACAAACTTATAATTTTGATGATATGACAAAAATATTAGGCGGTTCTTCAAAGAGTTTCAAAAGCAAACTGATAACCAAGGCTGAAGCAGAAGCAATAGCATTTACATATGACCCTGATTTATATGATGATGACGATGATGATGATGATAAAAAAGATGATGATATTGATAAATATAGAAAGAAATTATTTATTTTGATGAGGATTATAGAATTTATGTTGAGGACGGGTTTTAGTATAGGACAAATAGTAGCACATTTAACATATCACACTACATTAACTACAATTCAAGGTTCTGAGTTATTAGTTAATCTGACAATGAATTCATTAGTAACATCATACGATATAGCAACTGCTATAATGAATTGGTTGAATACAAATGTTAGTGAGGAAGTTGAGTTAAACACTTCCCCGCCTATTAGCGTTAATAGTTCTCCACCTATCACTGTTAATAGTTCTTCAACACATACTGTTAATTCATCCTCATCAGAAGAAAATGCTAATTATGAAATAGCACCACCAACAGAAATACCTATTCCTACTGATGCTGAAAGTGGAGATGAAGATAAGGATAAAGATAAGAATAAAGAAAAACAATAAAATAATAAGAATAATAATAATAATAATAAATAATAAAAAATAATAAAAAAATAAAAATAAAATAAAATTAAAATACCAGAATTTGTAAAAATGCCTTAAAGAAATAGCGACTTTATTCTATAAGATAAATGCCATTCTATAGCAGACACCCAGATGATGGAAGCGATAGATTGTTAGGAGGAATACATGATGAAGATGATTATAATGACTTTATGAATATGTTATTTATGAATAGTAGTTTTGCTGATGACATTGAAAGACATTATAAAAGTTCAGATGCTGATGTGTTGCCAAGTCCTACTGATAGCGAAGAAACAAAAGAAAATAAAGAGAAACAATATCAAAAGGATTATCATAAAAAATACTTTCAAGAAAAACTTAATAACCTTATACATGTAATATTTGTGGAAAATCAATGGCCAACAGTTCTAACAAATCAAGACATGAAAAAAGTAGAAAGTGCCAGAGTACTAAAAGTAAAGTCTAATTGGATAATATTAATTTAATTTTAATTTAATTAATATAATCCAATTTCAATATATGAGTAAACTAAGTAATGAGGAGATAATGAGCAATATCTACTATGATTTAGAAACAGGTTATGGTTCTAAACAAAGCTTATACAATCAAGCAAAAGAGAAAGGAGCAAGTGTAACATTAGAAGAAGTGGCAAAGTGGTTGAAGAAGCAACCTAACAAGCAAATAAAGCCGTATCAGAATTATAACAGTTTCTTAGTGCCATATGCCAGAGCAGAATTTCAAATAGATATTATGGATATGAAAATATTTAAGAAAGAAGATGAAGAACGCTATGCATTGATTGTAATAGATGCTTTCAGTAAATTAGGTTTTGTGCA
Organism: Effrenium voratum; assembly: GCA_963377175.1. Lineage (NCBI taxonomy): Eukaryota > Dinophyceae > Suessiales > Symbiodiniaceae > Effrenium > Effrenium voratum. Next base: position 14,435 of record CAUJNA010002135.1, read on the forward strand.
TCCAATGTTTCAAAGAGACAGTCCAAATGTTTTGAAAGGTTTGAAAGAAGCATTTAAAGTTATGGGTGAGCCTGTGGAAATCTTTTCTGATGATGATGGAGCATTTAAAGCAGAAGTAAAGAAATATTTAGATGATTTAGGTATAATACATAAAACAACGCTAACGCATGCTAATATTGTGGAGAGATTAATTAGGACCATGAAAAAGGGGATAGGTGACAGAATACACTTTACTAAAGGTAGATGGACTGATATGTTGAAACCTACATTAAAGAAATATAATAGCGCTATTCACTCATCAACTGGAATGAAACCAAATGAAGCGCATGATGATAACAACAGAGCAAATGTAAAAGCAAACCTTACACTGAAGCAAAAGCATATGAGGAAATATCCTAAATTATCAGTTTCAGACACAGTGAAAATATACCAAAAAGGAAAAGGTAATTATACATCAAGGAAAGAGACCAACCCAAAGTGGACAGAAAGGAAATACAAAATAGAAAGGATAGAAAAAGATATGACACTTCAAACTTACTATGTCTTGGAAGGATTGAAAAAGCATTATTTGCGTCATGAATTATTATTAATTGAAAATTAAAATAATAAATTAGATTAAATCTATGATTTAATCTTCATGAATTATTATTAATTGAAAATTAAAATAATAATTTGGACTAATAATTAGTTATTTAGTTCTTAGAATTTTATGACTTTAAAAAGACTTAAAGAGAAAAAACCTAATTAAATTATATAGATAATAATATGAATAGAGATTTACCGCCAGATGAAAACACTAAAATAGTTAAGTATCTTCTTAAAGAAAATTTAGGAGAATACAAATTAAATAATAAAGGTAAAAAACTTAAAACCATAATTATAGGAAACAATCAGTATAGATATAATCCAGAAAAACCAATAAGTAATAGATTGAGTAAGAGACTTGAAGCAGTAAAGAAAACTAATGACTACAAAGCAAATCAAATCAGAGAAAGAGTAGGAGCAAGAACGGTTTTAAAACATGCTATTAAGAAAAAAGCAGTAATAACAGAAGAAAGAAGCGCCTTTAGAGCATATGCCAACGCCTACACAATTTCAAACATTCATTTAAAAGAGTTGAACGGATTGACTTATTTTAATTATCAATTTGACAAACTTAATGAATACTTGAAAGAGAATAGAGGAATGAAACTTAATGCTACAATAAATATGAAAGTTATGAACTTATTTGATGAGGAGAGAAACGTAACAGTTAGGACAAGGTCGTACACTATTGTAAATGAAGAGGATTTAAGGAATGCTTTGAAAAGAATGAGACCTGATGTTGAAACAAGAATTTTAGATATGGCTTTGTATCAGTCAGGATTAATAATTAGCAATATTAATAATATTCATATCATGTATAATAAATATAATCCGACTAGAGCTGGCAAATATATTGAACTTCCAGAATGGATTAAAAAGAAAAAGGCATGTATCAATATTAAAAATCAAGATGACAAGTGTTTTAAATATTCTATTGAGTGTGGATATTGTAAAATTTGTGATAAAGCACACCCTGAAAAGATGTTTCATTACAAGAAGATAGAAAGTGATTTGATTTTTGATGGTGTGAGTTTTCCTGCTAATAATAATGATATAGATATATTTGAAGAAAATAATAAATCAATATCCATTAATGTTTATGAAATTGATGATAATGAACAAATTGTTATTAGTAGAAAATTGAAAAATAAAGATGCTTCTTGTCATCTTGATTTGTTGAGAGTTGATGAGGAGGATTGCAGTCATTATGTGTATATAAAAAGTTTGAGCAGACTTATTAATAATCAAAAAAGTAATCATAATGGTAAGTCCTATTTTTGTAAATATTGTAATCATGGATTTAGAAATGAAGAATTATTAAATAAACATTATGATAGTGGATGCATGGAAGTTGAAGGACAACAAATAGTAATGCCTAAGCCTTATGAGAAAGTGAGTTTTAAGCATCACTTCAAAAAGTTAAGATGTCCTTTTGTTGTATATGCTGATTTTGAATGTTTGACAGAGGAACTGAAAAAACCTGATGAAGATGAAGATAAAAACACTTTTTCTTATCAAGAGCATAAACCATGTGGTTTTATGCTTAATATGGTTAATGCTGTTGATAATACAAATTATGAATTTATGTATCGTGGTAAAGATGCTGTTGATGTGTTTTGTCAAAAACTTAATGAGATTAGGGCAGAAGTAAAGGAGAAGATGGGAGAAAACGAAAAAATAGACATGACGCTCGGCAGAGCCTCGCGTGACTACGCGACTGATGAAGACAAAGAAGATTTTAAAAATGCTAAAAACTGCTTTATTTGTGGGGATAAGTTTAGAATGAACTATAAGAATTCCAAGGAAGCAGAGAAATATAGAAAAGTTAGAGACCATTGTCATTTTACAGGTAAGTATAGAGGTTGTGCTCATAATGTTTGCAATCTTAATTTTTGTAATAGATATTTTAAAATTCCAGTATTCTTTCATAACATGAAAAATTATGACGGTCATTTAATTATTCAAAATGCTGATAAATTAAGTAACAACAATAAAATAGGTGTCATCGCTCAGAACAGTGAAAAATTTATTAATATCAGTTTTGAAAGTTTGAGTGTTAAAGACACTTTCGGGTTTTTAACTGCTTCATTAGATAAGTTAGTTTCAATGAGTAAGTATGATAATACAGATGAAGAAGATAAAAGTAAATGGTTATTGCGTGAAGACTGGAAAGATAATTTTAGGTTTAGTAGTAAAAATGATTTGATTAAGAGTGAGAAATGTCTAGATTTATTAACTGATAAAGGCGTTTATCCTTATGACTACATGAATTCATTTGATAAATTTGATGATGAGCAATTACCGAGTAAGGATGATTTTTATAGTCAGTTGAGTGAAGAAGGTATAAGTGTTAACGACTATGAAAGGGCAAAAATTATATGGAAGCATTTCGACATTAAGAATATGGGTGAATACCATGATTTATATTTGAAAACTGATGTATTATTATTGACTGACATTTTCGAAAATTTTAGAGATGTATGTATGAAATATTATGGATTGGACCCTGCTTATTATTATACATTGCCTAACTTTGCTTTTGATGCTATGCTTAAAATGACTGGTGTAGAGATTGATTTAATATATGACCAAGAAATGTATGAAATGATAGAAGCGGGACTTAGAGGCGGAATGTGTATGGTTTCTACTAAAAAAGTTGAAGCAAATAATAAATACATGGGAGAAGAATATGATAAAAATAAAGAAAGTAGTTATATTAACTATTTTGATGCTAATAATTTGTACGGGTTAAGCGTGATACAAAAACTGCCATATAAAAAGGATGATACATTAAAAGAAGAAGACATTATTAATTACAAAAATAATAATATTGGATATATTCTAGAAGTGGATTTAGAATATCCTAAAGAATTACACGATTTACACAATGACTATCCAATGGCACCTGAGGTTATGAATGTTAAAGCCGACATGCTGTCAGATAAACAAATTGAAATTTATGAATTTTTAAATCATAAAAAACCTACGGATGAGAAAACAAATAAATTAGTATTGAATTTAAATGATAAAGAAAAATATGTAATCCATATAAGAACCTTACAATTTTATTTGAAGCAAGGGTTAAAACTTAAGAAAATTCATAGAGCAATTAAATTTGAACAAAAAGAAGTTTTAAAACCTTACATTGAGTTTAACACTGAGAAGAGGAAGAATGCTAGAAATGATTTTGAGAAAGATGTTTACAAATTGATGAACAATGCCATATTTGGAAAAACAATGGAGGATAAGCGAAAACATTTAGACTTTGAAGTTGTAAGTGATGAAACTAGATATATGAAGTGTGTAAGTAATCCTAACTTCAAACATAGTCATATCATTAATGAAAATTTGGTTGGAGTTGAAAAGCAAAAAACAAAGTTGAAACTAGACAAACCTATATTTATTGGGATGAGTATTTTAGATTTGAGTAAGCAACACATGTATAAATTTTATTATGACGTTATGAAGCCTAAATATGGAGATAATATTAAAATGGTATATACTGATACTGACAGTTTTGTATTTCATACTAAAACCAATGACATTTATGAAGACCTTAATACAATTAAAAAAGAATTAGATTTTTCAGATTATCCTAAGGAACATAAATGTTATGATGATAATAACAAGAAAGTATTAGGTAAATTTAAGGATGAATTAAAAAGTAAAATAATAACAGGGTTTATAGCTCTTCGTCCTAAATGCTATGCTTACTCAGTTTATGGTGATGATAAAAAATATAAGAAATGTAAGGGCATAGCAAAAGGCACAGTAAGACGTCAAATGAAATATGAAGAGTTTGAGACGGTTTTAAAAACTAATAAGGTTACACATAAGTCATTTAATAGTATTAGAAGTAAACGCCACAGAATTTTTAGTATAGCAACTAAAATGAAAACGACTTAAAGAAATATTGACTTAATATATTAAGAGGAAAAATGACACTGTTTAATTATAGTAAGTGTGAATGTTGTAATAATAAAAAGAATGATATTAATTTTACATTGTATAACTTATTACCTGCTAATCTGTGTAATAAAATAAGTGAATATGATGTATATTGTAATCAATGCTGTATAACAAGAGACCTTGAAAAGTTGTTTGTTGAAGAATATAAGGATAAGGGATATACAAAGTTTCAATTAAAATTGAAATTCTTTATGAAATATCACAAAAGATCTCCTGTATGTTTTTACAATAAAATTGATAGAGAGTCATTTGAAAAAGAAATTGATGAGTTTTTTAATAATAAAGATTTGATTAAAAGGTTTGGAGGAGAACTAAGCATTAAACCGTATAAATCATTTGCTAAAGAATTTCGTGATTTGTTTGAAGAGATTGATTGGCATTCATTAAGCAAAGATAAAATAAACAAGGTCTTGAATGAATTTAGAATAACTAAATATCATGTATGGTATTACTACAACACTAAATATAAAGTATGTCTATTGCTGTATTTATTCTTTTGGGAATATATTTATTCAATAATAGGAAAAGACAATACCAAATATATAGACATTGGTGATATTGATAAATATGTAGATTACATATTTGAAGACATATTGCCTGACTGTTATCTTAAATCCTTAATTCTTAATTGAAATATAATTATAACATGTAAAATATTATATGCTATAATTATACTATACTTATGGTTAGTTTCTTAATGTTTATTAATGCCTTAAAAATGACTTAAAGAAATAGTGCCTTAATATAATAAGAGGAAAATGAATGGTGATAAAATCAATAATTATATCAATAAAAAATGCTATGATTGTTGTCACTTCAAAAAAGAAAATATGGAATTGTATAAATTAAATTTACCTAGTAAAATATTGAATAATATTATTAATTATTCAATGGATGAAGAAGATGAATGTAAAATTTGTCAGGAATGGAGAGATAATCAAGTTTTAATCAAATGTCTGTTGAGAATAAAAGGGAGACATAATAGAAATGTAGAAGATGAGATTTTAATATTTCTAACTGTAAATAAAATACCACCTTACGATTATATTAAACAGTTTCTTAAAATCCCTAAGAAAAAATATGGTATGATTGATGATATATTAAGGATGTTGTGTTATAGTCAAGAGAAAGGAGAAGATGTTAAAGAAAATATCAAATTATTTATTGAAAGTAAAAATTTTAATGTTCAAAATACATTGAGAGATATTAATATTATTTTTAAAATGATGTATGAAAGAAGTAAGACAAATCAATTAAATTATTATCCTGTACTGAAATTATAATCATACTATGATTATCACATGTAAAATATTATATGTTATAATTGTAATATATTTATCGTTTGTAAAGATTGAATTATTATATTTTTATTAGTTTTCTTGTGTGCTTTGACTGTTTGGTTTTGTGGAGCTATTAGGTGAAATGTGTTTTAGTCATATTTTTAAGTGTGAGTGAAAAATTCGTGAACAATGAATAAGGTAAAAAGAAAAATGAAGAATAACTGGAGTTTCTGAGAATTGGAAAAAGACTTAAAATATAAAATGAATAAGGTTAATCAAATAGTAAAATGAAACAGGTTAAGTAGTGAAAAAATAATGGATAAGGTGTGTATCTTTTCTAGGAATTACTTAGAATGAATAAGGTTGTGATTTACTAACCTCATTTATTAATTGATACTTGGTTTTTCAATGTGTTTTTCATTGGTTGATAGAAAAATACAGAAATGATTTTCAGTTCCTTCAAATCCCCTTTCTGTATTTTTTGGGGCCCCCGCCTCTGGGGCCCGCTCCGACACTGCCGCTGCGGCTGAGCCGCTGCTGGGCGTAGACTGTCGGAACCGGAAAAAAAAGATCCCGAGCTCTCGTTTTCTTGCTTTCTCGATAATGCTTATTCGATCCGCCGCAGCTGCTCAAGATGACTTCCTCAGCGGCCTTCCGATGCGTGCAGGCATGGCTTCTGGAGAAGCCCGCCGCGTGGGCGGACGAGGACGCTCCCTGCCTTGCGGCTGCTCTGATGGCCCAGCGGCCTCCCTGCGACATGCTACGCAAGCGGCCTTGCGAGGACGCGCTGCTCGAGGCCGAGCGCTCGCGCCAGCGGCATCTCATCGCGCGGCTCGACGAGGAGCTCCTCGATGAAACCCTGCGCTGTGTGGAGCGGGAGCGCGAGAACAGCAATCTCCGCCGGCGGGTGGACGGCCTCAACAATCTCATCGACAGAGAGCGCGAGCGAGCTAGGGAGCGCGTTGAAGAGCTGGAGCGCAGCAACAGAATTCTCCGCCAGCGGGTGGCGCACCTCGGCGAGATCCTCGTGCGAGCGCACAGATGAGCTCGAGGACGCGCAAGCAAAAAAAAGATCCCGAGCTCTCGTTTTTCTCGCTTTCTCGATGATTCGATCCGCCGCAGCTGCTCAAAATGACTTCCTCGGCGGCCTTCCGATGCGTGCAGGCATGGCTTCTGGAGAAGCCCGCCGCGTGGGTGGGCGATGACACTCCCAGCCTTGTGGCCGCTCTGATGGCCCAGCGGCCTCCCTACATGCGGCCTCGCGAGGATGCACTGCTCCAGGCCGAGCGTCTGTACTACCGGCGTCTCATCGCGGGCCTTTGTGGGGAGCTCCGCGCTGAAACAGCGCGCGGTGAGGCGCGAGAAGCGTGAGACTTGGCGCCGTGAGGCGCTGGAGCGCCGCGTCGAGATCCTCGAGGAAGAGAACAGAAATCTTCGCAGGCGGACGCACTGATGAGCTCGCGCAAAGAAAAAAAGCCCGCCAAATGCTCGAATGGTCCCAAATGCTTGAATGGTCTCAAAAAAACCCGCCGCAGCTGCTCAAGATGACTTCCTCCAAGGCCTTCCGATGCGTGCAGGCATGGCTTCTGGAAAAGCCCGCCGCGTGGGCGGACGATCCCTGCCTTGCGGCTCAGATGGCCCAGCGGCCTCCCACCAAGCGGTCTCGCGAAGACGCGCTGCTTGAGGCCGAGCGCTCGCGCCAGCGCCGCCGCATCGAGCTCCTCGATGAGCAGCTGGACGGCGCGCTCGTGGAAGTCCGACGCCTTGCGTGCGAGCTCGAAAATACCGAGCACTCGCAGGAAGTCTTGGGAGAGGTGTGCGAGATCTGTACGGCTCTTCGCACTCCGGCCACGCGCGCGCAGCGGGCAGAGCTTGCCCTGCGCTGGTTTGAGAGCGACATCACGTGGTACGGGCGGTGGGAAAATTGGAAAGTCAGAGATGACGAGGGCTCGCCGAGCAGCCCCCGAACCGATGTGAAGGAGCTCATCAGTGAGTGGCAGGCGGAGCTGTCGGACAAGTAGAAGAATCAAAAAGGAGGTGGGAGCCTGGGGCCTCTCTGTAGCCTCCTCTGGCGGGACTGCACCTCCAGCCCCCGCGGTTCGGGAACAGAGTTTTCGGGGATTTTTCGGAGATCCCTGTGCACCACCTTTTCCGGCCACCCCTCCAAGCCAAACCTCGCCCCCATCTCCCCGCTCTCGGCGGAGGCTACCCTGTATACCTTTTCGCTCCAGGCTATCTCGTTGACCCTATAGGAGCCCCTGCTTTCGATCGGCTTAACCCTGATCCGAACCATATCCCCGGGCGGGTCACCTTGTGCTTGGCCCTGCGCTCGATGTTGCGCAGAGCAATCTCTGCCATTTCTGGGTCAGAGTAGCGAAGGTTCGGCGCCACCTGCGTGGTAACGTGCTTCCTTCCGTTAATTTGGCTCAAGATGTCAGCCAGCATGAGGTGCCACTGCCCCCGCCGGCCCGCTCCGGCTGCTATGCGGCGCAACATGGCCTTGTTGATGGTGCGGATGGTGCGCTCCGTACAGGGGGTCGTAGACGTTGTCTGCCTCGGACATGTACACCACGAAGTTGGAGGCCGTGCCGAGCCGGTAGCGGCAGGCGAAGAGGAGCTCTCGGCCCGGGGTCAAGTTGTAGGTGCGCACGATGTTCCACGCGTTCACCGCCAGGGTCAGGGTGTAGCCGTCCACGCTCACTCCCGCGGTGTGCGTGGCCAGGACCCGGCTGCAGCGTGCTGCTGGGGCGAACCGTCCAGTTTGACAGCGAGACGTCCGTGGGGCCCAGGATCTGCTCTCCTATGGCGGCCACCACCTTGTCGGCCCCTCCGTCGTCCGGAAAGCGCACGGCTATTTGCCAAGGCTGCCTCCCCTCCGTGACTCCGAGCTTGCCGGCAAGGAGGCCGTCTACTTGTGCGATGGTGTAGTAGCTGAGCAGCGCGGCTGCGATGCTCGAGGCCGTTTGCCGTGTCCTGGTCTGCGGCTGAGCGGTACGCCACCAGCGCCGAGGTGATTTGGTTGGGTGTGAACACGTCCTGGTCCGGGCCCGTCCGGTAGGCCAGCAGCGCGCCCGCGATGGCGGCCTGCGTCTGCGTGTCCTGCGCGCTTGCCGTGCGGTAGTCTCCCAACAGAGCGTCTACCTCCGCCGAGGTGTCCGCTGCCCCTGTGCGGTAGTCTCCCAACAGCGCGTCCACCTGCGCCGAGGTGTAGTAGGCCAGCAGGGCTGCTGTTATAGCGGCGTCAGTGTCCGCCGTGGAGTAGCAGTCTGCCGTGATGCTCAGCGTGTCGTCGCCGTTGGCCAGCGCAGCAGAGAGAGGAGCCCCCAGATGCAGGTTGCGAACGACGTTGCTTCCGCGAACGAGGTCGTGAAGCCCGCCCAGGCCGGCGCGTTAACAACTCCGCCGCTGCCGGAAAGCTGCAGGGCGGCGAGCTCCGCGAGGATTGCGTCGAGGCGCTCTGGAGCTGGTCTCGCTGGCCGAGAGCGCGGCGTTCGTGGCGTATGAGGCCAGCAGCGTCGCGTCGGCCTTGGCCCCCTGGAGCGCCGTGATGCTGGCGTCCCGGCTAGCAAGCTGCGCTGCGACGAAGGCCTCGGTGGCGAGACCCAGCAGGGCATTTGCTATCTTGGTGTCTACCTCCAGCGGCGTGTCCAACCCGTCCACCGTGGAGAGCAGGGAGGCCAGCGCGCTTGCGTCCGCCTTGCCGAGGAGGGCGGCGTCCAGGGCTGCCGTGGTGACAGCGTCCAAGAGGGCTGTCGCTATCTTAGAGTCCACCTCCGAGGAAGTGTCCACGGCCGACTGCAGGGCGTAAGCAGTCAGGGCGCTGGCGTCTGCCTTGGAGGCCTGCAGCCCCGAGATGGAGGCGTCTCGGCTCGCGAGCTCGGAGGCCAGCGCCGCGGCGGTGACGGCCCCCAGGAGAGCGTTGGCCACCTTGGTGTCCACCTCCAGCGGCGTGATCCTCGCCGCTATGTCCAGGGAGTGCTGGTCCACCACCGTCTTGAGGCCGTAGTTGGCGGCCACCGTGGCCAGCGTGGCGTTGTTGGCCGAGGCGATGGAGCCGTTCATGGCCGCCGTGGTGCTGTAGTTGGACAGCTTCAGGTCCACGCCGTCGGGGTGCTCTTAGTGGCCACCACGCCCTCCAGCACGTCGAAGGCCGACTGGTCTGCCTTGTTGGAGAGACCCGTGGTCAGCGAGCTCTGCAGCGCGGCGATGCTGCTTCCGTGCGCGGCCGTCCGTGGTGGCCAGGGCCGCCGCCGTGGCCAGGGGCGCAATTGCCGGCGCCAGCGCGCTGCTGTCCAGCTTTGAGGCCAGCTCGGCGGTGACTCGGTCGTCCAGAGACTGGATGGCTGCCGCGTTGTTGCCGGAGGCTGCCGTGTTCACCGCCAGGTCAGTTACTTGAGCGTAGGGCGTCAGAGCGAGGGCCAGCTGTCCTGCTGTGACGTGCGTGCCGTCAGTCACCTCTCCGTTGTCCAGGACCTCCGGGATGTTGCCCGTGACAGGTCCTTCAAAACATGTTTTCTTAGGAGTAGTCGTTACACGAATTCGTAACAATGGCCTTCGTAGCGCAGGGTGGTATAATTAAACTCGCAACAGCCCCTACCAGTACGCGAAGTGTGGAATGACACAGTGTCCGATGGCGTCGGACACTGGGCATGAAGCGAGGTCCTTCATGACGAGACCGGCGAAGGACACTTGTCTCAGCGGCTATGACCTGCGGGGCATTCATGAGCCAACCTTGCCCATTCATGAACCAACCTTGCCCATTCATGAACCAACCTTGCCCATTCATGAGCCATTGATGAATCACCTGGTTCCATTATTGACTCAAACTTGCCAAGAACCGTGTTTATTCGGGAACTGGGGCGCTTTTGCGCACTTTTCGGCCCCAAAGAGAGCGGCGGTGACATCGTGGTGAGAGCGTTTTTGGGCCATAAAGCGCCGTTTTGGGACGGTAACAAAAGCCGATGGTGAGATGGCTTAGGTCTCCGGATTGGGAGGTTCGATTCCACCCCGGTACCTCGGCGGGCTGACGTGTTAGACACCGGTGACATCGGCGGTGACTACTTCAGCAGGCTGACGTGTTACATGGAGAACCTCGGCTGGCTGCCGGGCTCCGAGCCAGGTCCTCGGCGGGCTGCCGGGCCGCGAAAAAACTCTGCGGAGAGAACCGGGCCCGGTTTGCGCACTTTTGCGCCCAAAAAGCGAGCGGTGACAAAGCGGTGACAAGCGGCGACGAGCTCAGCGGGCTGGAATTCGCAGGCTTTTCGGGCCAGAAAACGGATTTCGGAGCACGGCGAACGCCTGGAACCGGTTTTCGGAGGAAAACGAGCGAATTTGGAGGCCCGGGCACCACTTTTGACGCCGGACACGAAAAAACGCACTTTTCGGAGTTCGCCGTTCTCAGCGCTTTTTGCACCAAAAACAGAGCGGTGACAAAGACCGGTGACATCGGAAAAACGTTCAGCTGGTTGAAGAATTTGGCTGTTTTGCAGGGTTTTGGGACCAAAAAACCAAATGAATTAGGGTGGTATAGGCCTTCTTTCCTTACTACTAGCGCTGCGCAGGAAATGGCGCCACGCCCGTTGTGAACACGTCGGTGCAGTTCACGTCGTTGCAGAGCAGCTGGTCGCAGCCGATGTTGCCTTGCGCCGTGAGCCCGTCCAGCGTGGCCAAGCCCGTGAGGGCCAGCGAGTCGGCCAGCAGGTCCGTCACGGAGACCAACTCTCCCTCGAAGGCCGAGGCCCTGATCTGCATGCTGTACAGGTCCAGCGTGCCCGCCGATCTGCCAATGATGCCTTGTTTGCTGAAGCCGTGTCTTGGGTTCAAGCTTACAGCGGCTACAGCATACTTGCGGGGGATTTCAATATGCCACCTTCAAGTGCACCAGCATTGCAGCCCCTGTTCCAGAAGGGCTTTGTTGATGTCATTCAGTACTATCAGTCAACCCGCAGTGTCTCTTTAGCGCCTACGTGTAATGAAGCCACACACAACGACACTATGATCTTCCCTTCGCAGATGTTACCTTGGATTCAGAGGGTTCAAACTCGCACTGATCTCAGGCTTTCTAACCACGCTCCCCTTTTTGTACATCTTACTGTGCCGCAATCCAAACCGGATTACTTTGCGTGGAGCCTGCCTAGTAGTTGGGCGGACCTGCCTCTGCCATGGTCCGAGCTTGATGCTGTGTATCAGCAACAAGCTGATTCGATCCTCCTGGACGAATCCATTTGTGATAATGCGCTTGATACAATTGATGTGTGGAAATTGTGGGCTGGATGTGTGGAGCGATCTGTTGCGGTGTTGCACCAACGTCACACTGGCCGTCGACTGCCAGAGCATTACCGTGGTAGGTGCCGTTGGGAACCTCTTGCATTTGAACCACCTTACAGGCCTCTTGACTCTGGGCGACAGGATGAGTATCAGCCCCCAGTGGCGTGTACCTCTGTGTTTGCGCAGCAACGTGTCAAGCAAGTCCGTAGGCTTTCCACCTTGTTGACCATGAGGCGTGCTTTTGACTTGCATGGTTGGCATCAATATGATAGCCACAGACGATGGCTTCACCTGCAGGAACTTTGGCATGCTATTACGGTCGCCCCCGGATACCAACGTGGGTGGCCCAAATGGCTCGCGACTAACGCACATGTCTGTGTGTACTCAGCACAGTGTCCCGATGTTACCCAGCTTGAGATACTCTTGACTGTTGCACGTGATGATGCCAATGCGGTTGTGAGCGGCCCGCCAGGCCGCCAGTGACCATGATGTCCAAGCTTGTGGCCTCCGTGAGCACTTCCGTGCCATCAAAGGTGAATCTGTACCACCGGTAACATGGGTCACGCAGCCTTGTTCTTCTCCGGCCAAACTTGTCCGTTCTCCCAAAGGTACAGTGAGACTGAAACTTGCCGACCCAAGTGAAATACCATATGGCTCTCAATGTCGGTTTGGCACTGCGGCACTGCTTGTTTCCGAAGTGCGTGGTCCCATTGTGCATGCTCAACACCTCTCAGGGGACGTTCCCACTACGGGCACTTTTACCTTCAATCGTGTTATCAACACGGTGGAGGACCTTACCTCGGCCATTGATGATTACTGGAATCCAATTTGGAGTCGGGGCAGATCGTTCCATGACTGGCCCAGCGAAGACTGGAATGCTGCTGATCACATCCTTCATGACCTTTCAATTGACTCTCCCGAAATTGAGATTCAATGGCATGACATTGACCAGTGGATCTCCATAATTAAGACTCTGCCCAACAATAAGGCACGTGGTGCTGACGGCTGGAGTTTTGAGGAATTCAAGTGCCTGCCGAGACCTGCGTTGAAACATCTTGCATGTTTGATGGAGCGGGTCCAGCATGATGGCCAATGGCCAAGTGCGGCTACGCAAGCCAAACTTATACTCTTGCCTAAGAGTAAGGACGCCAATTCCATCGGCGACACACGCCCCATCACTGTACTTGGGTGCCTTAACCGCCTTTTTAGTCGTTTTATTTCGTCTAGCATCATCCCTTCTTGGTCCCAATGGTTTCCCGAGGGTATCTCGTGCACCTTAAATGCCCAGGACCGTTTGGAAAAATGCTTGGCTGAACGCATCTCCTTCGGTGGGTTTGTGTTGGACCTACGTAAGGCCTTTAATTTTGTTGGTCGCCAGTTGGCTCACAAAGTTCTTTGCCGCTTGGGTGTTCCTAGGGCGGCCTCCTTGACTTGGATACGGTCGCTGTATGACTTGCAACGTTGGCCAGTAGTTGGCGGCCGCATTGATGCCGCCATACCTTCAACATGTGGTGTACCGGAAGGCGACGGGATGTCGGTTCTGTGTATGCTTGCCATTTGCCTGCATTTCCACGCTTACCTCAAACTCGCCGGAGTCGATCCCACAGCGTATGCAGATAACTGGTCCTGGACTTCACAGTCTGCGCGTTGTCACCATGATGCCTTTGGACGCATGCAACGCCTCACAGATGCATTCAAGATGCCGGTTGCACTTGCTAAATCTTGGTGCTGGGGTACTGATCTGCCCATGCGTCAGGCTTGGCAAGGTATTTTGACACATTACCAGGTGCCTCCTGACCAAGTGTCCATTGTTGACCACGCCAAGGACCTCGGAATACTCTTTCGGTATACACGTAAGATAGTTGCATGTGACTTTGATGCGAGGGTACAACTTGCTACTGACATGGCTTACCGGGTGTATCGTGTTACCCCTGATTTTGCTGTCCGTGCGAGACTCATCACGGGTGGAATTTGGTCTAGAGTGCTTTACGGGTTGGAGTTCCAGTTTATGGGACCAGCCAATTTTGCAAAGCTCAGGCGTGCAGCCACTACGGCTTTGGTTGGCCCGTGGCACAATGCCTCGACGATTTTGTCGTGCGCGGCGGTGTCCTCATACTTGGTTGATCCGCTTCTGTATGTGGTCATCAGTATGCTGCGGGCGCTTCAAAAATGGTACTGGAAGTCACCCGATCGTGTGATGGCCTTCTGTGAAAGGGTCCATGCCTTTGACGGTGATCGTGCTATCGGCTCGGCATCTTCATGTGCCTTGTATCTACGTGAAGTAGGCCTCACACTGGGTCCCACTGGGTTGGTCAGCGGAACGGCTGGCGTCAGTTTTCGCATCCAGAGTGTCGATAAAACTGAACTTGAGCGTTCCCTTCACTATGTGTGGACTTGTCGCATCATGCACGGTGTAGGTGGCCGTAAAGGAATTCCGACTCAAGTGCCCTTTGACTTGCAGACCACCCGTGAAGCTTTCAGAGCGTTGCCACGGCATGTGCAAAAAAGTGCAGTCATGAATATCACCGGAGTCGCTGTGAGTGGCGCCCGCAAATTTCACCAATGGGGACCACAGTGGGCTGATCAATACTGTGCTCTCTGTCAATGCCAGGATACTGCAACATCGAGTCTTCGAGTGCCCAATTGGTGATGAGTGCAGAGGGAGCCATTCTGATACTGTCACATGGCCCCGTGACCAGAGACCTGAATGGACACATCTTGCGGTGGCTCACCAATGCCCAGCAGAACCCATCCTGCGGGCTTCTTTCAGGGCAGGGAGTTGCCTACGCTTGATCCGCCACCATGTTGCGATGTGGTATGCTGGACATTCTACACTGATGGCACCTGCCAGATGCCTGATGTACAGGCAGCCAGCCGTGCTGCTTGGGGCGTGATACAAGATGTATATCCAAGTGATGACGACCGCCTCCGTGTCGCCACCGGGAAATGGGACTGCCATCCCCGATGGATTGTTGTGCGCTGCGTGCGGACTATGCCCCGGACATCAGTCACCGCTAAGGGCTGAACTGTGTGCAGTATGGGCGGCTATGCAACTTGTTCGTGTGCAGGACTCCGACTTACCTGTCAATATTTACACGGATTGTCAGGCAGCCGTTGACTTAGTTGCCCGCCTTCACCGCTGGAAGTCGCGTGGATATTTGGCTCTGCCGGAACCATGTATGAATCATGACCTCGCGATGGCTATCTGGGATTCGTGGCCTGTTGGTCACGTTGCTGTCTATAAGATCAAAGCGCATCGTGACTCCACCAAGGCTGTCAGTACGCTGGACTGGTGGGGCATCACCGCCAACCACTTAGCTGATAGACTTGCAAATACAGCACTCGGTACGGAGACATCTGCTGTGGTTGCCCTTGCTGATACAATTGCTTCTCACAAACGCCAAGAGCGTGACCAGCTTCAGCAAGCCTTGAATTTCCTGGTTGAATTGGCCTTGGTACGTAAGGAAGCTATTGAGGCGCATGAGAAGGCCACTAGTGAACCTACGGATCCGGATCCTGACCCTGCCGTACCTGGTACTGGGCATGAACCGCGCCCCATTCCACGGGAGATTGCTGCCCTGCGTCACCTGGGCACCTGGCTACCGACGACGCCTCGCATCCTTCCCTTCACAGAACTGACTCCACAACAAGCTGTCTGCTGTAACGTTGGTGGACGAATTGCTGATCTAGTGTGGCAGTGGCTCCATACCATACAATGGCCGATGGTCCCCCTGCCCCCCATGATTGGGGAATCAGTTGGTTGGAACTTCTTTTCAACTTTTATCTGTGTACTGGGCAACGCTTTCCGGTCCGAATTGACACGGTTCAGGGTCGTAAGACGCAGATCCAGCAGTATGTCCCATATGACTCCAATGAGGCAGTCGCGCGGCCCCTGCTATATCGAGCGTTGGAAGAGCAGATTTCTCACTTGAGAATGACCGTGGCGCACCTGCAGAACGTTACCACGTATAACTTGACACCTGTAGATTTGACACCGTCTTCGGTGTCGCCTACATCTCTTCGGGTGTTGGGGTTCTACCGTGCTCGCCAGGGTTTCATTGCCCGACCAGGCCTGCGACAGGGACAGCGGACAGTTGAATTGGCCCACGCTTGCTTGAAGAAGCAGGGGTATCCGACCAACCTCAATTTTGTGGTTGACATCCCCCTTGGGCTTGCATTGTGACCGCGACTTTGGTGATCAGGATAAGAATTCGCAGAGCCGCAGGGGTATGCGTGACAAGATGCGACGTGCTTTACTGAAGGCCAGATAGGCCCTCCGTGTGGTGCAACTTCTTTTCTTGTGCATGCGCACTAGTGTGGCAGATTCGCCGGCCATCATAGCTCAGATTGAGCTATCCTTTTCCATGGCTTCCTCGCTGTATAGCGAATGCAACCTTTGCACGCTTTTCTGCAGGATATGTGATGATCCTTTACCTTTTTGACTGGTGATCTGTCCGCAATCGGACATTTTCCGCCGGAGTGGCGCCTCGTTTGTCCCGCCTTTTTGGGGTGGTTTTGTTCCCCCTGTTGCGGTTTTTGGGTTCCTCCTTGTTGACGGGCTTTTCCTGCCTCGCGGGGCGTTTCAATCGGATGGTGGCTCGTCTTATTCGACCACCTTCGTCTCACCATTTCAGCGTCAGGCTCACGCTACGGCCGGGGCCTGATGCAGCGGCCAAACAGTGCCGCATTGCAAAAAAGTGTAAAAAGTGCCCGCCGACTGCTGCACCAGCCCGGGGATAGACCCGCCGAAGGCTCCGAAGTGCAGCTTCGCGATTCCGCCCGGCGGCACCGAGAAGTCCAGGCGCGCCGTGCTCCAGACGCCCTGCGCGGCCGTGCCGAGGAAGGTGCCGGTGACGCCCACGTAGTCGTTGTCGGCCGCGCTGACGTACATCACCAAGTTGGAGGCCGTGCCCAGCCGGTACCGGCAGCCGAAGGAGTAGCGTCTCCCCGGCGTCAGCGTGTAGGTGCGCACGATGTTCCAGGCGAAGGCGCTCAGGGTCATGGCGTAGCCCTCCAGCTGGAAGCCTCCCACCGTGAAGCTGGCCGAGGCCACGGAGCTCTGGCTGTTGGAGCGCACCAGAAAATTGCCTAGCGTGGTGAGCGTGGGCTCCAGCAGCACCTCGCCCAGGGTGGCCAGCGTGACGTCGTCGGCCCCTCCGTCGAGGAACTCGTGCTTCAGCAGCAGGCCGAGGCCGCCGTGTCCTCCTCCTCCACCGTGTTGCCGGCCTCCAGGGTTGCGTCCAGGATCTGGAGGCCGTAGACGTCCACCGTTCCTGCCGTCTGGTTGGGCAGGCCCGGCGCCTGGAAGTGCGCCCCGAAGTGCAGCTTCGCAACTCCGTTCGGAGGCACTGTGAAGTACATCTTGGCCGTGCTCCAGGCACCCTGGTCGCCCACGAAGCTGCCGTACAGGGGTCGTAGACGTTGTCTGCCTCGGACATGTACACCACGAAGTTGGAGGCCGTGCCGAGCCGGTAGCGGCAGGCGAAGAGGAGCTCTCGGCCGGGGGTCAAGTTGTAGGTGCGCGCAATGTTCCACGGGTTCACCGCCAGGGTCAGGGTGTAGCCGTCCACGCTCACTCCCGCGGTGTGCGTGGCCAGGACCACGCTGCAGCCGCTGCTGGGGTGAACCGTCCAGTTTGACAGCGAGACGTCCGTGGGGGCCAGGATCTGCTCTCCTATGGCGGCCACCAACCTCGTCGGCCCCTCCGTCGTCCGGAAAGCGCACGGCTATTTGCAGGGCCGAGGCCGCCTCCGTGACTCCGAGCTTGCCCGCAAGGAGGCCGTCCACCTGTGCGATGGTGTAGTAGCTGAGCAGCGCGGCTGCGATGCTCGAGGCCGTTGCCGTGTCCTGGTCGGTAGCCAGGCGGTAGGGCAGGAGCGCTGCTGAGATCTGGCTGCTGGTGAACGTGTCCTGAGCTGGCCCGGTGCGGTGTGCCAGTAGTGCTGCGTTTGGGTATCTTGAGCGCTCGCCGTTCTGTAGTCTGTGAGCAGCACGTCCACTTGGGCCGCCGTGTAGCGCGCAGTCAGCGCCGCCGCGATGGCACTTGCCGTCTCCGTCCTGCGCCGTTGCTGTGCGGTAGTCGGCCAGTAGCGTTGCTAGCAGCGCGTCCACTTGCGATGAAGTGTAGCACGCAGTCAGGGCCGCGGCGATTGCGCTGGCTGACTCGGTGTTCTGTAGCGCCGCCGTTCGGTAACTGGTGAGCAGGGTGTCGATTTGGGTCGAGCTGTAGTAGGCCACCAGGGCTGCTGTTATGGCCGCGTCAGTGCCTGCCGTGGAGTAGCAGTCGGCTGCGATGCTCAGGGTGTTGTCGGTGTTCACCAGGCTTGCCGAAAGAGGCGGCGCCAGATGGAGGTTTCTGATGATGTTGCTGCCTTGTAAAAGTTCCTTGGTAGTTTGTCCCGTCCAGGGCGGCGCATTACTGACTCTGCCAATATTGCGTTGAGGCTTGCCTGGAGAGTCGTCTCGCTGGCTGACAAGGCTGCATTGGTGGCGTAGCTCGCGAGGAGGCTCGCGTCGGCCTTGGCGGCTTGCAGGCTTGCGAGGCCAGCTGGGCCAGCGTGGCGTAGGGCAGCAGGGCATTGGTGATCTTTCCGTCTACTGCAAGGTGGTGTCGTATGCTACCAGGGCGCTAGCGTCCGCCTTGGCGGCAATGGTAGCGTCCCTGGAGGCGAGCTCGGCGGCTAGAGCGGTCGCTGTGACGTAGGCCAGCAACGCACTGACGATTTTGGAATCCACTTCTAACGGCAGGATCCTTGCTGCGATGTCCAGCGAGTGCTGGTCCATTACGGTTTTCAGCCCGTAGTTGGCGGCCACGGTCGCCAACGTGGCGTTGCTGGCCGAGGCGATGGAGCCGTTCATGGCTGCCGTGGTGCTGTAGTTGGCCAGCTTCAGATCCACGCTGTCTGGAGTGGCCTTGGTGGCCACCGCACCCTCCAGCACATCGAAGGCTGACTGGTCCGCCTTGTTCGCCAGGCCTGTGGTCAGCGAGCTCTGCAGGCTGGTGATACTGCTGCCGTGGGCCGCCACCTGACCATCCGTGGTCGCCAGAGCCGCGGCAGTGGCAGGAGCGATTGAGAGCGCCAGGGCGCTGCTGTCCAGCTTGAGTGCCAACTCTGCGGTGACGCGGTCGTCCAGCGATTGGATCGCCGCGGTGTTGGTGCCCGCCGCCGCGGTGTTCACCGCCAGTTCTGTAACCTGAGCGTAGGGGGTGAGCGCCAGGGCCAGCTGCCCGGCTGTGACGTGGGTGCCGTCCGTGACCTCTCCATTGTCCAGGATCTCGGGAATGTTCCCGGTGACTGGTCCTTCAAACATGGGTTTCCTATGTATCCCGCCGCCGCTGTTGGCCCAGTGGTCTCAGCGGCGCGTAGGCATACCGGTTCTTGCGTCGCCCGGGCTCGATTCTTGCCGCGACCGCAGTTGGGTACCATGTGATCAGTCCAGCGCCGAGACTCCAGCGCCAGAGAGGGTCACCAGCTGGTAGGCCACCAAATGGATGAACAGGTCCGTCATGGTGCCATCGAGCCCCTTGAAGGTGAATCGCGCCAGGTCACCCGAGCGAGTGCTCACGCCGCTCAGCGGCAGCCTGCTTGAGTCGCAAATGCAACTGGGTTCCCTCCAATACCCACACAACCCTATGAAGGGCGCATCGGAGCACTTCCACTTCCTGAGTGTGCTTGCGGGCACTTACGACGACACGGTCCGCAACATCGAGATCAACCGTGTGGGGTACCTCCGCCACAGCTTCATCGCCGGCTTCCCTACAGAACGCGTGCCCAAGATATCCTCCTGCCGCGACGCGCCGATGGGAGCAATGTCGATGCCAGGGTTGGCCAAGAGGTGGATCTTGGACCCCGCGTCGTTGTCCCAGAACGTCACGAACGCTCCCATGAGCTTCGTGAAGGCCCTCGCGACGGTTACGTTGTGCTCTGCGACTCCGCTTGCTGTGTGTGCACGGTAGGGTAGCTGAACACCAGGGAGCGCCCTGACAGCAGGACCCTGTTGAAGCTTTCGACAAGGGCAGAGTCCAGAACCACCTGGGAGGCCAGGACGCGGACGTTTTGGATCTCGTAATTGCTCCGGACGGGTGCGCGCCGGCATTCTCTGACCACAAAGCAGTCGCGGCGTCCGCGAATTCGATCTCAAGCACGAGATTGAGTTGCGGCGGCAGCATCTTGCCACAGCGCAGAATCCCCACCATGGTTGGTCGGACGAGAACGTCCGCGTACCCGCCCTGGTGCACTGCGCGGCCCACTTGGGGTCTCCGTTCACCTCGTCGAAGCCCTCCATCGCCTTGTTCAGGTTGTACTCCCTGCCCTTCAGCAGGTCGTGCACGGCCACGGTCCTACCGTAATAATTGATATCGTCGCATCTCTGTCCGTTGGCGAACACTTGGATTCTCTGAATGAAGCAGGCAGGGTTGGGCGTGGCCGGCGCCAGGTGGCGTCGATGTTTCTCACGCGGAAGGCCAGTTTAATGGATTCGGGGTCGATGAAGCTCGTGCCGCTAGTCAGCGGGATGCGGCAGACACGGGAGGTGGCGGGCGAAAAGGAGCTTAGCGAGCTGGGGAAATACTGCACGTCGTGACGGGCTGTCACGTAGGACGTGTTGCTCGTCTTGAGCTTGTAGTCAAGACTTTGCATCAACTCATCTTGAGCTCCGGCGGTGACTACTTCCATTGTCCTTTACATGTACCGCGCACTTCCACTCGCGTGACGAGCTAGGCGGCTTCGATGTCCCGAGCACATTGATCGAAGCTCGGGGGAGGCAAGCTCTGGCGGGAGCTCCTGGAACTCCTGGAGCTCTGACGGGAGCTCTGGCTGGGGCACGGCAACGGGGTTCAGCCCCCAGGCGAAGGGTCGCGGCGTGTGATTGGACTGCGCCTGCGCTCGGAAATCGGATTGTGAGGAGGCGCGGCTGCTCGCACTGGAAGTGCTGCTGCCCGATCTCAGGCTGAAGTGCTGCGGTTGCGTCGCGTCGTTCACGCCGTTGGTGGATCGAACGTCCTGCACGGCTGCGTCCTCACTGCCCTGCTGAGGCCGGAAGAGCGTGTTCTCCAGCACCCAGCCCGTGCCGCGGGCCAGGCCGTAGGCTGCGCCGCCTGCGAGTCCCACGGCCAACCCTGCCGTCGCCGCTGCGCCGACTCCTGCCGTGGCAGCCAGCGTTCCAGCAACCTCGCCCGCAGTGGGCGCAAGGGCGGCGGCCCCCTCTGCGAGGCCGCCCAGATACCCGAAGGCTCCTCCTACGCCCTCAGCTGCTGCCGCTGCTTCGCCCTCCTCGACCGCCGCGGTCGCCGTCTCCTCGATGGCCTGCGCCGCGCCGCGCTCGACTTCTTGTGCGCGCTGCCCCGCCTCGTCCAGCAAGCGCTCGACGTCGTCGGGCCTGCCGATGATCTGCGGAGGCGGTTGTGGTTGAGGGCCCGGCCTGGGCATCACGTTCAAGCGCACATATTCTGCTGCGTCCTGGGGGAGCTGCGAGCGGAAAGCTGCACGGCGGCAAGCCCCGCGGCGCCTGCGCCAACCAGATCCGCTGCCGCTTGGGCGCCGTCCGCCGTCTGGCGGAGCCGGTCCGTGATCGAGGGCGGGGCCTGGCCGTTGTTCGCCAAAGCGCCCGCTTCGGGGTCGCCGGCGAGATCGTCCTCGATGATGCGGTGGCCTCCGTAGCCTCTGTAGATCCGAGCAAGTCGCACGTCCTCGTCTGTAGCCTTTGCGGGTGTGCATCGCCTGCAGTGGCGTGTGCTGCAACGGTTGGGGGTTGGGATCCTCGCTTGACTGGACGAAATCGTCCAGGTAGAAGTGGCTGGTGACGTATGAGGTGGCGTTGCGGTCCGGCGGGTCTAATGGGAGCGGCTCTCCGCGCTCAATGTAGCCCGCCACCTGCTCGAAGCGCGGCTGCTGATTGAAGCCGTGGGCGCGCAACGTCTTCATCTTTATCGGTTACTGCGCGGCGATTTCGTCCGCCGCCTGTTGGACGCCCCGGCGCTCCGCCCTAGCATAGCGTAGCTGTGGCACCTGGCGATGCACTGCCTCCGTTAGCCTGCTCACGTCGCCAGCCAGGTGTTGAATGCCCGCGCCTCTTCCAGCTCCCTGTAGCGCTTTAGCAGCAGAGGCTGTAGGTCGTAGCTGGGGTAGGTCTTGCGGAACCATCGCAACATCTGTGGCTCGTTGCGGGGCTCGATCGACATCGTCGCTTGCATTTGCTGCTCGGTTGCTTCCGGCACCATGGTCCTTTTTATATACATATCTACACGTGATCAAGGTAGAGGACGAACGAGAGGGATGAGCCACGCAGTCGGACGACTTGCCCGTCAAGGTCGGTCAAGCGAAAGCGCATGTGTCTCAGGGTGATGGGGCCCCTCAAGGCCATGAAATGCCCGTCGTCGGAGCCAGTCTCCACGATGGTGCCCACGCCGCTTTTAAGCGTGATCTTGGACAGAATGTCGTCGCCCAGGTTCCCTAGCACTCGGCTAGAGTTTGCCAGGTAGACCTCGGAGTAGGCCATCATGCGGACGAATTCGAAGATCTGCTGCCCTCCCAAGACGGCTGGGGCCGAGCATGTGGTCGATGCTGAAGGGCTTGATGGGGCTAGCGGGCGGCGATGTGGGGTAATCCGCGACGTCTGGGAACTGCTGACGTAATTCCAGGTGGTTCAGGATCAGCCTATTGGGCAACACTGAGGCTGTTTGTGGTCTCCGAATAAGCGGGTGAGGCGAAGTTGGAACCGACCCAGGCGGCGAGCCGAGCGCCCGTATAAGCTCCCTCGGGCAGCAGCGCCCAGTTCAGCGTGCCGAGGGCCGCGTCCACCCAGTAGAGATAGCGACCCCTGTCGGTCGATAGAAAACTGTCTGCCAGGCGAATCTTGTAGACGGCAAGCCTGGCGTCGCTCTGGAGGTGTAGGGACTCTCCCAAATCGATCTCAAAGTCGCTGTCCGATCCGGCCACCCTCTTGCGAGAGTCGATGTAGATCGTAGTCATCCTCTCTTTGCTTAGGAATGGCCACCGCCTTCCCGTTCGACAGGTAACCGTTCGCACGGACGGCGACAGGACGGGGCGCACGGAGGTGCAGCATGAGACGTTCTCACATTTAGCGTTGACCAGCGTCGAGCTGGCGAAGAGCTTCTGGCCCAGGAAGCTCAGGGCCGCTCCCATGGCCGTCTTTTTCAAGCGCGAAACGCTCTTCGAATCGCTTGAAGAACATTTCGTTCTTGGGCTTGAGGTCATAGACGAATAAGAAGCTGTACGGGTCCCTCGTGGCCTGGTGGTAGAGCTGATACAATTTGTCCTTGGGCAGCAGGGCACTGAGTTCTTCGATGACCGCGTCCAATTCGTGCTGGTTACGCAGCCTCCAGCAGCAGAGGAACTGCATGTTGACGCGAACGGCCGCGCTGATGAGCCGTAGTTTCTGGCTGCTGACCCACGTTGATATCTGCAGGTGCCGGCCTCTGATGAACAGCGTATCCAGCGCGCCGTGGGGCTTGTGGAGCTGAGGCGTGTCCGCAAAATCATCGATGACAACGAGTACCTGGTAGAGCTGCTTCATCTCGATCTTCTTGCTGGCATCTGTGATCTTGCGCTGCTGCTGGATGATGCGCCTTAACGCAGCCTCGTCCCACTCATCCCAGTAAGCCTGTTCGCGCTCCGTGTTCACCCCCAGGTCTTGCTCGATGTAGTGCTTGACAGGAATCCAGCCGTCGTCGATATTGACACTCGGGCTGAAAATGTAGACCCGTTCGAAGACGCCGCGATACTGCTCCAGAATCAGGCTGATCAGCGCCACAGTCTTGCCCGACTTGCTTGGACCGAGGAAAATGCCCGTACATGGCACCTGGGGCACCACTGGGTCGATGGGTTGCTTCGAGCTGTACTCAGGCGTGGGGAAAAGCTTGATTTTTCCCATCGTCCTTTGCCTACTGCCTCATCCCAAACCCTAAGAAGCAGGAATCAAACTTGGGTGGCTCCAGGATTGAAATCCTATCCCGGCGGGATTCTCTAGGACCCAGCGGTGTCAGCGGTGTCAGCGGTGTCAGCGGTGTCAGCGGTGTCGGTGGTGTCGGTGGTGTCAGCGGTGTCGGTGGTGTCGGTGGTGTCGGTGGTGTCGGTGGTGTCGGTGGTGTCGGTGGTGTCGGTGGTGTCGGTGGTGTCGGTGGTGTCGGTGGTGTCGGTGGTGGTGTCAGCGGTGTCAGCGGTGTGAAGCAAGATTTGCCCGACAAAATGCTGCCAGAGAGTTGCAGCTCCCTCCTTCCATCGGAGGCTTAGCGAGGAGGAGGTCCCTTTTGGGGAGCCTCCGACGAGGTAAACGGAGATGGAAGGAGGGCTCTCCAAAACTCTCTCTGTAGAGGGGGTTTCCCAAATGCATTTTAACGCAGCTACAGAGCTTCTCACACTCGTCAGACCAGGAAACGACCCCGTCAGAGCAGATTTCTGAAAGCTAAAAACACTGCAGGACAGCTTGAGGATCCGCAGAAACGACCCCTCCAAGATGCGCAGTGATTTGCTGCCTCGTCGCACTCCTGCAGGCGAGCTTTGAAGGGTTCCAATGTTCAAACATTTTTTTTGCACCGTTCATTTTGTTTGCACCGTTCATTTTTTTTGCACCGTTCATTTTTTTGTTTTTTTTTGGAACCCTTTTGTTTTGTTTTGGAACCCTTCAAAGCGAGGTTGCAGGAGTGCGACGAGGCGGCAAATTGCAAGCGTCTTGGAGGGGTCGTTTCTGCGGATCCTCAAGCTGTCCTGCAGTGTTTTTAGCTTTCAGAAATCTGCTCTGACGGGGTCGTTTCCTGGTCTGACGAGTGTGAGAAGCTCTGTAGCTGCGTTAAAATGCATTTGGGAAACCCCCTCTACAGAGAGAGTTTGGCTGTGCATGCTTTTGGCCAGGCCACAATCAACAAGTGAGCATCCAGAGCCCCATGATGGGTCAATAGAGGGCCCCAACTCTGGACCATAAGTAATTGTTATTCTCAGCAAAGGCTGGCGTATCTTTATTTGCTTACAAAACATTGCCATCGCATGTCTGTGGCAGTTTCCTTTCTGGCTGCCAAAGCTGCCACATTTTGCTAAGTTCATGAGGTCAACAGGCTGCCCCTTGTCCAAAATTGCCAGGTGAGCAATTTCAGTAATTTGGGTAGCAGATAAAAGCCTTGAGACCAAAGTTCTAACAGCCTGGTGCACAAAGAGCTAGGTGTTGTAGTGTCCTTTTGGCAAGGGGGGGCACACTGCTCCATTTCCTTTTTCCAGCCCCTCAATCGTTTGATGCCTTTGGGGTTGTCATCCATTACCCTTTTTGCAAGGGGCTTCCCTTTTTGTCAAAGGGGCTGCTGAGTCAAACCTGTACATTGTTTTCTGGAGCCAAATGGCAATCAAAGCAGACCCTCTAAAGCCATGCAAGCTAAACCTTGCCCCCCCTGTCAACCTGACATGGCCTGACAAAGGTTTCATGTTAACACCACATACATGTTTGTTTGCTTGGGGGTGGTGACAAGCTTGTTTGGCAACCACATGCCTTTACAGTATTTATATGTCATATTGCTGAAGCCCTTGGAAAAAGGGTGTGCCCCTGCTGCCAAAGAAAGGTGAAGGCCTATGTTCAAGATTTTCTTGACAAAACCATGCTTTGTAATAGTGCAAATTGTTTTCACTGGCTGTGCCCTTGAAAAAAGGAGCTCCCTGTGTGACACATTAAAGTGTTTGGGTTTGTGGGATACCCCTCCACTGCGGTCTTTTCCATGCCATGCCCAGTCTGGCGCCAGCCCCTTTCTCCAAGGCAAAAAACTGTACATATACTATATCCTTTTTACAAGGATGTTCCCAGCCCCTTTCTTGAAAGGGTGGATAACTGCACATTTGCTATTTCCTTTTTACAAGGATGTTGCCAGCCCCTTTTTGCAGGGAGATTTGCAACTCTGCATGCAAAGCCATACCCTTTTAGCAAGAGTACATTCAGCTTTTGGATGCCCTGCTTGCTGCCTTGTTGGCCAATTGGATCATTTCTTTGACCTCTGCTTTGGCAAGCTTGATGTCACTGGCAGTGTCCAGCAACATCTGTTTCAGTGCACTGATGCCCATGGCTGCCTCTTTTTTCAAGAGGACCTGCTTCAACTTGGCAATTCTTTTCCCCAAGCTAACCATGCTTGCTTGGTACTCAGCCTTTGTGGTTTTTGTCACTCTTTTTTTCCCCTCAGCCTTGTGCAGGGCGCTTTCCATGTCAGACAACACAGAGTTGGCTTGGTCCCTTGCTTTTTTAGCCTTACTAATGCACTCTTGCCATTGCTCTGGCTCGGTTTTCTCCTCTGGGAATGGCGGGTTTGGGTTTTCAGGGATCCCATCTTTCAAAGGCAGTGGTTTTGGGCCTTTGCCCTTGCCTTTCCCTTTGCCAGATCCTTTTGCCAAGGATTTGCCTTTGGAACCCCCGCTTTCCACATCCACAATGTGGCTTTGGAGGTCCCTGCTGAACCCCTGCCCCCATTGGCTTTCAACTTCTTGGTTGCTTTGGAACTCCTGGCCATGGGACCATTCCTTGCTAGCTTTTGCTTTCAGGTGGTCGAAGTACTCATAGTAGCCTGGGGTCCATGGGTCACTACGCCACTTGATACGTCCTGATTGTATGTGGGCTTGCAGTTCATGATCATCAAACCTCTGCAGGATTGTCTTCTCAGATTCCCATTTTTCCCTTTTGTCAAGGGATTTGCTCTGTTGCAGGGACTCCTTCATGTTCATAAACTTTGCCACATTCTCCTGCAGCAGCCACATGGCAACACTGTGTCCTTTTTCTCTTTTGGCAAGGGAGTCAAAGGCTTCCTTCTCTTCTGGGTTGTGTTTCAGCCATGTCTGGAATTTGCTCCATGCTTTGCTGCTTTCCTGAGGGGTCATCATCTCTTTCAGGCTCTTTGCCCCTTCTACTGCACTCTCTCTGTTTCAGCAACCTTCTCCATTTTCTCTTGCATGGACAACTTTCCTAGCTTAGCCAGGTTCTTTGCTTTCAGCTTGCTCCCTTTTGTCAAGGGTTTTGTTGTATGATCACTCCCATCCTTGCTTGCAGAGCCCGCTCCTTTTGACAAGGAAGTGTTGGAACTTGGTTTCCCTTTTAGCAAGGGCTTCTTCACCTTCTTTTTGGCTTTTGGTGCCATTGCTCAGGGAATTCTACATCATGAGCCAAAAAATGCTGTTGGTGATCCAAACATTGAAATCTGATGAAATCTGATGAAATCTGATGAAATCTGATGAAATCTGATGAAATCTGATGAAATCATAGGTTTCATCAGATTTCATCAGATTTCATCAGATTTCATCAGATTTCATCAGATTTCATCAACCTGTGAGTGGGCTGGTTCGTCCAAACACAAGGGGCGTTTAATTTGCTTCCCCTTGAAATCAAAGGGCAACCCAGCTCAGAACAGTTACAAAC
This sequence comes from Effrenium voratum, assembly GCA_963377175.1. Classification (NCBI taxonomy): domain Eukaryota; class Dinophyceae; order Suessiales; family Symbiodiniaceae; genus Effrenium; species Effrenium voratum. The sequence goes on from CAUJNA010002135.1 coordinate 41,932, forward strand.
TGGATTGAGTGTTTGTGGAAATGTGCCTATGGACAATGAGGTCAGTTGGTTGCAGTTTTGTGCCTTTGGCAAAAAGGGCCTTTAGTTTGCTTCCCCCTTGAAATTAAAGGGGCAACCCAGCTCAGATTGTGCCTTTGGCAAAAAGGCAGGGGCCTTCAGTAACTGGTGCTGGGTGCCAATGACACAATAGTGGCTGCCCTTAGAATAGATGTTTGCTTGGGTGAAATATTCAGTCCATGTGGCCACCGCTTGATGGTCATGTGTTGGAATGCTAATCGGTCTTCATGGGGTGCCATTCAAACAGAAACATTATTTGAACAAACAATTGCAAGAGCAATCTCATGATTTGTTTATCAGTGTTTTCCACCCTGCCCCCCATTGCTGCAGCTCTTTTTTTTCTCTTGATGCAAAAGTCTCCTGACCCATTTTGGCCAGTTATGCCCTTTTCTCCTTTTAGCAAGGAGATGCTGCCAGCTTTTTCCTTTTGACAAGGATGTTTGGAAATGCTGCCATCCTGCCATTCTTTGGCAAGGATAGATTTTCCACTGCCAGCTTTGCCCTTTTGACAAGGGGGTTTGGCGTTGCTGCCGGCCTGCTGCCTCCTTTTGACAAGGAGATCAGTCAGCCATGGCCTGGTCAAGCAAGAAGGCAGCCACTGCACCACACAAGGTGGGGTGGGCTCTCCGTCCGGCTCCGTTTTTTGGTGCAAAAAGCGCTTAAAACGACCGAGTCCGAAGAGTCCGTTTTTTCGTGTCAGACTGCAAGTGGGATGCCTAAGCCTCCAAATTCGCTCGTTTTCGGTCGAAAGCAGGCTCCAGAATTGAAGACTTTGTGTTTCTTCCAGCCATACCTTTCTTGCTTTGCTATGCCCTTTGGTAAGTGAATGCCCTTCTTGAATTTGCTTGGAAGGGGTCGAGTTTGAATGTGTCGGCAGTTCACATTGCAGGATGGCATGGTTTTTTGAGTTTGCCTTCAAAGTCATCGGAGCCAACTTGAGGAGAATTCGGTCCAAAGTCTGAAGCAGAGGCTTCCGGCGTGTCAGCTAGCGTATTCAAATGTTGTGTAATAACCCGCCTCACAGTTTAAATGGACCGGACAAAGAAGGATAACAGTGTGTTTTGTGCACGATGTTTGGAGGACACTCATGGCCATCCGTTTCCAAACCAGCACATTTCGAAAATTTTACACTAAAGATATTTATTTAAATGGTTTGTGCTTGGCGAGCCCTTGCCCTCCCGATTGAAGTGCTCCAGCCCCACAGTGCTGCCAGCGCAGACTCTCGGACTCCAGACATCAAAACCACCCGCAACAAGCCTTCGCCCAAAACCCTGCAAAACGATAAAAGGAGAAACCAAATAAGAGGTTTTGGCGCACTGCAAACGGGACAGTTTTTTCTACACAACCTCAAGTGGCCTTGCAATCTTGGCACATTGCTTGCACGCGCAGCTTCGGGCTCTGATGTTCAATCTGAATCTTTGGTTTACCTTTTGTGGGCAAAATCCAGCGCAACGGCGCAGCTCAGTCCTAAAGACTTGACATCACGAGGGTGCGGGTAGGGTTGTGATGTTGAGCACCATGGCCTAGAGAAGGGCATTTGCCTGGCGCCTTGCGGTGATTTTGCCTTGCGTGTTCGTTGCGCTCTTCCGCAACGTGACCTTCAGTATCCCAAAGCGCATTGAGGAAGCCGCCTCTATTTCCTCAGTTTGAGACACTCCCATACTTCGAAGATGGCTCCAGAAATATAGGGTGACATCACACACAAGCAGAGCGGCATGCATGGGTAAGTAGATGAACCAAGAGGAAGCAACTTGCGCAGCAGACATGGATCTTTGAGATGTCTTTGGGTGGCTGCAATACAAAACTAACTCTTTCTCGTGGTGACGAGACTCGGTGCCCGTTTGCAGTCATGTCCGAGTGGCAAGTCGAATGGGCCTAGCCGAACCATGAGGAACAGCCCGGCCAAAGCAAGCGATTCCTGGCACTAACGCTGAAACCAGTTGGTTTGGGAGCGGCCGCCTTGTTTGTGGCTGCCTTCCCCCCGCCCTTTTCGGGGCCGCCGCACGCCATGCGGTCCGTGCGTGTGCTCCGGACTCAGGGCGCCCGGCATCTGTGCTCCATGGCATGTTTGGTGAGTTTTGGGAGCAAAGGTCGGCTCTGGTGAACCGTGTTGCTTGCAAGCGGCGGCTTTTGTTGTCGCACGGGCCATCTCCCCGGACGAACAACACACAAATCACTTTGCCCTGCAAGGCCGCACGCGTGGAAACCGCAACTGGGAGAGACCCTTAAGGCTTCACCAGACCCTTGGACTGAGCCCAACGGGCATTTGCCTTTGGCTCCTGAGGGGCGGCGTTTTTCAGCGGCATCTCGCTTGCCCAGTTCCCGGACTTGGGCACTGGTTTCCGCTACCCTTCGAAGCATCCGCAAAGGTTTACCAACTAAAAAGCGAACCAAAAGGAAGCCAGCCATTCTGGGCGTCTGATTTCTATGTTGAGAGCGGCCTAAACCTCACCCAGGTGAGTGAGTAGAACAAAGCCAACCTGTTTCCAGGTTGGGATCTCTCCAAAAATACACCGGTTTGTTGCCTCGATTGTGTTTGTGCGCAACCTGCTCGTGTGCATTTTTTTACAAGGAAAAACAAACAAAAACAAAACACGTCTCTGTTTGGCCGGTCCGCCAACAGAGTGACGCGCTTCCTGGCCCGATCAGAAAAACGCTCCGGTTCGGATCGGGATCCGGCGCCAGGTCGATGCCCTCCCGCAAGGAGACGCAGCCTATGGTCCTCAAAACCGAGCGGAAGGAGCCGGTGGGGTGTTTTTGATGCCGATCTCTCAAATTCTGGGCTCGGGGTGTCGAGGGTTGTTGTGGAGGTTTTGGGTGGAAGCCAAACAAAGCCCACCTGCATTGAAAGGTTCCCGTTTGACACACTGAACCCAACTTGGGGAACATTAGGGGCCCCAGATGTAAAGTGAGCTTCCCTTTTTGGGCAACTGTGTTCAAAGGCTCAAAGGGTTGACGGGTGAACCAAAGAGAAAAACCGGATTTTGGACGGGTTTTGTCTTCGATTGTGAACTGATGAGTGAGCCCTTGGACAGTTTTGGATGGGTCAAGGGGTTACTAGTCCGAAAGGTTGACAAATTCAGGGTCAATTGACAGGATCAGGCCGGCCCCTGCTGTATGATGACCACACCCAATTCGACCTTGGCGCTTGTGGCTTCCCGTCTCATTTCCCTTTTGGCCATACACCGTTCAGGGTGTGTACAATCGCGTAAATCGGGCACCCGAGCCTGGTACTAAATTCGCCAACGTGCTCATGTGGATTTGTCTCCAAATGATCCACAATCATAGGTTTAATTCTGCATGAATTACGTCGATGGTCTGTGACATGCGTCTTCAGTTACATATGCTTCACAGACGACGTAGCACTGTAGATCAACGGTGTTACCATGGTGTTTCGGGGAGAGAGGATGTCCGGACTTGTCCTCCGGTATTTGACTCCTGTCGAACTCTCAAACCGAAGACCAATCCTTCGTGGAAGGGAGTGGCCCCCAAACTGGTCTTCCTCTTGGCTTCTCTTAGCAGGGCACCTCAAGAGACACACCCCGGGCCCCAGGCCCCTGGTTTTCTTCGGAGGAGCTCGCGGCCAGCGCGATGTTCAGCACGGACACGGCGGCTGGGTCCGGCTCTCGGCTGAAAATGCGAGGTCCTTTTCGCTTGACGCTCCTCTCAGTGTCTTCATGCAGGCAACAGGGTGACAAGTGGCCATGGGGCACCTGTGGCTCCATTTTGGGATGGATGAACATCCATTTGCCGCCTATTTTGATGTTTACCAGAATTATAGGGTTTTGACCCACAGCCAAGTGTGTAGATCATGTTTTCCATGGATACCATATGTTCCTGAATAGAGGCGCGGACCAAGGTGTCGCGCTAAGGACGGGTGAAGGTCCCAGTTTCTTGTTGCCCCTATGTTTCTTTGCCTGTTGATGTTCATGGGCTGGCATGGGATGGGTCAAACAAACCACCCGCAGGTTTTAGTCCTTGTTTCCATTTACTAGGGTTCCCATTTTTGGGTTGCCCAGATTTTGACTCACACCTAAATGGTCAGGGGCGAAAGTTATCTCCCGTTTCCGTTTTTAACATCACCTTGGCCCATTGAAAAAGGGGAGTTTTTCGCAGGTGGGATGTACGGATCTATGGAACCCGGTCCGGTTTCATGTACACGAATTTGGGGTCTTGTTTAGACTCCCAAAGTGGCACAATGGTTTACTTTGGCTTCCTTTGAACCAATTATCAAAAAGGGTACCCTCAAAAAAGCCACCATGGTTTTCGAACTTGAGTGTAGGGTACAATGAGAGCCAGATCGGAGCACATCGACTGCGACATGCTTCACTTGTCACGGGCCCTCGTGGCAGATAGGGTCCGATAGACCCGAAAAAGAACCAGCCTGAGCCACGAAAAGCGGCCGTTGGCGCGTGCATCCTGCAGCTGTTGAAGACACATCCCCGAGAGCGCTCGACTCATTTCGCCATGGCCAAGTCCCTGATGCTCCCCGCCCTCTTTGGCTCCGCCGCGGCCTTCGTGGCGCCCCCCAGCCTCCGCGCCACCGCCGCCACCGCCGCCGCGGAAGGCGCCGCGCCGTCGAAGCCGGCGGATGGCGCGACGCCGCTGGCGCCGCTGGCGTCGGCGGCGGTGCTGGGGCTGGCGGCAGCGGCGGCCAACGTGCGGCGCTCCAAGCGCGGCGCGCAGAAGGCGGGGGACCTCGGCTGTTTGGGAGGCGGATGTGGCTGGTTGACCTGCAATGGAGTTTGATTTGTGAGGCTGGCGAACGGGTCCACCGAATCTCAAAGAGCAACCCTTCCGGAGCCCGGGACTCTGGGCTGAGACCCCTGGGGCCGAGTCCGCGTTGATTTGCTCATTACCTGGGATATGAACCCAGCAAGCACTTTTTGTTTTTTTTTTCTTACACCTCCTTTCTTTGTGCTGCAGATGACCTGAGCTGAAGAGGTTGAAAGGACCCAGGTTGACCATCTTTAGCGGGAACATGCCTCCTGGAACCGTTTACTACCATGCAAGTTAACTGTTCCGCTCGGATGAAAGTAGATAGCAAACTTTGTTTAGTCCCCCTTCCTGATATGGGGGTGCCAACTGCTTTCATAATACTGTGGACGGACAAGGTCCGCTTGCACTGGTCGGAGACTTATCAACCAGTATTCAAGTCGTGTTTCATCCATCCATTCATCCCAACTAGGAAGAACCAATAAGACAAAAATATGGTGATTCGACAGTCCCCATATTCTTCAAAACACCCCACCTGAAGAAAGCCTTCCTTCAAATGGTTGCCAGATGAGAAGTGTGAGACCCAAAAACATCTCGAACCGCTCCCAGGTGGTTGCGCTGCGGGCCGAGAACCCCCGGGTGGAAGCTCTCAGGAGCGCACTCGCTCCGTTTGGTTCAGATGTGGCCGCTTTCAGGTGTGGTGCGATTCGAGGCAAAGGGTAAGCCAAAGAGTTCTGCACCGTCCTCAAAACACGTGGTTTTCCTGAACTGAGCATTTGATAGCGATTGAAAGTCCTAGTTGACATTTTACACAATGGTACCAGATTTGTGAACGCACCCCCAATGATTTGTTTCCTCTTGGTTTCCTTGAAAACCACTCAACAAGGGGTCAACCATTTTGAGAACCACCACAAACCAACAACACGATCACAGATCTCGGGTTACAAAAAACCATTGCTGTCTTAGGCATGTGGCCGTTGAACCAAGAAAGGGACTTTTTCGGGAAGCACCGTGGTGTCTTTTCGGAATCCGGATATCTTTCATTGACTTGCGTCCATGGTCGCAATCCGAAGGAACTGCGCCGCCGCGCGACCAAACTTTTCGCAGGACCTGCGAGAAGTCCGTGAAGGTGTCGCCCTCTATCCTCTCCGCGGACTTCGCAAAGCTCGGCCAGGAGGCATGCATGACTCGACCGAGACTCAGACAGACGTCGACTTTTTGCATTCGCGCAGTGGGGTGAACTGTCGGAGAAAAAAGGGGTGGCATCTTTTCTTTTTCTTTTTCGTAGATGTCTTCTTGGGTTTCCATTTTTGGCACCCTCAAAATGGCGGGCGATTTTTTTCCCCAAGCTCCGACAGGTGGGCGATGTGCTTAAGGCGGGCGCGGACTGGGTCCACGTGGATGCGACTTGGATCGGATGCGACAAAAGGGAAGCCTCGGACCCCGGGTGGGCGTGGCTGGTTGCTTTTGGATGGTAAGTAGTAGTAAGTAGCGAGAAGCGGATGGGTAAGTTGGTAGTAGTTGTGCCAACCCTTTTGGATGAAGTAGTAGTAAGGAGCAGTGAGTAAGTGGTAAGTAACTTAAAGTGCTTGATATGTGAATTGCTCAGACCCATCATGGGGTAAGAAAGGATCGTGTTTTGTGCATCCGACGCATTTGTTGGAACCCACGGTTTGGCTGCGGATTGCTGTGGGGCCCTATGATTTTAACATGGCGTCATAGATGCATTGAGCTATGTGTGGAGGGCATTGGAGACTCCAGGTACTTAGAAGCCGGAGTTTCCTATTTGAGACGACCTGATCGACAGAAGTGCCCACAGAGCCCTACAGTTGTGGCCACAATTTTTGTCCTCCATATCACTCTTCGACAGCTTTCTGGGTTGCGGGGGGTCGTCAACACGAGGACACTTTTTTGAGTGTTTCTAGCGGTCATTTGAACACACACACACACACATGCACGCAGTATGTGGGCTTTTTGGCGGGCGGCAAAACAACTACTGTTAACGTGCTCTTTGATCTCGTGTTGGCTGCCAGCTGCAAATGAAGGCTAGGGTGAGACTTGCGTGGTTGGGTTGAGTGCAGAGCTCCGCAGTGAGTGTGGACTGGGACCATTTCGGCAAAGCGGATATGAGCAGATAAGTGGTTGGATTCGCACATGGCTGCAGGCGATTCTGCCTTTTGCCGGTTTTGTTTGTTGCAAGAGCACGCAAGGCAAGGGCCGCGTTCTGGCGAGCAAGTAGAAAGCTGACAAGCAGACTTTGAAGTCTGCTGGTTTGGGGAGGACATGGGGGCCACACGGCTTGTACCCGCAAAAAAGCGAGGGGTGAAGACCGGCAGGACGGATTTTTGCGTGCGTATAACCCTTTTTCTTTTGTCACAAAGAGTCCAAATTGTGTTAGTCCCATTTGTTGATGTTGCCACGTATATCCACACCCAAAAGGGGATGCTACAACCGCATGATCAGTGTTGAAGGGACGAAGCTGCGTCCTTTTTTGTGCGGGTACCCTTTCTGGCTTGGGAAGGGAAAGAAGGACCTTTTTGGACGCCAATTTGCGGTCCCATACTTAGAGACAAGCCCAAGGTGGAATCGGAAAGCCGTTGGTTCCTTTCGCTCGCTCCCGGCTATCTCAGCAAAGGTCATGGATGGCCGCTTCGTGCCGAACATCACCATCGGCCCCGGGGTCGTGTCCGCTCTCAGGAAGGCGCATCCTGAGGCAGGGAGATCGGATATCCCGACGGCTTCCCACCAAGCTGGTGCCATGTTTGTTGTGTGTGGGGGAAAGGACAGTAACAAGACAAGGTAAAGGTCAAAGACCCAACCAAGCAGCCAAGAGTAAAAAGTGAAGAGTCTTGAGAAGAAAAGCAACAAGCATGAGGTGCTACTCGGCTCCTCGTTTCCCATTTGGTTAGCGGGCCGCTTCTTGTTTCCAGCGAAATCACCTTATGAAGAGGGAGTTTTGACCTGGATTTTCCAGTGATCCACTGGCCATCACCCTAGATAAGCCACAAAAACAGCAACGGCGAGCCCAAAAACATCAAGTCCCGCGGGCACGTTTTCTCTCGGACCTTGAGGCGGTGCTGGACTGCCACCTGATGATCGTGGAGCCGGAGCAGCGGGTGGAGGAGCCGTTGGGCCTGGGAACGAAGCGGATGCCTTGGGCCCGAAATGGCTTCGTCTTTCGGTGGTCCCTTTAAAGCTCAAAAAAGGGGGGGGTAGCCTCCACAGGGGTGCTCCCTGGGATGTGGTTTTAGGGTCTTCAAGAAAGAATGGTGGGTTCCTCTATGTTGCTTTTTCAACCTTGGGCACCACTGAATCACTGAAGGGTGGGGGAATTAAGGGAGCAGGTTTCAGGAAGGATGCTTCTGCCTGGACGGGCGAAATGAGCTCACCTCTCCGGTGAAACGAGCTCACCATGGGGGCCCTTTGCTTGGGGATCTTTGGATCCAATTCTCTTCCAGAAATCTTCCCCCAGCAAGCTATTGCGGGTGCCCAGAAATCGGCTCGCTCCTTCGTCTTTTTTTTTTTGGGGCTCAAAAGGTGGGTTCAAAGGGTGACGGGTGATACCACCTGGGCGTTTGGGTTTATCGAAATGGCAGGTTAGTCCCCGCCAGTTGCCCAAACCTTATGAAGGTCTTTGGGGAGTTTCCGGAAGTCCGGTGTATGAAAAATCATTTGCCCAGATTTGTAGGGGTATCTCTCTTTTTATTGGTTGGGGGGGAAAGGGAACCCATGGTTTTCAATGTGAATTTTCAGGGAAGGTGACTGGACGGGGTAAAAAAAGTGGTTAGATTTGGAGGGGCTCTCAAAGCAATTTGGGTGCCGCTGGAAGCCTTTCATCCCATCCACTTGGGGGTAGTTCCTTCGGTTTGCGAAGCGGATCGTGACAGGTCTTCCCTTTTGCATGCGAAGCGTGTCATGGCCCTCTGAAGGGCCCTATACGAAGCTTGTAAGACTCTTGGAAATAGAAAAGGGCCAGTGCAGGACCCTCTCTGTTCCTCGAGGGGCCTCAAAGACAAACGCTTAGAACACCATCGAAACCGACCCGAGTTCAACCTTTTGCTTCGGTGAACAAACTGTGGAGGTTTCAAGGTCCAGGGAACACTCCAGTCGGCAAATGACATGGCGCAGATCGACGAATCTATTCCTGTATTCCATGACCATTTCTTTTTCATCTTATTCAGATTTTTATTCTTCGCAATTTGCAAGATTGCCAAGAGTTTTTCCACACATGTTGTTTGCATGGAAAGTCTTTTTGGTCAGTCGATGAAACCAGTGTTGTTTCTCGCAAAGGACATGTCCTGCTTTCAGGGTCCCGCAACGCAGCAAATTTGGGCTCCGAATCACCTCCGGTATTTTGGTGGTCAGTTTTGCTATGCCAATTCCGTGACCTCTTCGTTGTCGACGTCCGCTGAATTTGATTTTAATGTCTTTAATCTTAGCCTCTCCTTCTGTTCCCCAGGCATAAGAACATTCGCGAGCGTTCCCACACAAAACCTGAACAAAGACCTGAACAGCCTGAACAAAAACCCTTTTGCATTTTTTTTTTTTGCGTGATTCCATGTTTTTGGGCTTCACATCAGCCTGGTTGAAGGGGAAGGACAACTCACCCATAGTTCGACTACCTGCGGACGGACACACATCACAACAGTTGGGATGGGCATTGTCAGGTACTTGTTTTGGAAGTATGGATGCTATGCCACACATATAAGCTCAGGCTGTATACACCCCTGATATACGCGATATAGAACCTCCGCACCTCCAAAATGAAACCGGACTACTGGCTGATTCCCTCCAATCATGGAAGCTTCGTCAGATCGTTGAAGCCAACCACCTGTATGATTGTTGGAGGGGTGCGTTTGGAAGACTTCGCTTTTGGGAATCCCCCTTTCCGCTTCCGCTCTTGGAAGACACAAAGCAAAAAGTGGTTGGGGTGGATGAAGCCTGATTTGCATACTGGCTGTTTCTTTTAAGACACAAATTCACAGAACAAAGCACAAACATCATATCAAACAAATAACACATTGTCTTTTTGTTCTTAAACAAATAACCATCGACTGCGAACAAGAAGAAGCAAACAACACTGCAAAGCAACAAGACCAAATATCTGTTTGCATCAATACACAATTGACAAATAAATAAATAAATGCATACATAAAAATGCATAAATCAATAAATACATAGCAAAATAAGTAACTATACACATTTGTGTCTTAAACATCAACAAATAGAAAAGTCAAAAAAAAAACAGCACAGACGTGGCTCCTACGTAGGACTTTGCGAACGCGGGCGCGGACATCATCTCGGTGCACTGCGAGGCAGCCTCCACCATCCACCTGCCCCTCGGCAAAGCTTCCGCGTCGGGAAGTCGGAGCCAGGGGGCCCCTTGCGCTCGGGTGCGAAATCGGTTTTTTCAATGTGGTGGAGTGATTCGTTTGGGGATTCCAGAAAAAAAAAGAGGGCACCATTTCTTTTTGGGATGGTTGATGGGTCCTGGGACGGCGGTCGATTTTTTTTTTTCCGATGGGATTCCCGAAAAGGGGAAGCCCAAGTTGGATCCTTCCATTTCTCAGGGCCCCTGAGTCCGAGCACAGACGGGTCCCAGCTCATTCTCGGGATGCCCCTCCATGGGTGGCTCGTGTTTTTTTCGGTTTCTGAGCTGGGACCTGTTTTGGGCGGCTGAAGCCAGAAGGAAAACTCGCAATTTTTTATTCTTTTTCGGGGGGGGGTCCTCCAAAAAGGACTCGCAAACGGATTGCCTTTGCTGGTACGTTCCACCACTGCCACTGTTGGAGTGCAGCATATGCGGGGGGTCACGAAAGGATGTCCCCAAATCAAAGTCGAGATCATCTCACTGGTGCGCTTGGAGCTCAACGCTGAGCCAACCCAAAAACCAAAAAGCAAGCCACCCGTTGAGGGAAGTCCCGGTACATACAAAGGTGTTCGCTGGGGCCCGTCTCGTGGGCGTCTCGGTTGCAGCTCCGTGGGTTTTTTTCGAGGCACCGCACCGTGAACCAGATCAAGCAGCTGGGCTGCATGGCCGGGGTGGTGCTGAACCCGGGCACCCCGCTGTCGGCCATCGAGTACGTGCTCAGCGAGGCCGGCTGAAGCCGCCTCTCTTGTGTACTTCTCTTTTTTGAAGCAGATTTTTTGAGGGGTGGGGGGGGGGTTCCCTTTGTTGTATTTAGCACCTTTTTTTTTGAGGGGGGGGGGCTTCAGACGGACGGACATCCGCAGGTTCGGCGAGCACCCTTGCCCTTAAACGGTTGGGGAGGGAGTGACGATGGAGCAAAATCTCCACCCTGTTCCCAGGTCGGCACTGTTTGGCTGTCCAAAAATCAGGGTCCTGGCCCCGGCCCACGCCAGCCCATTGAGTTGACGTGCTTCGCGCGAATGAATGGCTCCGTTAGGTGGACCTTGTGCTGATCATGTCGGTGAACCCGGGCTTCGGGGGGCAAGGCTTCATCGAGTCCCAGTTGCAGAAGATCAAGGATCTCAAGAAGATGTGCAAGGCTCCCGGGGTCTCCTTGGGTTCTTTTGTGGTTTAAAAGTCACCTTGCGCTTCTTGATTCTTGCATCAAACATCCAATTTTCATTGTTATGTACTTCAGGGTTGAAGAAATCTGAAACCTCGTCTGAAGGCCAAGCTTGGCGCATCCGCTCCGGCACCAAACGCCACCAACCGCTTCTGTTGCTGGGAACGAAGTGGGTCTCAAAGTGAAATGGGCATCCCTCGCGCAAAATGAAGCCCAGGAGGAACTGGTTGATGAATAGGTCCTGGTGTCTTTGTCTCAAAGACAGATTTGGAGGCAGCTTTACCAGGGATGCCTCCTTTTTTGGGTCTTTCTTCAAAGTTAACCCTCCCGACACGCCATGGAACTCACTGCCTTTGGACAGCGCCTGAACACAAAGAGGAAGCCATGACCATTTCAGACATGGATCTCAAGCAGTCCGGCACTTGGTCCCGATCTTTTCTCTCGGGATGGTTGAAGCATCCCCTTTGGGTGGGGGTGGGGTGGGCTTCCTCGCGAAAGTGATGTTTCGGGGGGAATATGGCTGTGGTCAAAACCAATGGTACCATGTTGGGGTAGGTTCACCACCCATTTTAGTCTATTTTAGTTGGGATTGAATCGGATGTTCTTTAGGGGTACAGGCTGATTTTGACCCATGGCCAAATAAAAGGGCCAACTTCACTGGGAGTTGAGGAATCACTACCTTTAAGGGTCACAGAGATTGTATGATCCAACCCCCCTATCATCCATAAGCCTCGTTGGTCCCCACTGCCCTTTAGATGGCGGGGGCTGGGCCGGCTTGTGCTAACAGCCGGGATGTGCGGTCCCGATGCGCGCGAGCACCCGACGGGTTCGCACCGGCCCTCTCAAAGGTTGGGGGGTGGGTTGGAAGAGAGGAGCTCCGGCCGAACTGAAAAAGTCGATTATTCTAACTGTACCTCTACTTGAGAACTTTGGAGAACTGGAAGGATTGGCAGAGTCAAAAGTTACAAGAGAGGACTTTGGAGAATTGGAAGGCCTCAATCTTCAAGTCTTCAAACCTTCAGGTTTCACAACTAAAGTAGCCTTGGCCACGGCGATGGCGGAAAGCTTCGGCATTCCGAATGTGCACTCGCAGCCGGAAGCGGCGATAGTGAACTTCCTGGCGAGCTTCGATTTGATGCCCAGAGAACCAGCACTTTTTCTTTTCTTTTTTTCTCCGTTGAGTTCACCACAACAAGGACACCACAAAAGAGTTGGATGGTTCATGGGGGTGGACATTCTCTTCTTTTTTTTTTGGGGGGGGAATGTCCCGGAGAAAAAACTAAAAACGGGAAAAAAAAGCACTTGGATGGTTGAGTTCGGGGTCACTACTCCATTTCTCAGAGCCCCGGAGGTTCCTTTTGGGGGCTCCGAGACTGAAAGCCTGAAGATGAGCTCAGGGCCGAATTGGTTTGGATTGGTTTGGGATTTGAAGCCCTGGTTCTTGTGAAGGGAAACTGACCAATCCAAACTACTAGATGGAACCTGATCAGGGCATTGGTTGGTTTCGCTAGGGCCAGATTTCAACGCCAGCCCTATCCTTATAGAAAGGCAACATATTTCCGGCAAGCCTTTTCTTTTCCTCGGTTTGCATCGTTTGGGCTCAGTTTCCAAAGGTGACCCTATTCATTGGCCATCCGTATATCCGCAATGGTTGCTAGCCACGAGGAAACGGGGCTTGACCCTAGTCCTCCTCTTGGTCCTCGACTGTGAGGCAGAAATCGCCGACTAGGGTCAAGCCCCGTTTCCTCGTGGCTAGCAACCCTTTGCGGATTTGCGGATGGTCAATGAATCCCCTAAGTCTATATGTAGGGCAACTCCCACTTAGAATGTTTTTGCCACCTCACGCAAGGGAATGAACATTTCCTAACCAGGTCTATAGGGCAACTCCCTTCTTGGGATGCTCTTGCCACCTGTGGATGCATCCCCTACTAGGTCTATAGGGAATCCCCCTAGGTCCACGCGTCGGGCAGCTCGGATGTTTTTGCCTGTGAGCCAAGGGTCCACCCGCACCTGCTGCGGGCGGTTCCGGCTCACAGAGCTCTGGTGGGAGGCTCTTCAGGTCGCCTGCGACCAGGGATTACAGCGTGGAGGTGAGTCAAATCGATGCTCGGCAAAACAAAATACATATATATATATATACATAATTTATATATATACATAGTATTTTTTAAATTCTTGTTATATATATATATATGTATATAAAACGCCCCAGCCTGTTCGGAGCTTGTCTCTCTTTCTCGAAGGCTTGTTTGTTCCTTGGAGCTGAATTTGGGTTTTCTCAAAATGGTTTCCGGGCCCTTTGGGTTGGCAATTTAGAGGGCCGCGCGCGCAGAAATCAGACAATTAATTGCTGGGTGCGATTCATTTTGAGAAACGCCCGACTCATACCGATGGATGAAATCCGCCTCGCATCAATTGGTATTTTGTTTTTGTCCCAGTATTTAAATCGGGCTTCATCCGTCTCAACTGGAGATCGTGTTGTGGATGTTATGCATCAGTAGCTTCCTCAAATCTGATTGGACTCGGTAAGTGAAGGTTAGGGGCCACTCAGAAATGGGTTCGGAAAAACGATTCATCGCGCTTTAGTTCTCCATGGGTTTTGGGTGGACCACTCTAATACTGTTCGGTTTTGATTCTGACATGTTGCCCAACTCGGATGCCTGCCCTGCTTAGTCAGTTTTCAGTGCGCCTGGGGTGCATCAATGGACACTGATTTGAAGGAAAAGGTGAGTATAGGGTTCTGGACAAGTCACAGCATGCTCATCGATGCACCGATCCACTATTTCCGCTGTGTGAACTAGACACTTGAGCATCCAGTGGCTTTCACAGAAGCTCTTGATCAGTGGGCGGCGCCCTTTGAGGAGAGGTGGGCAAGCGGTTGCCCAGGCAGTTCCAGAGGCTGTTGGGCATGCCCATACTGTGGATGGACTAGATCCTGCACCACTTTGAAAATGGGAAGCCATTGTTCGTTGGTATCTACAGGGGAATCATCATTCCCGTTCTTGGGTGGCGCAGGATTTCGTCCATCCACAGTAGGTCAGGTTGCAGTGGTGAGAGTGGAGGTATGTCTGGTCGCTCTCAAGTGTGTAGGTGCCGCCCAGGTTTGCCAAAGGGTGTGATGCAGTGATGCTTCTGCCACACTCCGATGGAGTAAAGCCGGTCTTTTGGCATGTGTATCCTGAAGCAGCGTGTACGCAGCTAGACGTGACATGGCGTCTCCTTGGAGCGCAGGATGCGCCCATTGGAGCCGGTGAGATACCGCAGTATCAGTTCGCTACACGTGTTCACAGGATGGTATGTTGGCTTGGGTCGATTTGTGAAGAGTGGTCCATGCAGCTGGTGTGAGAGTCGGAGCGGGGCATGTGGACTCCGCTGCCTTAGAATTGCAGGCTTTTGGAGGTGTGCAGCGGGCGGTTCTTTCCTTCTTTTTTCCTCAGGGTGCTTGCTGTGGCGCCCTACAAGGACACAGGTGGGTTCGCAAAGTGCTTTCCTGTGCAGCGGCAAACCCACTTGCTTGGGCTATGTCCTGTTGCAGTTCCGTTCTGGATCGTCAGCTGTTCGCTATGGTGCGGGATTTGGATTTTGTAAGTATGGGTGCTTGATATGTCACCCCTTTGATGCATGTTGAGTGTTGAGTGGTTGGATGATTTGCTTCGCTTATGAAGAGGAACACTGCGTGCAGCACACACAGGCGTAGGTTTCTCCCGCTTGGCAGTTGGTGCTTGAGTGGTTTGTGAATCATGGTTGTCTGCCCTGATTTTTCCTGGGACGTCCAGAGGTGAACGGGTCCGGGTCAAGCAGAAAGAATTGGTTGGTGTGCTGAGAAAAGGCCTTGACAGGGGATGCCTTGGATGGGTCAGTGACCGCCATTCTTCAAGGGCATTTCCCTCAGGCCAGCTGGGTCCATTCAAATTGTGAGCCTCTGAATTAATGGCCATGCAAAAGGAAAGAGATCATAGAACTCACGTGAGGAGCAACGGCTAGTTTATGATGATGTTCCTATGATGACTTGGTTGGCCTTCTGGTGGCACAGACCAATTGTAATCGTCCAAGCCCTCGTACCATTGATCTTTGGCATGGCGGGGCACGCTGATTCTTCATGAATTGGAGCCCAATGCGGGTGTTGTTTGGGTTTTGCCTTGTGAGAATGTGACCATTTTTGTTGCTAGAACCATCCTGCGGATGGAACTTGCATCCCCTGCTTTCAGTACTTTGGCAAACAACCGGAACGTGACCATATAATTGCATCCCCGACTCAGGATGTCTTCTGGTCTCACAGCTGGCACGGGCCTCGGGTGCAGAAATTTGTCCTTCTTCTGGTGCTGTATAATGGCCTGGCGGCAGCCCTCATCGGGACGCTTGTTGTGGCCGGTGTCCGCCTGCTCTTCGAATTCGGCCCGAAGAAGACGTACCTCGTGAACAGCGACGCCTTCGCAGTTCGGGTGGACGTCGTGCTTGCCACCATGGGCGGCTTTGGGGCCGCTGCCGTGTCGCTTGGAACGCGTTTTCAGACCCAAGGTACCTCACAGGGTAACTCAGGCTCGAGGGTCGGCTTGTTCGTCCTGTAAGGGGAGCTAGGGGTTTTTGGACCAGATGCTTTCACCATGGTTCCATCCTAGGCCAGGACTTGGCTGTTGGGCAGTTCCATCGCCCAGAGCCTGTAAGGTCGCTTTTTCTCTGGCGCAGCCGCCAGATGATCTTTTTCGATCGGATGTGCATCGATACCCAGCCGAAGCAATGGCGCGTAGCGCAGATCCTGCAGATCGGAGCGATGCTGAAGCGTTCCAAGTCCTTGCTGGTATGTTGGGATGAAAGCTACTTGGCCATGGGTCAAAATCCAAATCGTACCCTCAGTAAACACGATTCAATCCCCACTAAAATAGGTTCTAAAATGGGGTGGTGCACCTACCCCAAATGGTACCAATGGTTTTGACCCACAGCCACTTGGCTTACCTTTTGATAGATCACCCAAGATATTTTTGTGGAACTGGCGCAGGCCTTCCTTTGTCTTCTTGTTTTTGGTGCGAAAAGGGCCTGGTGGGCTTTTTCAAGACGGGGTTCGGGCCACGCGCACCAAGCCATGTGCAGACGGGGTTTGATTTTGAGCAGGAGGTGCAAGCAGGAGGCACCTACGAGGGGGGCGCGCAGAAATAGGAAATGACGCACACTTGAATTTGTCCTTGTACAACCGGCGCTTTGGCGCCCCGAAACCTGCCACCAGCCACCACTTAGTGGCCCAGGCTGTGCGCAGAAATAAGAATGCGCGCACACACACACACAAACATACGGCTGTGGGTCAAAAATAGCCCCAAACTGGCTTGCCCTGGTACATGGACTGGACGAAAAAGCCTGCGGTTTTTGACCAGCGGAGTGAATTTGGACCAGCCCCATCCCAGGCTTTGCGCAGAGGTTGTGGTGCATGTTCGAGCTGGCCGCCTTCATGAAGGCCGGATCGGAGAAATTCGGCCGTGTTTTTCACGGCTCCCAGCGACGTTCCGTTGGGGTTTTCCTTGGAACACACGAAAAACAGAGGGCGCTGGGCGGCCTTTGGTTTTTCCTGCAAAACTGCTAAGAAAAAGAGGGCGTTGGGCGGCCTGTCCAACATGGAACCCACCAAAAAGCCCTTTATTTGGAGGGACTTGGCTTCCAGGCTTCAAGAAACGTCAGGTTCCATTTCAGATAAGGCGGCGAGGTTTTCCCTTCGGCAAAAGCGGAACAGACGGGGAGCGAGGCCCATCCGCAGCCGCGCCTGATCATCCGACCGACCAATGTGGGGCTCCGCGCCTTGCAGCCTCTGGGACCTCTGGGACCTCTGGGACTGGGATGACCTGGAGATTGTTCGCAAGAGTTGGTTGTGAAGTGTCTGGTCAAAATTCGCCACCAGACGATTCTGGTTGGGAGGGGTTAGGGGGGTTGGGAGGGGGTTGGGAGGAGGGGGGTGGTTGGGAGGGGACAGCAGGTTTTCGTCTTTGGTTCCCACCAGGATCTCTTGATTACGCGACCCACAGCCAAATGGGAGCAGCGGGAGCAACGGGAGTTCCGGGTGGGGCCATGAGGATATTTTTTGTAGAGGCGAGAGTGGGAGATGGAATGTATTTATGTACAGACAAATTTGGGAACTTGTCCAAGAGCTAAGAGACGCAAGTGGTTATTGATTTCCCAAGTATAGGTCTTCCTGAACTTGAAGGTGACAAAGTCATAAAATAAGTGGATGATGGGACCTTTCATATCCATCCTCAACCTCTAAATGGTTGCAGAAGTATTTATTCTAGGATGTACCACTTCTGTCGACGCTTGACAGACAGGTGCAACATATTTTCCTATAACCTCCAAACAAGTCAGGCATCACCAAGATGAAGATGATAAGAAAGCGAGGCGACATAAAGCTTGTGTTCTAGAATCTCTAGTTTGCTGGGGATTAGTCCTATTTCCTGCTCAACAACAAATATGTTCTTGAACAGGATCTTCAACCTTTCTTGCATTTCTTCCAAATGAAGTAAACAAAACAGACCAAACACCTCATTCCACGGTCCTTGCGGGGTTGCGGGTTTTCCGACTCACAGCCCGGTAGAGACCTGCCGTGACGCGGAGCCGAGATCGCTCGTGTTTCGTTTCGCCTCCGGGAGGGACAACTTTTTTTGGAGCTTCCGGAAGGAGATGCTTGAAGAGCAACCGAAGGTGAAGTACCATGGTTCTTGTCGATGTTGACCCCGGATGAATAAACCGGTTGATAAATATGGGGGTGTTCCCGTCCAAAAGTGATAAATCCCCACTACAACCAGGGACACCCCCATAAGAATAGGCAGGGTTTCTCAATCCGGGGTCAACATTATTTGGACGCCACGAAGTCCGTGCTCCCGTGAGAACTTTTTCCAGATGTGCCAGGGTCAAAAATCACCCCTGTACTGGGGACCAATGAGGCCGGCCAGGATCCCGGGCAGTCAGGATCCTACCCCAATGCCCTATTTTTTCCGGAATCGTCGGCCAAAGAAACGGAGTTTTGGACCATGGATGAAAAGTTGAGAAGGAGGAAGCTTCAGGGGTTCTGCGATCACTCAATATTTCTCCAACCAGTTCTGTGATACTTTTGGGAATCTCCCCCTTTGCATGGGGGGTTAGTCTTTGGGAAGCCCTTCTTTGTTGCATCACCCGATTCGTGGATTCCATTCCTAAGGCTGGTACAACGTCTTTGACCTCTCGACCTCCCTGGCGATCCTGGTGCTTTCCGCCATGCTGCTGCCTCTGATGCTGATCTTCGCAGGCGAGTCGCCCTCCCAAAAGACTCGGCCCGCTGTTCGAGAAGCCAAACGCCACGCGACCTTTCGGGGTGATCCCGATCCAGGGTGTGAGTTTTATTCAGGGACCCTTCGGAGAGAATTCGGTGGGGGTTGTCCAGTTGTCCACCAACCGCGTTTCAGGGGGTTCATTAGAATTCATAGCCACAAGAGGCGAAATACACTTTGCTCCGACTTTGGTCTCAAGCACCGGGCAACCCTATTCTAAGTACTGAACGCCCTTGTGGTAAAGTAAGTCCCACTTAGGGAACTTGTCATATTGCGATACTACACACCTACCAAGGTTGTCCAAGTACCCAGCAGCATTGCACGGCAAGCCTCCCTTGAGAGGAAAATTGCTGGGCACCTTCACCTCTGCGCTTCGGGGTGACTTCTGTGGCAACGACGCTCTGTGGGATGCGTAGTTTTGGGAAGGAATCAGGAAGTTAGAGGTTCAAGTTGTGGATGTGAGATTCTTTATACGGATGTGGTTTCAAGCTGCCCAAGTTGGTCCCTTACAGGACACATTTGGTGTAAAGCTAGCTAGTCTTCGCTGACGCCGGCAAACTCACACGGAACCCAAACAAACTCACTTTGTTTGCAGACACTTCCTGGGAGATGGAACTCTTTTTGAGTTCCTTCTTTCCGTCCGCAAGGGGCATGATGGTTGGAGCAATCTAAGCCATAACACCGCGTTTCTGTGTGGTTTCTTCCGGCATCAACCCAAGGCTTTCTGGAGTTCCGATCCGATAGCAAGTTCCGGTGTCTCGAGCCAGGTTTGGTGAACAGCTTCCGAGCCTACTTTCGCGGGGTGGAAGCTATGCGGCGCCAGCTTGAGGAGCGGGGTTGGTTGTTGGGGGAGAGGAGGGGGAGGGGGAGGTAAGAGGGTATGTCATATCCTGGGCGAGCGCATTTGGGAACCAAGATAGATTATTGAAGCAACGCTTGAAACTAATTTAGTTTATAACAATATGTTTCGAGCCAATGGGTACCATACCAGTTGGAAGGGTGTGGGTAAAGAAAGTCATAGGGCGTTTGAACCCTTTTTTGGTTCAATTTTGAGCGGACAGAAGTTTTCCCGCTGATGAATTGCATAGACTTCCAATGTTTGGTTTTGGTTTTAAACATCAGACTTCCGAACTTCAATGAAGGTTCCTCCAAGATGATGTGTTTGGGGAGATAGGCCGTGGAGGTTGTCCGAGCCAAGCGAAATCTTCGGTCCAACTTACTCTCCATTTGGGAGGGACGAGAAGGAGCGGGGGACGAGCCCAAGATTTGCCCGGTGTCAGCTTCCTGAGCCTCCCTTAGCGTAGCTTACGACGTATTTACGACTTACCCAAGGCATTTCTGGACATGGGTCTACCCACATGGGTTGGACTAAAGCCTGCGGTTTTGTGGTTCAGCTTTGACCCACTTTTCCTGAGGCGGTTTCTCCAGTTACCGGAGACGGTTGTCTGGCCAAGCCATGAAAGCGGTACGCGCGCATGCAGCTTTACCTCACCGCCTTCCGTATCGTGGTGAGGATTGGGGGGACTAAGATGTGCATGGAGCTGGTCCCAAACAGCGATCGTCATCGCAACCAGAGCAGCTTGCCCCTGTCCGCTCAGCGGCGCAACGAAGGCACACAAGCGGCGCAATGAAGGCCGTATGCCGCCCCGCGCGGCGAGCGGCGCGACGACCTGTATCCACGCCATTCCGCTTGAACTCATTCAGGTCACAGGTGTTTTTAGTGTCGGTCGCGCTCGATCTAGCTAACTGTGTGCTACTGTATGCCTGCGGCCCTTTTCAAGGCGGACGTGGCAACTCCCCATTTAGCTAATGCGGCTAGATGCCTTTGGCCAGGCGCGTTGCAAAGTCGAAGCGCGCACGAGCATAAGCCGCACGAGAATGAACCACGTTCGCCCAGCCATAATTTCTTAGGAGCTGAGCAAACAAGTGAAGCTACACATGTTTATAAAATACGCTAGACAGCATGATGGGATGGAGTTCCTTTCAAGAAGATCTGACATTTGCTGTTTGCTATCAATAGTATGGCGAGTCTTACGCATAATTTGCACCCACTCAGAGCATTGGCTTCTCAATTTTTATCGTGACCACAGTGAAGTGAACAGCGGACGTAGTAGGGCCAAATTCATCAGGTTTCTTGCTTGAGGGAGATTCTTATTGGATTCCTGTCGGGGTACCCAATGTCAAGCATTGCTTTTGTATTGATTCGGCGGTGGCTCAACTTGACTCAAAGCTTTCAGCTTTTGCTGTTCCCCTAGCCATCGCGAAGTGGCACTTTTCTTCACTCTCGTCATGAGTTTTGCATGCCCGAGATCGACCAAAGCAGTTAGCCTCCGAAGCTCAACAGGCAGGTTTTTTGCCTTGGGAGCCCTTCTGGGTCCGGATGTGACCCTATTTGTGTGCTAAGTGGTTCAAACTCTGCCACGGGAATTCACATGTGGCATTGGCTTCGCGATTCGCTGGGATACCAAACACTCCACTATTCTTTTCTCCCCCCAAAAGGATGTGCTTGTTCGCTTGACCTTTTGGCTGCTGACTTATTTGGTGAGTTTCCTTGTGTTGGGCTGCAGTTTAACGAGGAGAAGGGAGCTTTGGGCACCCCCTCTCTCCATCATGATGAAGCAGACCAAACACTTGCTGAGACAACAGATTGTGGAAAAGGAGGATCCCTGACATGATCAATACTCAAGGCTTGAAGTTGGTTCTTCCGGTACGTTCTGTTTTGGGCCCACCAGGACCCCTGAAGAGAACGGGGAGGCTGCGGCCAGATGTTTTCAGCGGGCCGCGCGTTCCGCGGTCGGGAGGAGTTTCGTTTGGCCGACGCCATGTGCCACTGCTGCTCCAGGGGCCACGAAGAGCAACCGAAGAAGTGTGACCGCGACCTGCTGAGCGCTTGCGCCTCGTTCCTACCAACATGGACACAGACCTCTGTAGAAAGACGACTCTCCTCATGGAGAGGGGGTCTGTGCACTTCCATGTCAGTTGGTGGGAGGGAAAGAGGGCGATCGCTAAAGTGTCCAGTACTTCATAGCCATAATGCTAGGAGACACATCGGTTTGAACTGTGGCCTGAACACTTTGACGTTTGATCAAAGGCCTGTTCGAAAAGGGTTCATAGCTTCCCGTTTCGTTGACCGGAGGCCGTTCTCGAAGAGACCTCCAATGAGCTTCCAAGTTGGAAGGGGGGAGGTTTAACAGCTTCGGCGAGACGACCGCACTTTGGGTTTGGGGTTCCTTGTTTTTTTCCTCGGGCCGAGATTCTACTCAAGAGATGAGGATGTCTGAGGAATTCCTGGCCGCATTTGCAGGTATGGGATGCCCTCTCATCTTCAATTTCTGGTTTCTCCATCATGGTCGGCCCCCAAAGGGTTCCTCTTTCCGGTTGCCGGTGCCTTCCTTGCTTGAAACATCGTGATCGAGATGTTTCCCCTCTGTCTCTCAACCCAAAACGGGTCGACCCTCTATGGAAGCCTCGCGCCAGACGATCTTTTGTCCATTTGACAAAAAAAGCGAAACATTTTTTGGGCTGGTTGGATGGGATCGACACCTTTCAGCATGTCCCCGGCTTGAGTTTCAAACCCCCCCTTTCACACCCCTCCCCATTTTTTTGTTTTTTGGCCGATCACCTGAGGCGTGGGCAAATGGTTCGGATCCGTTGAGGAGTTCGAGGTCTCGGTTCGGACTCAGGAGGGGTCTTGTTCAAGAGCTCGCGCGAGTCGTTGTCGAAACATGAATCCAAGATGCGTGCGTGTCAAAATGGGGGGTGTCATTCTTTTTCGAGCGTCTCTTTTTGTCCCCAATCCTTTGACCCCCAAGGTTGGAGTTTTTCTGGTTTCCGTTCCTGTACTAAAAAAACATCCCACACACACACACACCTTTTGGGTTTGATGTCTTTCTTTTGGTTTTCTAGAGGCAGCCCTTTGGTAAGGTTGGTCTTTCTGGGGCGCGCGCCACAAAATCCTTGGGCGAGGTTGCCTCGACCTTGGACCAGCAGCTGGGAGCGCACGCCTTTCCGTACTGCTGGCTGCTGGCGGCTACGAGCCCCATTTCTTGGCGCCTCGGAAGTCTCCGAAGTCTCGCCGGCCACTTGGGGTTTGGCTTTGGTGGGCAGCGATTTTTGGGAGCGAGTTTTCGCTTCCCCAACTATGTGCGGTGGGGCTTGTGCTGTATGCTGAGTCAGTTTTGGTTTGTCGCCCAAGTGTTCTTGGCTTGGGCTCGCTACACGCGGACTTTTCCGAACGCCAGCTCACAAGTTCCGTCCGCAATTCCCCGACTGCGCAGGTCGCAGGATCGGGCTGAAATTGCGACCGTGGATTGACGCACGCTTGGATTTGTGCGTGTCATGGTGCCGGAGTTGTCTCTCGCCGTGTTGCAACCTCGCCTCGGCCCCGCTGATTCGATTGAGTTAGCGTGCTGCCACTTGGATCACTTGTGCCACTGGGATCCAAGTAGCAGTTGCTGCGCCACTTAGGTCACTTGTACCACTTGAGCAGCCCAAGCAAGCTAATTGGCACTAGCGGCAGAAGTGGCACGAGTGACCGAAGTGTTTAAGCGAAGTGACCCAAGCGACAGAAATCAAGTCATCGTCCCACCCTGTTAGTGAGCAACAAAAAGCTGGAAAAGCACATCCATAGCCAGGCCCAAGACTGCAAAGAACTCAGCAGGCCTCTTCGCTTCGAGGCGCCAACCTTCTGGGAAGCCATCTCGTGACTTGCGCCGAATCTTGTCCGAAGACATCCGCAAGCGGTAGCGCAAAGTCAGAGGCTTCGCGCCATAAGTTCGCTGCGACCGATGTGATCCAAGTGGCCGCACGTGATCCAAGTGGCAGCACGTGATGAATGGTAGCAAGTGGCCGCAATGGCAGCAAGTGACGGCTTAAGAGAGCGTCCGGTGGACGGCCCGATGTTCACATCCAGGCAACAGTAATAAAACCTTTGCGCTTGCTGGGGGTATTTACTGTGTTTTTTGTCCAGTTTTGTTCAAGCCGTTTTTTTTTGGGTGTTTTTTGGGTAAACAAAGAATGTGTGCTTTGTCTGTATGTGCAAGGATGTATATGGGCTTGCTGATGTTCAATCCCGCGGAAGCTCCGATCCCATGGGAGAGAATTGGGCACCTCCTGGTGCTGTTTTGCGGAGACATCGCCAGACGAAAGCTTACCTTTTGTGCGCACGCAGGTCTTCTTTGGTTTCGTTCCTTTTCCCGTTTAACCAGAAAACGACACCTTCCGTATTTTTGCTGTTTCCACCAGCGTAAAGCAAAGTTTCACTTCCTGCAGTCTAGCTCTGGCAAAGGATATTGGCTCGGCTTCTTCCCCTTCATGTTTGTGTGTGGGCTGGTCCTCACGCGCAAGCTGCGCACCAAGCACGGTCTGTGC
Source organism: Effrenium voratum (assembly GCA_963377175.1). Taxonomy (NCBI): domain Eukaryota; class Dinophyceae; order Suessiales; family Symbiodiniaceae; genus Effrenium; species Effrenium voratum. Next base: position 65,891 of record CAUJNA010002135.1, read on the forward strand.
AAAGATACTCATCTGCAAAGCAGGAAAGCAGATCTAGTTGGCATAGCGCCAGAAACCCAATAGATATTGTTTTTTTTTGTAGGCAGTTCTACGACCACTTCTTTGAGCACAGTTGCCCAATGTCAGCTCGGTTTTTCGGGAGCGAAGCACCACCTATGAGGAATGGCAACCTACAAGATAAAACTGGGACATGTTCAGGTGGGTGTGTATTTTTTGCAAATGTACATGGCTTGAAGAGCGTGAACGTGGGAATCATACCTCGAATCATACCATCCAGCATGAACTACTACTACTACTACTACTACTACTACTACCACTACTACTCCTACTTCTACTATTACAACAACTACTAGCACTTACAAGTACGTACCACTGTCACTATTACCTGCTACTACTACTATTACGACTACTACTACGACTGCTACCACTACTACTGGCACTTACCAGTACGCTTGCAGCTAAAGTTTCTCCTACTACTTCTGCTACTGCTACTGCTACTACTAAACCTACCATTTCTTCTACCACTACTACTACCACCACTACTGCTACTACTACTACTACTGCTACGACTACTGCCACTACTACTACTACTACTACTACTACTACTACTACTACTATTACTATTTCTACTACTACTACTACTACTACTAGTACTACGACTACTACTTCTACAACAACAACAACAACAACTACTACTACTACTACTACTACTACTGTATTGACCTAAGTCTGCCACAATCCAAATCGTACTCCGAATCATACCCCGAATCAGACCAAACTTTTCGCGCGTGTGGCTGCAAGATTGCTGCAAAGCCAGACGCAGGCAAGTGCCAAAATGGGCTTGGTTTCTTCTTGCGAATCATACCTCGAAACAGACCCCGCAACATGCCCCGAGCCAGACCCCGAAACATACCCCGACCAATGCTACTACTAAACCTACCATTTCTTCTACCACTACTACTACCACCACTACTGCTACTACTACTACTACTACTACTACTACTACTGCTACGACTACTGCCACTACTACGACTACTACTACTACTACTACTACTACTATTACTATTTCTACTACTACTACTACTACTACTACTAGTACTACGACTACTACTTCTACAACAACAACAACAACTACTACTACTACTACTGTATTGACCTAAGTCTGTCACCATCCAAATCGTACTCCGAATCATACCCCGAATCAGACCAAACTTTTCGCGCGTGTGGCTGCAAGATTGCTGCAAAGCCAGACGCAGGCAAGTGCCAAACTGGGCTTGGTTTCTTCTTGCGAATCATACCTCGAAACAGACCCCGCAACATGCCCCGAGCCAGACCCCGAAACATACCCCGACCAACAACCAGGGCCGGGAAGGTTATTTGAGACAGACACAGGCCTGTGGGTAACTTCAGGTTACCCCTAGTTGTTTTTGCAGAGGATAAGCGGGCTTCTACGCCGGAACACCTCCAAACCACCAATCCAAACCACCAATTACACCACCAATTCGAGAGAAGACGGTACGCGAGGACATCCTCTTGAATCTTGGAGTCGTCGTGTTGCTCCTGCCATTGTACCTGCTCAGCCTCAGCCTGCACTTCCTTGTTTCATCTTATGGGGAAAACGACATCCTGTGGGCCTTCGTGTTTGCTGGCCCTTGGCTGCTGGCAAGCGGCGTGGCATGGCGTTGGTGGTTGAAACCACGCGCATGATTCCGTGCCAAATGGGTGTGACTCGGGATTTCACGGGTCCGCGGCCCTGGGTGGCACACCTCACATTTTTTTTTAAAACGGGGGAAGCACCGCTTCTGTGTGGGCCGGGTACCGGTTCTTAGATTTGGCGGCCAAGCTGGGCTGGCCGCTGCCAGCAAGCCCCGCGCCCGAAAGGCGCTTATGAAACCGCGGTCTGTTTTGCTTCTAGTGCTTGACTTTTGGTGGTAGTGATTCAGGCAAACCTTGGCTTCCTGGTTTGGCGGTTGCGGCATCGCAAGTTTTTCCATTCGCGAACGAGAGCAGGCGAGTTGGTCCCGAGTTGGTTTGCTCCCTTCTGAGCGAGTGATGGTCTCAAGGTTGCTTTTCCCTTCGGAGAAGTGTTTTGCGACAGCGCAGAAGGACCGCGTGAGAACCCTCTTTCAGGCTTGGATTCGGAGAGTCCGGAGGAGCAGCGCTGAAGACCAGGAACCTCACATAGGAAAACACACACATTTTGGCTTATTTGCTGGTTTTTCTGCTTCCTTGCTGGTTTTTTCGAGGAAGTTCCGGAACATGCGCGGAAGTGCAACCTTTGATGTGTTTGCACGTTTCAACTAGTTTCAGCCGTGAGAAATACTATCTGCGGGGCGTGGAAACCGGCAAGAAATGCGCAGAGATCTGCGGACGCGGAAATCCATGGGACATTCGCGGGACCCGAGTTCCTAGCTTTAGTGGCTGGGTATCACGAAGAGTCAGGATTGGCAATAAGCGTTTTGCGTGCGCGAGCAAGGCGCCAGCCCGGCAACCCGAATGGCATCTTGAGCGCGTTGTTTGTGCCAAAGTCACAGAGGGTGGCAAAAAATGCCCCGCGAGTCGTCCGCAAGTCTCGCATGGCAGAAACCATGGCTGAAACCATGGTTTGCCGGGGTTACGTTGGAATCGAATCATTCCAGTGTTTCTTAGGTGTGGCAGTATGGGACTGAGGCAACCCGACGGGTATATAGTCAGAGGTCGACTTGGTGGACATGCTGCTACACCACGCCAATGTAGATTTTGAACCCCCCATTGCCCCCCGAAGGGTCAAAAACAAAACACACACACACACACGCACACGCACGCCACCCCCCCACCCACCCACACCCACCACCCCACCGACCCACCCCACACCCACCCACACCCACCCACCCACCCCACCACCCACCCACCCCGACCCACCCCCACCCACCCCACCCACCCACCCCACACACCCACCCACCCACCACACCCACACCCACCACCACACCCACACCACACCCACACCACCCACACCCACACCCACACCCACACCCACACCCACACCCACACCCACACCCACACCCACACCCACACCCACACCCACACCCACACCCACACCCACACCCACACCCACACCCACACCCACACCCACACCCACACCCACACCCACACCCACACCCACACCCACACCCACACCCACACCCACACCCACACCCACACCCACACCCACACCCACACCCACACCCACACCCACACCCACACCCACACCCACACCCACACCCACACCCACACCCACACCCACACCCACACCCACACCCACCCACGCCCACGCACGCACGCCCGCCCGCTCGCCCGCCCGCACGCACGCGCACGCACCCGCACGCACGCACCCACCCACACACGCACCCACCCACACACCCACACGCACGCACGCACGCACGCACGCCCCGCACCCGCACCCGCACACGGACACGCACACGGACACGCGCACGCGCACGCGCACGCGCACGCACACGCACACGCACACGCACACGCACACGCACACGCACCCGCGCACGCGCACGCACACGCACACGCACACGCACACGCACACGCACACGCGCACGCGCACGCGCACGCGCACGCGCACGCGCACGCGCACGCGCACGCGCACGCGCACGCGCACGCGCACGAGCGCACGCGCACGCGCACGCGCACGCGCACGTGCACACGCACACGCGCACGCACACGCACACGCACAATGGCATAAGGGCAAGCCGCCAAACCCTAGCTTCCAAAGATCCAACAATGCGAGTTCCTCAGATTTACAACTCCCGCTGGTTGATTTCGATGAGGTAACAGTGGGGTGTCCCATCAAGCGGGGCTGTCCCATCAATCGGGGCTATCCTCAGATGATCCCCGGCCAACAGTTTCACTGTTTGTGGGTTAGATGGAAATCCCCACTTGCAAACACCTGCCTAGATGGCCAAGTTGCTGCCTTTTTCAGTCACTGTTGCTGCTTTTTGGGGTAAAGTTCATGGAAAAACACAGCAACTGGCAATCCAGGTGAAAGCTAAGGGGATGGCCGGGAAGCACCAGGCAACGCATCCACCGATTCGGTTGCATCCAGGGTTGAAGAGACGTGCAAGTCTGATCCAGTTTCAGGGATCCTACTTTTGGTTGGCTCTAAAGGGAAACCACATGAAGCAGGACCATTTTGGGCAGGGTCTTCTATCGAGACAAACCCCCACAGATGGTCCCATTCATCCACATTCGGCCGGGGCAGATCACTGCTTTTGGTAGAGGACGAGGTTTTCGGGCGCGGTTGCTCTCAGTGTTCGCAATCAGTAGGTTCCAACTTGGAAGGCCCAGGGCGTCGATCCTTGGATCGAGATCGACGGGGGTGCCAGTGGCGCCAACGCCAAGGACCAGCCGATCCAAGCAACGGTTTTCCGCAATGAATGGTACCCTGCCGGAAAACAAAGAAAAAAACACACGTTCTTGTCGAGGCTGCCCTTGTTAAGCTTGGTTTTAAGGGTAATTCAAAAAGAACCAATAGCCCCCCTCCCCATTTTGATTTTCTCAGCCATGCCTTGTTGCAAGGACCGGTTCCTGTACTTGGGACTGGTAGGGCAGGTTCTCCCTTTTTTAGGGACCATGACCCAGGAATTTGCGGTGAAAGCTGCAGGTTGGCACTATGCGAGCGACCTGTGCACTCTGAGCGGTTTTTCTCTTTGGCATCGGTTTCATTCGCCCCTTTTCCAGGGTTGCCTTTGGCCCTTGGAGGGTTCAAGGGTTGTTCCCCATTTTCCCCAACTCAACCCGGCTCAAGTTCTTTGCCCTTCAAACCAATCCCGAAACTCGGGTGAAAGAGTCACGAAGCTTGGGAAGACTGGTTCTACTTGCTCTTTTGTGGGGAAGACTAGAAAATCGAATCGGGGAATTTCCCACCCCCCTTCCCCTTAAGTTGCTAGGTCCCCCAGTAGTGCCCTTCTCTACCCTTGTTTGGTTGGGAGGCTTCCCATACTAACATAGACAGAAAAAGATCGGGTGCCCTTATTCTAACCTCTCAAATCTAAAGAACCTCGTAGGCATTTCCACCCCCCCTCCCCAGGCCTATCAGCACCTTCCCCACCCCCTTCCCCTTAAGGCCTTAAGCTAGTGAGGACATCAAGGAGGCGGGGTGCAACGCCATCGTGGCGGGGAGCGCGGTCTTCAACGCCCCCGACTACGCGGAGGCGGTGAAGGCCATCAAGGAGGCGCTTCGAGCTTTGACATTTGGACCGGCTCTTGAGAGGGCCAGGTTTGGGGCCCTGGTTTTGAGGTTTCTTGGCAAATATGTGGGTGTGGGTCAACATGACACCACCAGGATATGGACCACAGTTTTTTTTTTCTCCGTCTTTTTTCTTCTTCTTTTTTTCTCGTCAGTGTTTCCATTGACCAGGCTGCCATTTTGGGAATCTTATTTTGACCCACAGGCTCGATCTTTGTTTTCAGGGTGCCATGAACGAAACAAAATGCCCTCCAAAAAGGACACTAGGCCGAGCCACGTCAGCCATGCAGCAGTTTCTTTTTCTTTGGGAAACGTGGAGCCATTGAACTCACCAGGCATGAGATCCTGAGCGGCTGGCCTCTAGCTGAGGGGGCAAGCTATTGTGTCAGAGGCTCATACCGTGAGCCCCATCCCGGCCACAAGAGGCCCCCTTTCGGCCAGCGGGTCTTACCGCTGGTCGTTCTCTTTTTTCCGAGCCCGGGGCGGTCCCGGTGAGCTAGTTTCCGAGCGAAGATTTTGTTTGAGATCACTCGGTGGATCTTGGCCCTGAGCTATCGAATCTTGAGCGGGGCGGATAAAAGATCGAACGCGGGAGGGCTCAACCCGCAAGCGCATGTTGGAAGGCGTGTTCTTGAGATATGGCTATATATATATATATACGTGCTCCCGAAACCGGTGGCTTTCTTGCTTCTGGTTTCCCAGAAAAGAAAGAAACCCAACAGCTGAAAAGAGTAGCCTCAAAACGCACAGCCACAGAGAAGTCGTGCATCCTGGGTAATGCAAGGTTCTGTGTGTTGCCAATGCTCTGGCACGCGAATTGATTGATTGGGTTAAAGCCACAGTCATTTGACCTGCCCGAAGCTGCCGGGGTAATGCGGTTCTGCATCAATACCAGGCACTTTTATTGCATCAACGCTATAGTAACAATGTTATTTTTTTTGTAGTTTGTTATGTTCTTCATTTTGTCAAGGAGGGCAAGAAAGGGGAGTAACACAAATCCAGCTACTTGGATGACAAACCCTGTTCGCCGCTGTTTTTGTGTTTGCCGGTGGCGAGAGTAAGATTGGGCCGGGCTGCTTGACGCGAAGTACCCTGGAACGGTATGGCAGGTGGTTCCCATCGAGTGGGAGAACAGATGGCTGGATTTATGTATGAGCGGGACCTCGAAAATTTGGGAGGGTGCCACTGACCCAGGGAAAATGCGACTGTTCCAATAAACGTGGGATATTTGGGTCCCCGACGGTTTCCGATTTTGATGCGGGGCCAAGCTCCTTGGGGTGGCCCATGACGCCCAGAGCTTCGATGGGACACCTTGTTCAGGGGCACCAGCCCTTTATCCCCTCGAACATGAAATATAAGGTCGGGGAGTGGGGGGGGGGGTGAGGTAGGTTTCGGACTTCATTCCACTCCAGTTTTTTTCGGTCTGGGGTGGGGGGGGGAGGGGGGGGGGTCTGGTGTGGAGTGTCGCTGCCTACCTTGGAAGGTGCTCTTTATTCCCCTATCGTGAGGGGGGGCTTTCCTCGTAGGGGTATCCTGTTTCTTGGCAGAGAGCAAGCTGTCTCTTTTGTTTGAGTATGTGGTGGACCAGATATGAATCAGACGCTATGTTCTTTTGTCCCAAGCCCAACCATGGTCTTCACAGTGCCCTTTGAGTGGACCCCTGAACATGGTGGCAGCCGGTTCCTCGCACAATATTTTGTCCGAGGCAACAAGTCTTTTTATGTTCATACCATGCCTTGCAAGTGAAGATATCCCGTTCCTGGACGAAGCCTGGGATCCTTGGGATCGACTCAACCGTGGATGTCGCTGATTGAAAGCTGTCAGCCCCACAAAGAAGGGCCTGGGTTTGCTGAAAGCCAGCAGTGCACAGGGAATAGTGCGGGGAAACTGACCAACCGGTGGTGCTTTTTCAAGATTGTCCAACACCAACCGGTTGTTTTTAGCTTTTAAACTGACCAACCAACCTTTCCCCTTTTGTCCTGGGCCACTCGAACGCTTTTTGGTGTTCCGTTCAGCGGGTAGGCGTCAAAGCAGGGCCCCCGCTAGGAGTGGGCGGTGTTCCTTGATGGGCGCACCCCTCTATTTTTCTTTTCTTTTCTGCTTTAAAGAGGAACCGGGAAACCGGCGGGTGTGAAGAAAAACGCCACGCCCGGCCGGGTGTTTTTGTCCGCTGAGGCTGTTCGGCTCTGTTAAGCTCAGCGAGAAATGGCGACGCCGCGGCTCGGCGAGAATGCCCGAGCCAAGCTCGGGTGAAGGCGGCGAAACGTCCCCAAAGGCCGCAACTGCGAAAGGATCCGCCCTGTTGGCCTATGGGTTTTGTTGGTCCATCTTAATACCACACCAGGGGGGTTTGGGTTTTGACAATTTCAGCATCATTCTGACGGTTTTGCGCTGAGCGATTTAGCGATCCGGGGTAACACGAGCGAGAATTCGATGTAGGTGCAGAAGAACTAGCGGATCCGATTCTTGTTTCAGTTTAAAGAGAAGGTCATTGGATCCCCGATTGAGGGGGCACGAAAACTCAATAAGCTTGAGCTCAAGAAATACTTTTTAGAGGTCCCAAGATTCTCCAAGGAATCTTCCAGCGTGCCATGTCTGGCCATGGGTGTGGGATTTTGGTCATCAAGGATCTTCCTCTTGGGGCTCTTTCCTCAACCCAAAGGCCGAAAGGCACCATACTCTTTGGCATTGGAGGCGAAATCCGCTTCGCACCACTAGATGAAGCCTGAAATTTATTTTGGCCCATGTGAAATCGCGTTTAATGGACCCGGGGATCCTCTGGTGCATAGGTCGCGGCATTCAGCTGTGGTGCTTTATGTATTCATGTGCTTACTTTTGTTGGGGGGGGGAGCAGCTTTTGTTTGGTTTTTATAGAAGGAAGCCAAGACTCCAACCTTTTCTGCAGATTTATTGGGAATCCATGGCGTGAAAGGCAAGCCCCGGGCTGGGTTCGACGAAGCACCATGGACGAACTTCTGTGGGCTTCATGCATCCCAAAGAGTGCAGGATTTGGTCCACAGCACACACCCTCAGGTTTGTCTAGCGATTGCTTAAAAACCCCTTTGTGAAGATGCGCAACTAGCACAATAGTTGTGGTCAATCCACTTGCTGACCTAGCTGAGCTGAATTGTTGGGACTTGGACCCTGGTGGAGAATGGTCACAAGTAGAGGGAGTTCGCATCGATGACCACACCATGATGGTTGTAGGTTGTGAATATTCCCAGTTTCATGGAACCCTTAACTCGAACGTACCCTACATATGACCACTTGGGTGACCCATTTGTGGATGATAGCCACTTATGAATGGGGTCCTCCCGTTTCCCGCCGTGATGTTCGCAGTCTTGAAATTGGCACCCAAGAGGTTAAGGCCGCCCCCCAAAAGGACTCAAATGCGACCCAACTTCTGAGAGAGCCACACAACTCAGCCCCCGAAAACGAGCTCGCTTCTCACGAAAACGTGGGGTTCTCAGGGCTGAAACAAGGCCTGTGGATTCTTGGCGGAGAATGCAATGCGGGGGGAGCTCAAGACTAAGCAGGCCGCTTTGGACCCCCATTTTTGGGCTGCACCCATTTGGGGTTCCCCTATTTTGACACCTACCCTTGAGCACAGCTGAAATGTGTGGAGGTCAGACGTTGTCCCCCCTGGTGCCGGCTGAGGCGGGTGTTGACTGGTCCAATTGACCCCCAGAGGATCGGATCCTACGGATTTTTGCTCACTACTTGGCTGGTCGGACTCACGTGGTGGGCCACTTGGGTTACCTAAGAGCAAGTTGTTTTTTTGTTCCACTTCGGGGAGTCAACAGGCGAATACCAAACCAAGGTGACCAACCACATGCTCACTGGCCCGAAGGTTCGGCCACGCAAGTAGGAGGGGTCGGGTGACGCTTAAGGGGAAGTGTAGTGGAAAGCTGGGTTTTAGGTTGCCCATGTAAATTGAACACACTGATGGTTCCAAGATTCATTTCGCACCAATCGGTTCCATCCGCAGTCTGGGTTCCTTGCCCTGAACGTGTTCTTCCTTTTTGCCCGGAGCTCTGGAAGCCGAGCCTTGTGCAAACCGACTGCCCGCTTCTCCAGGGAATTTGATCAGCTGCTGTTGCTGAGCCCCCCATAGTAATCAACCGCAGTGTGGGTTTTTCGGGGCTGTGTCCCGTGAGATGTGGGGAATCTCCCCACTTTTGGAGGGGGCCTCTGGGGTGGATGAATTGGGGTCAACATGTCCAAGGCATCACCTCGCCCAAAGTCAATGCGTCTTGGGCGCTGGTTGGAAAAGCTGAAGGGGGGGAAGTTGGGATATGTTGGCCGGGATCATGGTCAGATGCTTGGCCTAAAATTGACCAGTTTGGTTGTTGGGAGGTTCATGGACCCTTAACGGAATCTTCAGACGGCCATTGGAGTTTGGGAAGCGTGCCCATGACCTGCAGCTTTGGAGTTTTGACCGTTCGCAACTGACAAGCTTGGTAGTCTATTATTAGTTTGGGGAGGACGTGGGGGGGGGGGGGGGGGCAAGTTTCAAGACATAATGGCCGAGCCCCGATTTTCCCTCGTACTCTTGGGCAGAATATCAGGTGCCTCTTTTAGGTTAATTTGGCTAGAAGTAGATGGGTTGCACTGGTTTGCATTGGTTTTGTTCCATCTTTCGGGAAATCCATGTATTTTCTAAAAGGCCACCTATGGGCAAAATACAACGAGTCTGGCTGAACCAGATTCTCGAAGGGCTGGGAATGATTGCTGCTCGAGAAGGCACCTGTGACATAGGTGTGTGTGTGTGTGTGAGAACACAGGAGTTGGTCGTCCTTTGGCACCGTCGACGCAGACGCCAGATCAAAATGACTATCTTACCGGTGTTTGGTTGATCAGCACAATTATTCTGTTGAAACTTGATAGACTATGTGTATCTGTAATATATATATATATATAATATACACAAATTGCTTCGTTGTTGTTTTTTCATCCCGATCTATTCCACATCCACCTCCGCTGCCTTGAAGGCAGTACTGCGAGGGCTGGATGCCAGGGATGCAGCGCGGCGCCCCAATCTGCCGTTGCGGTTGCGGACGGCTCGAATGGCAAACCAGGGTCAGGCCCCAACTGCAAGCTTTTGTTTGATTTCCCTTGAAAGCAACCCTCAAAAGTTGTTGCCCGCAAAGAAGATACATGCATTTCGGTGTGTCTAAAGGACTGGAATGCCCCCACTCTTTTTGGCGGTTGAGCCTTTGGCATCCTTTGAGTAGTTTCAGCCATACACACGTGCGTGTTTTTTCTCTCTCGGTGTGCACCCTTTTGGGGTGCATGATCTGATGCAGGAGGGACCCTAAAAGACTCGGGGCTCAATTTAGATCAAACACAGGTAAACAATGGTGGTGATATAACGATCGTTTCCGGTCGTCTGGACACACGCTTTGAGGGCACACCGCGAAAAACAAAATGCATCCTCTACCCGCCGATTTTACCTTCTGGGTACTGTAGAACTTAGGCGGGAGGTCTCGCTTTCTTTCAAAGGGTCAGCCAAAACCCAGGGCAACATCTGAATAACCGTCTTTTCCCTGGTTTCCGACCCTGAGCATTGTACGCCTCATCTTAGGCAATTTCTGGGATGGCGTGATGTCTGTTTTTCTCCCAGAGTTCCTATGATGTCATTAGGTTAAAGCGCGCCATCCACGAGTTTTTCTCTTTGATGCTTTCTCATTGATGTTTTCTCATTTGCCGAGTTTCTTTGTCATTTCTTTAAATATTGGGCGTGTGTAGAGTCTTTAACCCGACTGGAAAACCCCCACGATGGAACAAATTGTTTTGGTACCTGAGGTGGCTTTTTTCCACAGGTTATGGGTCTTTAGTTGGAACACGTCGACATGTTTCGGTACCTTTAATAGCCTTTTTTTGTTTCTACATCTATCTACATCTGCCATATATATATATATGTATTTGTCCATGTCTACAGCAGCCGGCGGCTCCGAGTGGTGTTTCCAATTTCCAGTCGACCTGACCTCGCATCGCCACATTTGCGGCCATGGGAAAAGAAACAAAGATTTACAAAGGCAGGGTTGGGCCTCACAATGTGCTAAGAACATTTTAAACCGACCATCATCAGCATCAGCATCATCATCAGCATCAGCGTCAGCATCAGCGTCAGCATCAGCATCATCCTCCTCCTCCTCCTCCTCATCATCATCATCAATGTATCCCTCTTTGTTTGGTTGTTGCCCTACGAATCATCACCATCATCTTCTCTTCCCCTGGTTGGTCCCTGTAGGCGTGTCCCTGGCCGCCTGCTTCGCGGAGTTTGTGGGCATGACGCTCTTTGTGATGATCGGCTGTGGCAGTGCCATGGGGATCCAGGGCTCCGGTAGCTCGGGCGGCAGCGGCGGCGATGCGGAGAGCACGGCGGGGGAGACCACCTCCATGAGCCCTGGATGGATTTTCTGGGGGTTTGAGGGGGGGGGGTCCGTGTTTTTTTTTGGTCAAGTTAGTTCTTGCCCGGCAAAGCACCTGGGATTATTATTGCGGGGCGGGGGGGGTTCTTTTTTTTCCTCTTTTTTTTTTCCTTTTCTCTTTTTTTTTCTCCTTTTTTCTTTTTCTTTTTCCGTTTTTTGGTCAGGCGAATTCTTGCCTGGCAAGGTACCTGGGATTATTGGGGGGGGGGGGGAGAATGTTGACCCACACCCTCGTCAGCAATGGCTTTTTGTTCTTTTCCCGGAAGCCAGTTGATCGGTTCATCCTCCAGTGAAATGGCAAAGCGACTGGGTTTTCCTGCTGAAAAGTCGCCACTTTCAGGATTCCTGGCTGGGTCCTCATGGTGTCCTTGGTGTTTGGCCTCTCCATCACCACCTTGGCGTACACCATTGGACACTACAGCGGCGGCCATCTCAATTGTGCCGTGACCCTGGGGCTTGTGCTCACCGGCAACTGTCACCTGCTGCAGGCGGGTTCCATTCAACTTGCACATGGCTAAAGCCAATCAAGAGTACGTAACAAGCCAACCAATGGTTGGTCATGTTTGGTAGGAAATTCATCTAAAGGCAGGGGGGATTATAGTGATTTGATCCATACTCATAGTGTGGCATAGTATGCGAGCACGGTCAAGTTAGGTGGGTTGATTTGCAGATAGGAAGGTGGATGGTCATACCAGCTATAACGGGGATTGTTATGGTCATTCAAAATGTTAAGGTCTCCTATTGCGGGATGGATGGCCACAAACCATGCACAAGCTTTTGATTATGACACATATGTGATATCCGTAACACTTGGAATCAATGATTCTGGATTTGGCTGAACATATCTTTCGATGTTTTTCAAACTGGTTGGTCCACCAAAGAACTTGGGATCATGTCTTGTAGTTGTCCGGGTTTCCCTCGAAAGACTGTGGCACCGCCAGGGCCTGTGCAACTTCGCCTCCCAGATGATGGGCTCGGTGGCTGGTGCCGCCATCCTGTGCGCCATCTTCCCGCCTGAGCTGGACATGACGAAGTCTCTGGGGGCGAACAGCGTGGGTCCAAAGTGGAACTGGTGGAACGCCTTGATCGGTGACTGGAGTGCATCTGGATTAGTTCTTGTTGGCTTGGTTGTAGTTTGCTGCTTGGTGGACTTTGCATGTTGCTTTCCATCCAATCAAGAGATGACCCCAGTTTTTCTTTCAGGACGGATGTTGGAACATGTTGAAAGAACTGCTTGCAGGTGAGATCATGTGCACGTTCCTCCTGGTCTTCGTGGTCCACCAAACGGCCTGCAATGTGAAGTCGGCCATGAACCGCAGCCAGGCTTGCTTGGCCATCGGCCTGGCGGTCTTCATGGCTCACTGCGTGATGATCCCCATCGACGGCTGCTCCATCAACCCCACGCGCTCCTTCGGCCCGGCGCTGCTGTCCCTCAGCCGCATGGAGGCGCCCAAGGCACAGGATCCGCACGGAGGCGCCGCGGTGCTGGTTGGGGAACCGGTGGTGGGTGTGGTGAAGGAGCCGGTCGTTGACGACCACGTCGCGGGGCCCAGCTTCTGGCGCGACATGTGGATCTTCTGGGTCGGCCCGCTGCTGGGAGCGTGCCTGGCTGCCGCGGTCCACAAGCTCATGATCGTGCTGGACTCCATGGATGTGGCCAAGGCGGAGCAGAGGCCAGAAAAGAAGCTGAAGCACAAGACCACGCAATTGGAATTTTGAGCCACCGGTTGAGCTTTTTGGCTCAACAGATTTAAGCAGATTTTGGTAGGTGTGGCAAATGGTCTGCAATTTCTTGACGGTCTCCTCGTTTTCCTTAGGGTTCCCAAAAGAGGCCCATGGCTTGGAGACGCGGGCTCAAGCCTTTGCACGATTTTGCACAAGTGCTGCGAATGTGTCTAGTGCTTGCCCTTCCGGCGAGCGATTTACATCGTAAATTCATGAAACTCCAACAGCGTCTCAGTGCTGGCGACTTCGTCTTCGACCAGCGAGCCAAAGAAAGGTCAACCCGGTCGCGTGCGTGTCTTTGGGCTCGTGGACCCAGGAACCACCCTGGTTTTTATGTTTCTCTGCAAGTACTGTGGATGGACGCGAAATCCATTTCGCACCACCTAAGAAACCCTAGAATGATGGCTCCCCTGTAAATACTAACAAACAATGGTTTCAACCATGAGGGCAAGCCTTGAGGACCAACCGCCTGAAGGAACCGGTCGCCACATGTTGCAAAACGAAGGTGATGGACATAGGAATGCATTGGGGGAATACCTTCGCAAATTCTGGGTGGACGTAAATCCAACCTCATGGCCATGGGTCATAACCTATGGCTCCATTTTGGGGCGGATGAACACCCATGTACCACCTATCTTGATGTTCACCAGGGGTACAGGGTTTTGACCCACAGCCACATAAATGCTGTCCACTGGAGAGTCTTCGATTAAAAGTCACCACACTGGTGTTTTCTTTCAAGTGGATCGCCTTCTGAATTATGCCCAAAGCCTCTATTGTGATTCCCTTCAGAGAACTGATGAGACATGGTGGACCCCCATTTTAATTTGTATTCAAAGGGAAGGCAATAGTACACCAACTGTTTGAGGAAATGGGCTGATTCCTATTTCGAGAAACACCCATGATTCCCTACAAAGACCCAGCAAGCCATACGCCTAAGAATCACCTACAAGTAGAAGCCCTGTGGCACAGCCGGTTTATACTTGGCCAAGATGTATCGTTTAAGGAAGCTTTCGGACAAGTCCATTCAAATTGGGTTGCCCTTGGGTTTGACCAAAAGAACTCGACCAACAACATCCATTTCGTAAACAAAGTTCTTTGCTTTAGCTTGGTTTTAAGAATCCCAAACGGGGGTGCCTTTTGTCGGGTGCACCTAAATGTCAAAGCACACGCACATTTCTGAAGTAAGGCTGACCCCGGGTCCCTCCAAAAGTAGGATGAATCCCCAAGTAGAAGAAGACAGCCCCTGATCAAAAGCAACCCGGGGGTCTGCAAAAATGGGGTGCCCATTCCCCACTTTGGGAGTGTCCTCTTTTTCGAGCCTTGCAATGAACGAACGTCTCCATCTTTGGGCCATTTTTTCGGGGGTCCGGAACCCTACAAAAAGCAAGACGCAGCCAAATGTGACTCGCTGCTTTCTTTTTCGTTGGCGCTGAAGAAAGGCCCTGGTGGTTCTGGCGGAGCACACCCTGTCCAGCGCCGCTGTGGGGGAGTGCTCCGTGTGGCTAGGGGCCTCAAGAAGGGAGGGTGGGTCTGGGGTGGGTGCGGGTTTGCCCAAGCCACTCGGGTGTCTGGGGTGTCTGGGTGTCTTCCCTTTCGGGCGCTCGGGATTTCTGAAGGACCACTTTGGGTGCCTTTCCTTTTAGGGCTGCTCGGGTTCCAGAGCTGAAGGACCCATGGCAGGTTGCCTTTCCCAGGCCTTTTGTTTGCGGCTTCTACACGGGCGTCTAGAAATGGCCGGGGGTGCGTGCCAGGGGAAGCAAGGTACCCATTCTTCTCTGGTTGATTTTGAAGCCAAACCAACTGCAAGGCAAGGTGTGTTTCTTGTATGTTTCCCTTGAAATCCAACGGGACAATTACCGATTTTCCGGGTTTCCGTTTTGACCTTTGCCCAGATCGGTTTTGGCTGAACATAAAGATCATTTACCAGTGTTGAGGAACCGAGATTCGTCCCCTCATTGCCCTGAAGTTTTAGCTACTTGCACGTGGTTTACTCGTCCAATCGAAGCCGAACCCCAACCAAATCGCAGATCAGGAGGGCTACTTCCAAGGGCCCAACATCTGGTGGAAGCTGCCATGAATTGTAGCTGCCAGGGGCCCAACATGGTGGTTCACATAGGGGTCCCTGCGATCAGTGTCTCATATATTGGTCCTTTTGCGTTTCCAAGAACACCTCCACGAAGGGTAAAGTAGGGCCCGGGTGCTTTTTTGCAAATACGGGCAGTGTCTACAGTCTCCATACTTGGGGAGTTGATGGGCCACTTTGTATACAAGAGCTCAGCAGCTCAAAGCAGCCCATTCACCCTGTGATTCCCCTTGGTCATTTTCAAGCAGGGTTACCAAAAATGGGTTGGCAATGTGTTTAGGGAGTCAGCGTTTGAAGTCACTGGCAAATCAGCTTGGAATCCAAATGGGCAAATCACCTATGAGTTCCCTCCCCTCGCCTTGCCTTCCCCGGGTTCCTAATCACAGCACCCAATCCCAAGAAATGCTTGGAATGCAGAGAAATACTGGTGACGTTGAACCCCCACCCCCCCAAACCATCAGAATCCAACCAACCTCCAACCCGCCCATCTCCACCAACCCACCCCCATCCACCCCACCCCCAACGCCACCCCGCCTCCACCCCAACCCCTCTCCAACCGCTGCGAGGGCGCTGCGGGCCGGGCAGCTGCTGGCCTCCTGCGGAGCCGGGAAAGCTCAGCACTCGGCCACCCGTCCGGAAACGGTCCAGGGAAAATCATGGGGTGTCTCTTGTTAGGAGTCGGGACCCCCCAAAAATGATTTTACTTGGTGGCTCCCAGCCATGCGGTTCCTGAGCCTTTAAGCTTTTAGCTTTTGGGTTTAGTGGTAGTTTCCATGTAACCCACTAGAAACGAAACTTTGAGCGGGGGATCGGAGGGCAGCCCAGGAATAGTGGAGTCTTTCCTTCCCTTTAAATCCGGTACTGAGGCTCAAACAAGAGGTACTTCTGTGGGAACATCTGCTTGCGCTGGCTAGCAGCTTTCCCATTGTTTCCGAGGACCCTGATTCTCCCATGGTCATGAGGGAATGTGTCTTTTTTTGTTCTGTTTTTTGAACCCTCGTATTTTTTGGGGAAAGTCTTCTTCCCTTTTCAATTTGTCTTTTCTTTGCCCTTTATGGCCAGCTTTCTGGGAGGGTGCATGTGCTTGGGCGCGATGTTTTTTAGCCGCGGAGCAACAAGCATCGCTCGGAGGTGGGAAGCCATCTTCGGTCCTTCACGCTCTGCCTCAGGCCACCGGGGTTTAGACCGATTCGGTCCGAAGGAACCTTCCGTCCGGTGAAGGTTACAGCGGGGCGGGACATATCCTCTGCCGAGTTTTCCATGTTCAGCCATTTTTTCAACCGCCTCTTGCCGGCCGGTCTTTGGATTTAACTGACAAGAGTCGGATCCCTGGAAGCCGCAGTCGAGCGGTGCCCATGAGATTTTACACGGAACGGGGTGATGGGCTTTGGGCGGGTTGCCGTTTTCGAAAGAAGAAGAAGAAGAAGAAGAGGAGAAACAGGGTGTGACATATTTTTTAAGGGTCCCCAAACGTTTGGTGGCGAAGGGAAGGCCCAAGGAGAAACGCTGAGGGTACATGAGGGCGTAGGAATCGGACCCCCACAATGGATTTCGTTTTTCCAGTTGATGTCCCTTTAACAAGGGGTACCGAGGCTCAACAAAAAGACAGACTCAACAAGGGCAAGCCTTGTCCGGAATTTCCAACACACCTTGGGGCTCGCTCATTTTTCTGCAGACTGAGTTGTAAGTCCAGTAAATGCTTAGGGGATCCATTGGCATGGGCGTGTCTGAAAAAACAGTGGAACCCCCAAAAACCGTGGGCTACCTTTGACTTCCTGTGTTTCGACCCCCCCAAAACCGACCGCGGGGTACCTTGGATTTCAACCAAAACAGGCCCATTTTTGGGGATGGCACCCGCTTGTAGGCCCTCGAAACACGGACATCCCCCAGCCAGCCCGTCGACTGACGTCAGGCCAGGGGACCTCGTGGCCCTGGCGCCGAAGTCCACGGCGTCCCTGGAGGAGGCGCCGCGGGCTCCGTCGGTTTGGAGGAAGCCCCGTTGAGAGAGACGGGTGCGAGTGAGGAGTGAACCGAGGAAACCACACAAATTGGATGGTTTATAGGGGCCATTCATTTCCGAAAAACGGGAAACCGCCCAAAGTGGGATGGTTTAGTTCGGCAGTTCCATGCCATTTCTCAGGGCCCTGGCTGAGCAGCAAGGTGAGGGAAACCAGTTTGGGGCTTGCGGCAAGGCTGAAGGTCTTCCGAACTCGGAGGGAACTTCTCTGGGAGCCGTCATCCTGTTCACCTGCCACAAGAAACTGACCTTTGGTTCCCTTTAAGTAGTTTCCTGAATGCCAAACACATGACGAAGACAGAAACCATGGAATTAGTAGCACAAGCAGACAAAAGCGTACCGTCCCAAAGATGAGCCTGTACGAGCCCATGAGCTCAATTGGGTCGCCTCATGTGTGACTGAGGCTGCTTTGGTTCTGAGGCGGGTCCAGCTGGAAAGTGGGGTGTGGTGCGAAAGCGCCAGGGTTGCAGGCGTCAGGGTAGGGCGAAAACGCAAGTTACTTTGGATGCTTTCGAAATCCATTTCGCACCACTTTGAAGCCATGGTTGAAGCCATTGTTTGTTGAAGTTTTTCCTGGGATTCAACTCATTCCGTTGGGTTTCTCAACGTGCAAGTGGATGTCGTCCATCCGCAGCATCAAATCATACAGGGGGCCCAATTCGGGGGCCTCCTCCCCGGTCATTTCTTAGTCCTTTGCACATTTGGCCGTGGGTCAACACCAATGGTAACGTGTTGGGGTAGGTGCACCACCCATTTTAGTCTGTTTTAGTGGGGATTGGGATATTCACTGGGGGTACGGGGTTTTGACACATAGCCATTTGTTTGCCTCACCTTCCAACTTGTGCGATGCTCAGATTTTACCCTTTGGTTCGACACGGTCCGGTCCCCCGCGCCCTCTGCCAACTAGGGCAAACGACCACAGCTGCTTCGATGCAAAGCCGATTGATTCAAGACCTTTGTTAGAGCTCTTTGTTTTGCTCAGCTGGACGTGACGGTTTGGAGTTTTGTGGACCGCTGCACTCATGAAGTAAGTTGTAGTCCTTTCTTGTTCTGGATCAAAGGAAAGCTTTTAAGTTTAAAGTGTTCAACCCCGATGCTTCGACTTGCGCTGCCGACTGGGTGTTGCAGCGGGAGGACCGTGAGGCGCTTTCTGTTTGCAGGAAAAACAGTCGAGACGTCGGGTTGTTGGGGTCTTAACAAAAGTTGGTTGGGGGTTGGCAGTGCCACTGGAGCCTTGACTCCTTGTGTGGGAGCCACCCTTTGGTGTCCATGCACATAGCTATACAAGAAGTTTTGACCAGTCAAGTTGATGGCTTTTGTTCAGGAGAGCAGGGTCTTAGTATGATATGGATGAGATTAAGCACTTGAATCCGGGATGCCCCTTGAATTATGTTACTCTCTAAGGTGCACTCAATATGAATCAGCCTCCAGCACATTAGTTGTTGTTGGGTGCCAAAGCCGCGGCAGGAATGGTCAAGCATTTGGGACGGTCAGCATAAGAACCGCACTATACTTGGTAAACAAAAACAAACAATACACATGGACATCAGTGATACATCAAATGGAAAGAAGAACCCTGAACACGCCTGAACCCCGAAGCCTTCTCAAAGATCAGAGTGCCCGTTACGGACGCCACCAGAGCGGCTTTGCAACTCAGGCTCTGGAAGTTTTATAAACAAAGCAACCGGTAAAAAAGACACATGCGCCAAGAGGTGTGAGCCGAGGAAAAGCCAAAGCCGCACCCAAAACTGAGCGGCGCCGACCAAACGCGATCTCCCGCGAAGGAAGAAGGCAGCTAGGTGTCAGCCGCACGAGCCAGGACGGAACATCCTACTGTGGATGGACGAAATTCTGCACCACCTAAGAAACTCTGGAATGTTGATTCCCATGTAAATGCCAAACAATGGTTTCAACCATGGTTGCTTATGTGGTGCGAACTGGATTTCGCCCATCCACAGTAGCTTTCAACCGCGAAATGGGAAGAACTCCCCAATCCCAGCAAAGGGCACATCAGGGGAAGCGGCCAAGTGGGACTTCCGGCTAGGTGCGAGTTGATGCGGCCCCAGGATGCTCGGTGCTCGGTGGGCGTGACTAGTCGACACTGAGGAGTTCGTTTGCTTTGGCTCAGCATTTTCGGTACCCAGAGGCTCCGATCGGCTTTGGCTTTCAAGACACGACAGCTCCATTCCCCGCTTCGGTGGTTGGGGGTCTCAAAACCCATGTTTGAAGGCCATCAATCGAGAGCCCTCTGGGTAGAACCAGCGTAGGTTTGAGTGATTTTTCTTTTTCCACTTACCAGGGCCCAGGGTTCCCTTATTTTGAGCTATCTTTGTGTCCACTTGAAGGTCCCATTTTCGGGATTCCCAGTTGAGCTGATCCTCTTGCACTGCGTGGGCCCACAGGCCCCCGCAGTTTTAACATTCGCCAGCGTAAGTGTGCCTTTCTCAGCAAAATAGCCAAGGAGGGATTCCTTGTGTTGACAAATATATCCATGTGGAGCAAGAACAAAGCAAAAAACATGCGCAACCTCACAAGAAAGCTCCGGGACCCACCCATGTGAGCGCCGTGAGGCCTGGTCGCCCTTGCAAACGGAGGCGGAGGGGCCCCACCCCTCCTGGGCCAAGACCATCTTCAACGAGTGCGCTGAGCCAATCTGAAAGGCCCCCCGCCCCCCGGGGGGAAGGCCACCTTATCGGCAGGAGCCGGCAGGGAGAAGCTTCCTGAAGAGGGGGGTAGACCCAGTTTTTCGGCTTCGGAGCGCGATATGGGGCCAAGATCCTGTTTCCCTGGTAGGTTTGTCAACTTGGGGGGTATTCAGCGGCGTTGTTACCCGTCCTGCAAGTCATTCGGTGAGCTGCTTTTTGCGCAGGTATGGTACGCACTAGGGGCGCTGAAAGCAGTCGCCCTTTGTTCGATGACTCGATGCCAAGCGGCCCGTTGCGACACATTTTCGGCTGCTGGAAAAGGGCAACCGATGCGGACAACCGATGCGGACAGCTCTGAATCCAATCCGACATGCCTGGTAGAAAAAGCTTCCATCATGGATCCCTGATTTCGAGGCGACTTTTATCGCGTTAGTCAATGTAACTCAATGTGCCCAAAATAAAACTTTCCAACATTCAGACAGGGATCCCACTAGTTGCCTTTTGGTTGCCAATTGAAAGTGAGCCTCCTCATGGGGTGATGTAGGGGGGAGCTCTGTTCGATAGGCAGGTGACTCCAGAGGGTAGTGAAGGTTAGCAGGAGACAGTCTGAGCCATAAACAGGGTGCGGATATGCAAAATCCCCATGGACTTGGCGTGGACCCCGTTACCAGGTTTTGATTGTGGCTCTAGACTGAACCGCAGGGGTTTCCGGGAAGGGGAACCAACCAATGTTTCAGGTGGCGCCTCGCAGTGCAGCCTTTCGAAGTGGAGGCTTCATGTTGCGCCATGTGGCTCAAAAACCCGGAATTCCAAAAGTGGGTTACCCTGGCAAGTGGAAACATGGACCAAAACCTGCGTAATTAACCCCTCCTGTTTAATTTTGAGCCACACCCCCATGGCAAAACACGGTGCTTTTGATACGTGAAGCCTTCGCGTTGCTTTTCGAAAACGACAAAAGCGCGGGGCCTCCTACAGGCGCCGTCACCATGTTTCGGTCTGGATCATCCAAGCCGCTGAGCTTTCTTCAGGTATCACTTGCGGAACTCACCCAATTTCATCCGAGCCGGGTCAATTGGGATCGGTGATCGGAAAGCTTCTGAAATCCAGGGAGCTGAGCCCACGGCAGGGTACCTAGGCTTGCAAGAGGCTTCGCACGCGGCCATCGGTTTCTGCTCGCGGCCATCTATTTATTGGAGCCGAAGATGCGGCATGGCGAGGACGCGGGTAGCGTGTTTTGGCTGGGGCTTTAAAGGGGAAGGAGGACAAGGGTGACTTTGGATGTTAGGACTGAACAACTTTTGGCCAACTTTAGTGGGTTTCCCGTATTAAACCACCAGAAGTTGAAAACTTTTAGCAGGGGAGCAGAAAGCAACCGAGGTGAGAGGTATCTTGTTTGAGGAAGATTAAACAGAAGGATGAGGAAGGTCTGGCTTTTCCTGAGGACCGTTTGCTGGTTTGGGTGGGCTGTGTGGGGTCAGTTGGTCGGTCGCTCGGGTTTGTTGCTAGTTTGATTGGTTGGTTTCCTGGTGGTGGGTCAGTTTTTTTTCTTCTTATTTTTTTTGTTCTTAGTTCGTTGGGATAGGCAAGGGGCAGCAGCCACTGGCATCAGCAGCATCATTTGGACCACTTTCACTGATCCGTCACAGAAAGCCCGCATTGGCAGTATCGCTTGGAGGCGGTTGAGTTGCTCCAGCTGTTTTTTTTGTGGGTTGCCGGCTTTGAGCCTTCGTACGCTTGATTTTGGAATGGTTTTGGGTTCATTTACGCAAGTTGTGCTGCTGTTCGGTTTGGGTGAGAGCACAACTTTTTAGCGCTAAATGAATCCGAACCAACCCAAGCCGCAACTCTCAACTGTCCAACTGGCCGCCCCCTTGCCAGATCTGAAGAACCAACTCCTGCAGGGAAAAACAGCTTCCAACTATTTGGATAGGCCCTTGATGCCCAAATGCAGCTCTTCTGCACATCAGGTGTCCATTTCAGTCTTGGGCTGGGTCTCTCCAACTTGCTCTTTTCTTCTCGCTAAATGTTGGACAAGACGAACAGGAAGGTGCCATCAGAATCCATTGTAGGAGCTATGTACCATTTGGTTGCGGCATGCTCGTGGTTCTATGTGTTGTTTCATGCCCAATTCAACTTACCATTTCTTTGGCTTGCTGGCTCGCTCACTTCTTCATTCACGTTGATCAGTCCTGGGCCTCACACAAGGATCGCACGGTTGGATTCACAGAGCACTGCTCCATTTGGAGAGCATTTCCCCAACGAAGGGGTGGTCGTGGGGATACTTCACAAGGATTCCCAGTCGGGATCCATGAGCCCATCGAAACGGAGCTGAGATGCTCCGGCAAGCACGGGGTGGAGAGAAGAATGGCGGTTTTTATTGGCTCAACCCTGACTTTGGCATAATCAAGCCTCCACCCTTGTTGGCTGAAGTATGGGCAAGCTCCCGGAAAGAAGGGTTGATTCAGCCAACATAATTCAGCCAACGTGTTATAATTTAACAATGTCGCGTCCACGTCCACTTCCAATTATAATGGGCGACCTCCCCTTGCCATAACAATGTCACGTCCACCGTCCACCCGTTGCGTAGGAGTAGCTGCCTGGATTGGCCCCTGAGCCAAGCGGAGAAGCGAGGCGCGGCTGCTGCGCGCGCCTCCCGCAGGTGGATTTGAAGATAAGGGGAAACCAACAAGACGCCCACTAAACACCAACAAACCACAAAAAACAACACAGCAACAAGACAACCAGCAAACAAGCAATCAAGCAAACAAACAAACAAACAAGCAAGAAAGCAAAAACGCAAGCAAGCAAGCAAGCAAGCAAGCAAGCAAACAAACAAACAAACAGCCACCAACCAACCGATAACCGACAACCAACCACCAACCACCAACCACCAACCACCAACAAGCACGAACCAAGCATCCGCTAGCCGCCAAGCACCCAATCGACAGCCGCCATTTTTGGGGGTCCCCATATTGTGACATGTACCTGGGCAGGATTAAGCTTGATGAATAGGGGGGGCGTGCCCCAGCGCATCTTCAAACAAAGCCTTTGGCTTTATTGAGGCGAATGGGTACCCTTCTCAGGTTGCTTGGAAGGGACTCCTAAGGCAAGCCAGAATCCAAGTTTTTGGGCCCGCATCCCCATTTTGACACATACCCATTTGGACTTTCGGATCCCAGGCTGCTGTAAGTCCATCGGTGTGCAAAGAGTGATTCGCCCAGTGGAGGATGGTGCCCCCCCCCCCTCGCATGAGTCCTTCTCAAATTTTGTTCCAACCCCTGCGAACCGTTGGCGTCAAGGAACCCGACAGAAAGCCATTGGGAGGCCACAATTTTGAGAAGCCCTTTCAGATGTGGGTTTGTACTTTTTTGGCACGTGTCCACTTTAGTCAGGGCATACCCCCGAAACATACCCCCTCCTCAAACTTTCTGGGTTGGCAACGGCCGAAAAATAGAAACCCATATCGTCCTGTTGGGAAAAAAAAACACATTGTGCAGGCCCCACCTATTCCCCAGCGGACATCATCGGGCCCCGTGGCACACAGGCCGGCTCCTGCAGCTGTACGACAAGGCGAGGGCAGTTCGAGGTGCTGCTTGAAGTGGATTCCCAGAACCCGCACTTCACATCCAGCCACGTGGCGAATTGCCTTTGAATTGCTGTGTGGGTCCCTGAAAAGGCGGGTCCGCATTTTGAGGAGGGCGCTTGACTGGATCTGGATTGAAGATCCATCAGTGTGGCGACTAAGAACGCGACCTGCGCACGCGCGGGGCCGAATTTACACGACGTTTTGTGTGCCTCCTGCTATACTCGTTGTTCTTGTGATTTCTTTTTCCATGCTTCTTCACGCATTTCTTTGAGAGAGAGAGAGAGAGAGCGAACCTCAGTTGGTTCCAGTACAAAGACAGTTTATTGCTAAGCTTCCTTTGATAACAGATGTATACTAGTATGCATACATAATACATATATATATATATATGTATATATAAGTAGGTATGTATATATACATAGATAGATAGGTAGGTAGGTAGGTAGATAGGTAGATAGATAGATAGGTAGATAGATAGATAGGTAGATAGATGGATAGATAGGTAGATATATATATAGATAGTTAGATATATAGATAGGAAGGTAGGTAGATAGACAGGTAGATAGATAGATAGAAGATAGATAGATAGGTAGACAGATAGATAGATAGATAGATAGATAGATAGATAGATAGATAGATAGGCAGATACATAGATAGATAGATAGATAGATAGATAGATAGATAGATAGATAGATAGATAGATAGACAGACAGATAGATAGATAGATATTCATAATATATATATATATATACACGTGTAGATACATACGTTCTCTTCCCCCGCGACTTGCGTAAAGAGCCGTTTCCGGCCATGAGGACGTGCAGGCGGCGGAGCGGCTGCTGAAGACCCTGGAGCCTTCGCAGGAGGGGTGGGTGGGTCGGGGATGATGCGGATGGACACGCGACGTCCGCTTCAAGCGCCACTGAAATGAGGACATCCTGCACCAGGTTGAAGCCGTAAGGTTTGTCAAAATCCTGCACCGAAGTGAAACCGTGTTTGAAATCATAAGGTTTGGTATTTACAGGAGAATCGGATCAGAAACCAGGGTTTCTTAGGTGCAGGATCTCGTCCTTTTCGGGACTCCCAAAAAAAGGACAGTTTAGGACATGGATGAGTCTTTTCCTTGGGGTCGTTCCATTTTTTCATTCCCTGCTGAGAACCAGCAAGAAGTGTCCGTTTGGGCAGTGGGGGACATCCGCTTTTCCTTTTTGGAGGGGACACCCCCTTGTATGAGGTTTATGGGGTCCAAAGGTCCCTTTGGTGGACATCAGAACTCGGAAAGGATGAATTTGTCCACCGACCATGTTTGAGGTTCCTTATTAAATTTCCTAGCCACACTTTCCGCTTGGCTTTCGAATGGAAGCCCCAGCCAGCGCCTGTCTTGAAGCCCTTGTTGATGATAAGGCCTTACCACAGGGTCCCCCAGTTTTCAACTTTATCTGGTTTTTCTGCATCTCCTTTTGGTTGCCAAATGCGGTTTTCCTTTTGGAGAGGGGGGACATACAAGGAGCCCGCTCAAGAACTGTATGATTGGAGCTTCTATGAATGCCGGATGTAGGGAGGCAGGGATATGAGAGGATTCTGGCCCAAGCACATTCATCGTCTTTTTATTCCTATTATTATCATCAGTTTTTTTGTTTAAAGCTTGAACACAATGAAATAGGCTCGGTTTACCCAGTGGCGCCGTTTTTCCCCTTTTAGTTTCGCGGGTTTGCTTACAATCAGCCCCCACAAAAGAAGTGGCTTTCCTTGCCTTTCTCTACCAGGGGCTCCACAAAAGTGTCACCCCCTACAAATGGCCAATCTAAGCGTGTCAACCCCTAAAAAGGGTTCCCTTTTGCTATCTTTCGGGTCAGTGGTTGCAGTGGGTGTGTCTTCTTTTAGGGGATTTGCACGCCTCCCCCCACCCCCTGCAACCAAAACTAAAAAGACATGCTCGTTTTCCTTGTGGTTTCAGTAAAACGACAACAACAACAACCAAAATGGGGGGTACCAACTCCTAAAGGACGCACCCACTTGGTTGCAATGCCCAGTGGTTGGCGGTCCGGATCCAGGCCACTGTCCTGGGAGGCAGGGTGGGTATGGGTTTCTGCCAGGGTCTGTCCCTTCCGATGGCTGTGGGTCAAAAATAGGTGCCCAGAATGGGTTGCCCGGGTAAATGGAAGCATGGACGATTTCGCCTGCGGTCCATATCCTGGTGGTTGGATTTGACCCATACCCATAGCCGGTTCCCACTTGCATCTCCTGTTCCTTCTGGGCCTCCCTAAAATGACCGTGTGATTTTGGACCCATTTGGGGTGGCTTTCTCGAAAAACACAAGAACAAAAACAAGATCTTGGACCAAGGGGAATGTTGACGAACTTATCGCCAAGCGAGCGACGAGAATGTACCTGGTGTGTGTGTGTGTGTTTCCCTTAGCCCGCTGTGGAATCAACCAGGATCTTGGTTTACTCCCACGTTCTTGAGGCCGGAATCGGGCGGAAGCTTGGGCATGTTCTGGTGGACCACGTGGTGCCACCTTGCAGTTGCGGTTTTGGCGGGGGGTCGTGAAGCCTGAGGGTGGCAGGGCGTGCCTAAGGACGAGCTGGACCTCTACGGTCGTGCTTGCTATTGGTACGACCGGGATGGCCAGTTGCTGCTTTTGTCCATGAACTTCACCCCAAAAGCCGTGACTGAAAAAAGGCGATCGCAACTTGGCGACCTAGGGAGTAAGCGTGAACTGAAAGGGGTGGCTGATGTGTAATGTTCACTTCCATGTGCTCCATCCCGACGTCCCGAGTCCTTTGAACTGCTGAAAGCAGAGGGTCCCCAAGGAGCTGGAAAGTTGGGAAAACAACCATAGCTCAGTCCAAAACCGACCTGAAATAACCCTTTGGTTTTCGCATTGGTGCCCATTCTTTGTGGCCCCAAACGGTGGTCCCCTTCTTTTTGTTTCTGGGAGTGCGAGTGGGGGCCAATGCCCCCCTTGACCAGATTTCCAGCGTCCCACAGAGTTGTTGCCACAGAACCTCCCGCAGCACGCCAACTGGGCTCTAAACAGATGGCCACAGCTGATTTGTCAACTCATGGCACAGCTTGAACTCCAACTCTTGGTTGCGTGCGCACTCAGCCCAAGAGAGCTGGGAGCTCCGAGGGATGTGCCCTATATTTCCTGAGGGGATCTTAGGGGATACTCGCTTGGGTTGGACGTGGGGAACACGAGCTGAAGGTCCCAAGTTGCTCCGAGCCTGGCAAACCTTTTGGGTAGGAAAGACTTGAGGCAGATGGCCTGACAATCAGGTAATGCCTGGTTGGGGGGTTTGGATTGGTTTGGGTTTGGATTTGAACCCGTGTTTGCCAATCCAAGCCACTCAGTGGGAAGCTGAGAGGTCTTTAGGGAACCCTATGTCCCACTTCCTCAGTTCGGCACTTGTCGGGAAGCACAAATTCCCCCACCTGCTGAAAGCCATAGGGTCTCCGCCCAACTATGCTCTGGGGCTCCGGTGTAAAACACCCACGCTAAAGCTTCACCAAGGCCAGGAAATTCGGAGGGAGACCTTAAAGGACACCTACAGGAAGCGTGCCTTGGGTGAATCAATTGCACTGCGCTAAGGAAACACGCGCTCCTCACTTGGAGGTGAGGGGAGCTCACCCAATGAAGGCTCCGGATTTTGCCATTTCCAGTTTGTGGATTGAAGTAATATGCCCCTGTTTGTTGACTCCGCCCCATGGATCGATTCGAGGCGACTTGCGAGCGTCAAGTTCCACTCTCGGCCAGGTGGGGATCTGCCGATGTGTTCGAGTTTGTCAGGGGTTTTGTCTTATTTGCAAGAGGTCTCGGGATGCCGAAGGTTCACCCAAACAAGCAATGCGCATGGTTTTCCTGTCAGCCTTCAAGATTGTGACCATGGCCAAATGAAATCTCAACAGCAGAACTGGTGTCCTTGTTGGTGCCCAATTTTTTTGTGGTTTTAAGAGGGACCCACTTTTTTTTTTGGGGGGGGGAGTCCCCCAGAAAACGACTCCACCTCTTTTGGCGTCTCAGGGACGTCCCTTCTCCGTTTGCTTCGGAAAGGAGCGAGGGTCCCGTCCTCCTCCAGTTTGGGTGTGGGATGAAAGGCCCCGTGGGCCTCAGGAAATGTCCATTCTTTTCAACCATCGTTCTTTTCAACAACCGGATCTGTTTCCCCGGGTTTTTGAGGGTTTGCTGAAAAGAGGGATCCCTGGAAAGAATGGGGAAGGTAGCCGTAGAACTACTAGGCATGGCCAAAAGTAGAGGGCACCCCACGCCGGCTCCTGTGCGAACGGTATGTGGCAGCCGGAGAGAAAACGCCTGGCCGCGACGTTTGGACAGTTTCCCCCGGGCTCCCTCGAAACCTGGGTTGCTTGTTTGGGACGAAAGGCGAAAGTGAAAGGCTAGGGGTACCAAGAAAACCAAGCAGACCTCCCACAAGCCAAGCATTGGGACTCTCCAGGTGCCATGTTAGAGGGTACTGCAAGTCCGCTGGGCCCGAAACAAAGAGCCCTGGACGTGTGTGCTCGGCCCCACTGCCAAATGTTCCCTGGACGCCCTTTGAGAGCGGTCCTGAAAGCTGAAATTTGGAAGCCGGAGGGAAACGTGGAAACGCCTGAAACCATTGAGCGTCCATTTTGGGGTCATGGCTAATAATGAGCAAACAGAAAGGGTAGAGCATTGGTCGATGGTTTCCTTGGTTTCCTTTTATCCGCACATTTGGTGCCCCTGCTAACTTGGACAACGTTTCTTCATCTGTCTTGTTGCTTTCATTTTGTTTGTGGCTCCCGCGATGTTTTTGTAAGCCCCAACATTTCAAAGACTAACACAACCCTTCTCAAGCTCCAATTTTTCGAGTGCTCTCACAGATTCTTTATTGAGTGGGTGGATCAACGCGTGGGATCTTCCAACATGAACTCATATGCCCCAAAATGAGACCCGAGCTTCCGGCCCTCAAATGAACGTGGAACCTGACGTCGGGGGGTCCTGGTTTGGACCATTTTCCTTTTAAAGGGACCCCCTGTCAGATTCCATGTTACTTGGTGGGAGGGTACAAGATGCACGGACCCCGATTCTCCTATGGTTAAAGGGGCCCACTTTCTGGTTGGTGGGAAGATCGGGGGCAATGTTAACCCCGGATTAGCAAACCCTAGTTGATTAATAGGGGGGTGTCCCCTATAGTGGGATTCATCACTTTTGGAGGGAACACCCCCCCAACAATGGGACGGGTTTATTAATCCTGGGTCAACATTATGGCGCGTCCCTCTGCCTGAGGGCTGGCCATGGCAACTTTGGACCAAAGCTGCGGAGACGATCACCGTCTCTTTAGGGCACCTCTCCGACCGCCGCTCGGGCTGAAGGTTCACCGGCGATTTTCGGCATATAACAACCACTTGTTTCTTTAACTAGAAACAACCCAAATGCATGGAAGTCCTTGTCTTTTAGCCGTTTTGGATCTTCAGCTACTCCCCATATTGTTTGGTGGAACACAACCAACATTTTTGGAGGACTCGGAACCTTTGAAGGGAATCGGATCCTTCTTTGTTGGGTTCCTGTTCATTTGCGGGGAGTAACCTGCAACTTGGGGCAAAGTCTGCTCCGGAAGCAATAGCCGGTGGACTATTGGGTCCCGGAAAGGCTGCAATATAGGGCCGACTTGCGGGGAATACCCTCATTCCAATGGACGTCACCAAAAGAAGCTGCAGGAGTTTCCATCAGGAAGTTGGATTTCCAAACACCCACCAAACAACAAGGATATCCTGTAGAATCTCTTGTTCTGTAGCCGGTTTCTGAGACTTTAATTCGATTGGATGCGGATCATGGTGGTTCTTTTGCCTCCCTTCTTTGGAGATCCACACAGGAATCCCTTGCCACTCTTGACAGGGGCCACGCATTGTTGTCGACCAAGCTGTTCTCAGCAGGACCCGGCTGGGGGTGGGTCGCACGGGTGAAAAGTTGCCTCAGAGAAGCCCTGGCGCTCTTTTTTTTTGCGTGAAAAAAAGGGGGGGTCTTTGGGTGTTTGTCTGGCCAAGCAGAGACCCAACCCTTTGTGTGGCTGCGTTTTGTCTTGGTTCCTCTTCATTTAGCCAAAGGGGCACCTGGGGTGTTTTGTCGGCCAAGAGGAGACCCCAGACGTTTTGTGGACGTGTTTTGTGGGATTCCTCTTCTTTTTGAGCCATGGAACCAGGAATCCCAGTTTTGGCGCCCCGGGCGCCCATCCAAACCGCGAAGCCCAGGCCTTGCGGCGGCGTCTGCGGAGCCGGCCGCGGTGTCGGAGCCGGCGCCCGCGGCGGTCTCCTGCCGGCCCTCGATCCTGCGGGCGCGGTCTGAGGCGAGCGGTTTGCGGTTGATGTGGATCTGAGGCAGATGGGTGACAGGCAAAACCTGAGTTGATTTGACATCCACTGGATGACTGGAGGTTTTCTGCGAAAGTTGCACTGGCGAACTGCAACAGAATACGGTGGATGGTTGCGAAATCCAAATCCCGCACCACTTGGAAACCAGCAGGTTTGTTGGTAGCAGGGAAATCAACTCCTTGCAGGGTCTCCAAGGTGCAGGATTTCGTCCATCCACAGTATATCCCTCCAATAGTGGTCTGAATCCCTACTAAACCAGAAGCTCCCCCACTTCATGAATAAACGGGGGCATATTAATTCGCGGTTCCCATATTATGGGGGTGGGTGGGTGGGTGCGGGCTCAAAATCGGATTCCGTGTTCTCGGATGCCTTGCTTTCTTTGGGCTTAAGCCCAAAAGTAACAACTAAAACGCGAGATCCTAAACTGGTTCGCTTCCTTGGGTGTAGCAGTTTGAGACCACGCCTTTTGCAACACGTTCTGTGAGACAAGGAGTTCCGGACACCGGACACAAAGGTGGCAAGATGAGAATTGCGGCTGAACATGACCGTAACATGACCCACTCTGGAGCCCAAACCGCCCAAGCCGCAGGGGCTGAAGGAAGCGAAGCGGGTCTCCTTCGCGGACGCCCAGCACCGCGCGCGCAGCCGGGACGAGCGGCGAGAGGCGGGGCTTGGGCCCCGCTTTGGCCACCTGCCCCCTTGACCAACCCCCACCCCCCCGCTTGACAAACCCCCCTTTGGCCGGTGAACTACCCCCACCTTCCATCGACGCGAAGCGATTCGAGGAGTCGGAGCGCCACAAGCGGCGCAGCCGGCTGAGGGGTCGCCTCCACGGCTTCGAGTGACCGTCCGCCTAAAGCGGCTGACCGGCACGGCAGGGGAGGCGCGTGGCACGGAGGCGTCCTTTTGGATCAGTTGGTTTGGTAGGCCAGTGGCTTGGATGGGTTTGTGCCCATTAGGCGTCCTTTTTGATGAGTTGGTTTGATTAGAACTGGACGGGTCCCACTGGTTCAGATGGGTTTTATCAGGCATTCGCAGGAAAATATATCAATCGATTTTTAACCAGAAGGTCGCCTATGGACGTGCACTGCCAGGAAGAGGCATGTTCCGGCCAATCTTTCTTTCTCTGCTCCCAAAAAGGCAGACAGAGCTCTGAGCCTAATCAAGCCTTCTGGGTCGAAAGTTGTCTAGATGTCCTGGTGGTTTGCTTGAGCCTTTTGAACAGACAAGCGAAGAAGCCGGCATTTGTTTGCTTCCTGGGCCTCGCTGCGAGGCGTCTGCCTCCTTAGTCCAAGCGACAGAAACGCTCGAGAGTTCAGGCGATTCAATTGGCAGGTGCTCCTTCCTTACTGTGTGTGGATCAGCTTTCCTTTGCCTGGCGTGCCAGGGCTCCTTAAAAGATACATTGTGCCAACTTGAAACATGTCTTTTTCCACCAAAATAAAAGGACACCACCATTTACAAGGCAATGTTCAGGTGTACAATGTAAGGATCCCTGTCTGCTTGGATCGGTGATTTGGAGTTCAGCAATCGGAATGCATCAACCGAGGTTTTCCTGAGGATGCTCCAAATCCACGCCAATTGGGATGGATCAAAACCCCGATTTGCATACCGGGACCACCCACCTACCGGGTGGTGCCTGGCGCAGATTTTGGCCACAGCGCATCTTGATTTTTTGTTGGTGGCCTGTGTTCATGCTGATTGTTGCCAAGACATCTGAGCAACGGACAGTTATTGCTGGGGAAGCGATTTCTCCTTGTCCGCTATTGGTTTCTTGTGACAATATTGTCTGGCATTTATGTCTTACACCGAGGGGTGGGAACCTTGCCAAAGCCTAGTTTTCCAACTTTTGGTTTGCTTGGCCTTCCTGCTCTTTCCTTTCTACCTGAAGAAATCTTATCCTTTTTGCAGGAGCCCAAAGTTTGGCCCATCCCAAGTAGGAGTCGGACACCCCGCTCCTTTCTGGGGGACAATTTCTTCAGAATTTTTTGGAGGGATCCTCGAATTGCTACAGGCAAGTGGGTGCAAGGGATGACTCCAAAAGTCCCCCCATCCCTTTTGTTCGGGCTTGTAACCCAGGTGACTAACCACTTACTCACTTGGCTGTGGGTCAAAATGGTACCATTTTGGGGTTGGCGCACCACCTATTTTAGTCTATTCACTGGCTTTTGACCCACAGCCACTTGGCGAATCGAATATCCAAGTACCAAACGTCGAATCGGCGGTTATGGGCCCTGCTCGCTTGAATCGCCCGCAACCCTTCGCGCCGATGGCCAACGCCGCGCAGAAAGCGAAAAGACACTCGATCCGATCATGGCTTGATTCTACCCCCCACCCCCCCTGACACAAACATGGCACCTGATAGAAGGTTCCTCAAGAAATCGATCTTCCAAATGCCCTCCCGGTGACATTATGCAACATCCGGAGTGCTTTAATCTCGTTGTTTAGGGCCTTTTTGGTAGAGGACCCTTCACATGTATATCTAGTGGTTGTTGAAACGGCGGTCACCTACCGTTTCATTGTTCACAGCGGGAGCAAACACTGCCGACCTGTCGTGGGTGATGTAACACCCTCAGCAGGTCCCAGAAAGGTTTGCTTGTGTTCCTTTACTGTTCTTGGCACGTTTTTCAGTATTTTGTTTTTGTTCTGTTCATTTTCAGTGGGTGGCTGCAGAAAGCACTTTTCTTTTCTTCTTTTCTCACATGCCAAGGATTGGACAGTTTGTCTTATTAGGTCCTTGTTGAGTTCGGATACCTCACTTGCAGAAGTGAATCGACTATTCGATTTCTGCAGGGGTGTGCGCGGGTGTGTGCGTGTGCGTAACAGCCCATCTAATGTCGCACCCCATTTAGTACTCGTCAATCAAGTCGTTGGGAGACCGATTGGCATACCTCGAAAAGGATTTCTGCACTCCTGGGCCGTGTACCTTTTCTAATATGATCGCGTTAATCTGAAGATTGATGTTAGTCATTGGGGCCGCGTATGGGTGGTTTTGAAGGGTACCCATTGGCCGACTTTGAAGTAGTTTCTTTTCCCCCGCAGACATCATTTCGAGCCTAGTGGTGAACAAACTTGAACTGGTTTCCAGGTGGGCATGTTGTGACCCGAGGAAACCAAATGACCTTGTAATATATGGAATATGTGTTATTAATGTCTGTAAACTTAATTTGTTTTGAGTCCGGCATTTTTTTCATACAACCACAGTTTAGAGACATTTTTGGAAATTTTTGCAAGCACAGCTGCGACTATTACTATTGTAGTATGAAATCTATCGTGGTTAGTATGGGTGATGTCTCGCCTGACTCTCATGAGACCATACAGAGGCCCTTGCTTAGGGTCCCCTACCAAGACAAGCCACTAGGGCTTAGTAAGCCTTGGGTAATGGTGATACGGGCTCACCGAACATCAGCTTGGAGCAAGGCTGATTGGTCATTTGTTGCATCCTGTGCATTTGTCCAATAGTCTGCATCAAACTTGCAAGAGGTTTTGAGGGGGGATTTTGTGGCCGTTCACCGAAGCAGGGACCATTTGGATGTTCTCACCCCATTCAGGAAGTGGATATCATTGCTGGTTTGTAAATCTTTTAAGTGAGTTGCATGGAGCGCGAATCTCACTTAGGGGACTTAAGCGGCGATACTCCCCACTCACCGGGTGAGCGCCCAAAAGCCCTCCAAAGGGGCGATTTTAGCAGGTGCTTCTACTCATTGGGATTGGCCTCGGAACCTGACGTTCGGGACCCGGTCCCTTGCAAAAGAGACTGGTCCAAACCAGGACCCCCCGAACGTCAAACGGCTCCACGTGGAAAGTGTGGGAGGGTAAAATCAGGCTTACATAAACCTTTGGTGCATTTTGCTTGGATGTCAGGACTTCAACCACTTTTTGCTCACCAATTGTTTTTACCATCAAAAACCACAAAAAGTTGAAAACTTTTACCAGGGGAGCAGAAAGCAACCGAGAAACCCCGACCATCTTAGCACCAAGAGTCTGCAACAAGTGGGACCTTCCCCGGCCCGCCGCGCCCGGCTCCTGGCGTAGCTCCCGGCGTTGCTGCTGGGACATCATAGGCCGGGCAAGGAAGGCCAAAAAAGGTCTGGGGTAAATTATGGGGTGCCGCTTTCCTTTTTTGGGAAACCCTGAACCAGAGTCAAAGGCACCTTTCAAGCATCCGTTTGCTTACCCGTTTAAAAGGCTGGCCAGGGCATGGTTGACACGGATTTGGCTCCGACTTTTGATGGGGGGGGTGGCTCATTGTAGAGGCCCAACATGCATAGGTGTCCTTTTTTATTTTTTTTAGGTTAGTTTGGATAACAATAGACGGGTTCCACTGGTGTAGATGGGGCTTATTCCATGTACCAGGACCATCTATTTTTCCAAAACACGGCTCGCGTTTGTGATGGAACCAAACCTCTCGACCTGGCGGAGATCCTTCTCGAAACAGCCCCTTTGGCTTGGGCGCGTAGAGCAAAATCAAACCTGTGCT
The DNA here is from genome assembly GCA_963377175.1 of Effrenium voratum. Lineage (NCBI taxonomy): Eukaryota > Dinophyceae > Suessiales > Symbiodiniaceae > Effrenium > Effrenium voratum. Next base: position 100,421 of record CAUJNA010002135.1, read on the forward strand.
AGAAAAGGTTCGACCGTCTCAGACGTTTTGTGGGGAGTGTTTTTGTTTTTGGCGGGGCAGATGGTGGGTGTGGGTGGGTGGGTGGGTGGGTGGGTGGGTGGGTGGGTGGGTGGGTGGGTGGGTGGGTGGGTGGGTGGGTGGGTGGGTGGGTGGGTGGGTGGGGGTCTTACTAAATTCCCTCCGAACAACCAGGGGCTCACTCATTTTCCCCTGACCTTTAAAGGAATCGCCATCTTTTGACCGTGGTTCAGGGGGCAAGAGCCTAAGAGGATGGGTCTTGTTGCAGGTGGGTTTCTCTTGACTTGAGATGCAGATGCTGAACGACCCTTGGATATTCACCAGGCTTAAGTGGATAAGTGGAGAAAATTAGTTTAGGGGAGTTGTATGGCGAATCTTGTGGGGACTTGTCAGGGATGCTGACGTCTGGGCATAAGGGGTCAGTGCCCGTATGCGGTCCGTTGAAACCTTGAAAACAATTCCTCAGACCCCGAGGATCCGCGGTTAGGCAGTGAATGGAACCCCATGGAAACCATGGGTTTCATTCGCTAGGAACCAAGGACTCCCCATTTTCAGCCAGGTTTCTTTGTGGGTCAGATGCTTGGCCGGCGTTTCAAGCCGCGTCGCTTTGGGTTCTCGTTACACGGGGGCTAGGGTCTGGCGAGCCTCTCGCCGAGTTGTGTCCAAGGGCTGGGATTTCGAACCTTGGACTTCGCCAGCTGGTCTTTGCTCGTCCCCGAGCACGGATGCCATTTGGCAGGGTTTATGGGCCCAACCTGGATTCTCAGAGGCTCAGACAGTTTGCAGGGAAAGTAAAGAGGACAGCCCTTGTCGTGGTACCCGAATTCGAGCCTGCCAGTTTTTTGTTGGGAACCCTCTTGTGGGGAGGGGACGTCCCCTATTTTGAGCCAAGCTTCCCCTGCAAGTTGAGACATGGCGCCCAAACAGGCTGTCATTCAATTGGAGATTCCAGGACGAAGGGCAGATTCTCGAGAAAGCGACTCGATTCCGTGGCCGACGCCAGGCCCAGAGATCTCACTGGGCGAGGCCGAAGGGAAGTGAAGAGTTGTCAGCTGCTGTCTTTTGCCCCCAGGCTCCCGCATCCGGGTCCCAACGGCAATTTTCAGCCATGTGCAAAATCCCTCCAGACCAGCCAAAAAGCAGTGCTTGGGAGGGTGCTAGAAGTTGCGGGGATGCCATTCTCGAGCTGTGGACCTGGGTCTTGAAGCTTGCTTCGCTCAGATGGTTTCCTTTCCTCGGGAATCTCTGGGTTTATTCCTAACACCCTGGGTCATTCCCTACTGAGCACCAGCAAGGACGCTCCGCTTTTGTGCCGATTCAAAGTGAGCTTTCTCTTTTGGTCTTTGGTGATCCAGAGAGAAGCATATCGAGAGCCTGGCTGAAAGGGGGAAACAGATTCAAGCTTTTGAACGAGCTGGTTTTGGGGTCAATTCGGGGTATTCATCTTCCTTCAGGTTGCCCAGACTCGCAGTTTGGGGCTGCGTCAGTGGTTCAGTCGCGAGGAGTGGTTCATCAAATTGGCGGACTCCCGTTTGGTTGGAATGGAACGGGAGCCAAAAGGACACCTACCGCTTGAGGCTTTGGCAGACCCCAAAGGAACACAGCCCTGGAGTTGGCGCAACATGTCAGGCCAGTCGCACTTCGACCTTCAGATCTGCGGGTTGCACCAGGATCATTTTTGCAAGCCCTGAGGATCCGCCCAAATCCATGGCCTAGGAGATGCCGAGCGTCGGCTGCTCCTGCCCGAACTTGGCTCGCCGGGGCCCGAACTTGGACCGAGTCGCCCGTGTTGGACACTGATGGCTTTTTCATCTACAAAAGGCTGGGCTTTTTGCCGGGGGAAGATTCAATCCCTTGAGTGAGCATCGTTTCGTGTTGCCCCGCAATAAAGCAGGGCAACACACATTTTGCCAGTGACTAGTGCAGGGAATTCATTGGACTGGGAAACCTGGGGAGCGCCCTTGAAAAACAGTCACCAGTTGGATAGTTCATAGGATCCGTATCAATGACCCCCATATGACTGTGGGTCAAAATTACCCAAAATGGAACCCTGGCATTGACTAAAACCTGCAGTCCCCTGTGGTTCAATTTTGACCCATACCCATATGAACGATCCTGGTGACTTTCTTGATCCTTTGTCAGCCCCCGATTCCCGATGAATTCCCAAGTCTTTGCACTTTCACGGTGCCATTTGACGATGTAGCGAACTGCTTTTGAGGAAGCCAGGTCCTTGTGAAAGTCAACCGTTGCGTGAAAGATAAAAGTACATAAACGAAAACAGCAACACCGGTCCCGAAAAAAGCCGGTTGGCAACATGCGGTTGCCACAAAACGTCCGTTGTAAAAAATATTGATACTTGCTGTTTTGTTGTTTGTTTTTTGGGTTCTGTGCATATATTCGTGGGCTGCAAAGAGCAAAGCTGTTTTCTCAACTGAGGGTTGGACAGGGCCTAGAATTGGCGTCACTGCACGCTGTCGGAAAAATCTCGCCCGCGGCGGATCGTGATTTTTCGTTCTCCTGGCCCAATAGGTTTTGCCTTTGGTTTCTGGTTCCTTTGCGAGGCATGGACATATTTGGGCAGTGCGGCAGCACGTTTACGCGGCGATTTCCAGTTCACCAGCGTGATAGAAACTCGCCCTTGTCATTCAGCCAGAAGTTTGGCTGTTTGAGGGCAGAAGACATGCTCCGCATTGAGGGAAGTTGCGAGAATCCCATGTGCTGTGACCAAGGTTGGTTGCAAGATGTTTTCGGTGGATTGATACAATCTACTTTGCACCGGTTGGCCGGTGGTTTATCCGGCCAACTGGTGCCGATCGATTCTCGCGGACTTTGTAGCCATCCGCAGTGTGATTTCATTGTCCCCCCCATTTGGGGAACCACTTTTCGGGGGGGGGGGGCACCTACCTGCCTTACCATTTGCATGGGGTAGTTTCACGGAGATCGCCCTGCTTCGGCCCGAGCAAGGCCACGAACGTCAGTTTCAATATGGAGCCCCGCCGATGTCATGTCGCGTTTGAGGAGTTCATTTCAGAATCAACCACGTGGATCAGGAAAAAAGCCCGTGTTGCCTCAAGAGAAAACCAAGCAAAACACCTGTGCAGAGGAAACGCTCGTGGAATGCCGTGGCTCAAGCGATGGATGTCGCAGTGGATGCAACTTAGATATAACGCGAGGGAGCCAAGCACAGACCCCCAACTCGCATGCCCACGCAGTGATTGCACCTCATAGGTCTGGTCAACATGTCCCATAGTCCATGGTTCAGTTGCGAGCTACCCGGGTGATCCACGAAAAACTCAACTAATCCCCAGAAGGGGACAACCCCTCCCCTGTGAATCAACCAGGGGGTTATGTTTTTTTTCTGGGGTACCCGTCAGCTCCTTCTTCTGATATCTTTTTTGGCAGGCTTCCCGTGCCAGCTGCGGGGGAAAAGAAGCACACCCAAGGTCCGAATGGAAACCGCTGGACGGTAACCACTCCGCACGCAAAGATGACAGCCCAGACACTTGAAGCCGTTCCGGCGAGTCATTCGTTTCAGTCTTGGCCTTTATCCAAGCAACCAGCTCCCAGCAAGTGATGGCGTAAAACGTAAAACGGCCCCGTCCTTGGCGCCTTTCAACCAGAAATGCTTCGCCTTGCTAACTTCGAACCCCGCAGAATCGGAGTTTCGACTTCTTCCCTGTGCCGCATCCACCCTGGGCTAACGTTTTGGAGAGCCAAATAATCTGCAAGGTGGGACTTGAACTTGAACCCCTGGTTCAGGGTAAATGAGAGACCCAACCGCCACATCCCCAAACCGTCGGGGCTCCAAACCAATTCGACCGAACCTCAGCTTTCCTTCGAGCGCCAAGCGCGAGCCGCGCGAGCCGCATGCTGGCATGCTGGCGCGCTGGCGGCCGCGGGTTGCAGCAGGCAGCGAGGGGACAGGATCAAAGTCAAAAACGTCCGGAAACAAAGCCTTGGTGGCTCCCAGCCATCTGGTTCCTTAGCGTTTTAGCCGTTTAGATCTTTTTAGTGCTTGGTGGTAGTTTCCTCTTAAGCCACTAACAGTTAGATCTGAGGGCAGCAAGGCCAGCCAACTAGGCCAGGCCAGCCAGCCAGCCAGCCAACCGACCGACCGACCGACCGACCGCGCGACCAACCAGGCAACCAACAAACCAACATTCCAACCAATCAAACCAACCCAGCCAGCCAGGCCAGCCAGCTAGGCCAGCCAGCTAGGCCAGCCAGCCGACCAACCGACCGACTGAGCGAGCGACCAGGCAACAAACAAGCAAACCAACCAGGCAACCAACAAACCAGGCAGCCAAGACCACAACATATTGCTCCTGCCTCAATGGGGGGGGGGGGGTTCTTTGGGGGTTTTCGGTTTCTGTGGCTTCCCCCCAATCAAGTTTGGACCCTTTGCGATGGGAGCTATGGAAAGGCCGAAAGAGGCTTCTCACCCGTTGTCTTTTTTTCTTCTTCTTCTTTGAATGAGTTAGTACCCACTTGTTCGGGTTGTTTAAAGGGAAACCACCGCGCCCAAACGCACCAAGACGAAGAACAGCTGAAAGCAACACGCGCTTGAGTCGGTGCTTTCCGTCTGCCATAATCTTCTTTTTTCCCCAACAGCTGAAAGCTTTGGGGTCTCAGCCCAGAAGGGCTCCGGGGTGGTCCGGGGCGGCCCTGAGGAACCAGGGTTCCACGGGCTGTGGGGTGGTGTGAAGACGAAAAAGAGCACCGCACGCTGTTGGGGATATCACCTCAGCTTATTTGTTTTGGAAAAAGCGATCCGAGCCAGACCTGTTATTCCGCACTGCATTTCTCTCCCTAACAGCTCCCCAATGGCCTTCAACGGCGGGGGAGGCGGGCAACGGGGCTGGGGGTTTACCACTTCACAGCTGCACGGGCAGCATTTGCGATCGCTCGGTTTGGAGACACATGTTCCAGCTTCAACATCACATCCCCTACCCATACCAACATAGCACCTGTGGGAGGGTACCTGGAAGATCAAATTCCTCTTTTAGGGACCATTTCTGAGGTGCCAGGTTGGTACGAGAGAGGGTAATCCAAATTTCGGGAATGTTTTGGGACGCTTCTGAAAGGAATTGGGAGGGGCTGCTCCGTGGAGACGGCTCATAGCCATTCGGCAATTTCGGCGGGGCGTGGGGGAAGTCACCCAGTTTGTGTCGGACAAGCGGGTGACGAGCGCTATGCGTTGCCGGGGGTGGGGGTCATATCAAGCGCATTTTCAGGTATGGGGTGTTGCTATGGAGGTTATAAATTGATATTGGAGCCAACAATCATTCATACTGCACAAAATTTGCTTAGATTCAGTTTGGGAGTTGGTTGATTTGTGGTTTATCAACCAGTATTCGTGGGCTTCATCCATCCTGCCTGTTGCCTTCGGATTTTGATGTCCATCCGCTGGGTGTGGTGGACATCACAGCTCCATGGGGATCAAAGGGTCCACCACTGAGGTGGCTCCAACTCTTAAAGTCGTAAAACTCATTCATGACTTCCCTTGGTGGCTCCCAGCCATCCGGTTCCTTAGCCTTTTAGCTTTTTAGTGTTTAGTGGTAGTTTCCATTTTACCCACTCAAAGTTAGTCACTTTTAGCGGGGGATCGGACATTTTTGGCAGCCCAGTTCCCAATCCCAAGCCTGGAGATGACTCCAAGTTCCTCTTGGGAGCCATGAAGAGGCGCCCGGGGCGTCTATGAGCGCCAGTTCAAGAAGAAGGAGGTCGGGGGTTTCGGGTACAGGAGCTTTGTCGGAGGAGAAGTCGCACAAAATGGCAGCGGCGACCGTGGGCGAGGTTCGATTTTGGCGACGCGAGGGTTGTTTCAGGTTGGACATGCCAATTTGCGTGGGGAATTCGGTTCAACACCAAAAAAAACTTAAGGGTAAGGCAGCTTGATGCGCATGCTGAAAGGGGTTTGGGGTCATCTAAGCAGAAATGAGTCTTGGCCGCCAAGAGGAAAGGGCTTGAACTGCTTTCCGGGAAAAACTCAACTATGAAACCGCCTCTTCTGTACGAGCAAAATGCGTTGTGTTGGAGCCCAAATTCTGCTCGTATTTTGGCAGATTGGGCTTGCGTTTGCGGCAATTGCGAGTTTTCACAAAGAAAGCAGTGATCTGCAACAAATCCTGCATGGGCACATTTTTTAGGGTTTTGGCCACACGCTACATAATACGGAGCAGAACGTGTTTTTCGCGGCAGGCCACTTGTTGAAAAAAAACACCTTCCCAGGCCACTTGTTGAAACTGGCCCCTGTAATCACTTGGCCTCTTTTGGTAAGCCAGAAAAAAGGCAACAAAAACAGTTTGACCGCCAAAATACTTAGGCTCAAAAACATGCTTATGGCCAAAGTGTATTCGGAGTTGGCTCGGGGGTTTGTTCGGAAATCAACCAATGACAAAGCTTGCTCGGAGCTTGTTCGCTTGTTCGGAGTTTGTTCCGAGCTCGCCCGGAGTTCGTTCGGAGTTCGTTCGGAGTTTGTCCGGACTTTGCTCGGAGTTTGTTCGGAGTTCATTCGGAGTTCGTTCGGAGTTCGGAGTTCGCTTGGAGTTTGTTCGGAGTTGGTTCACGAGGAACCTGGGGCCTCTGAGAAACGCCTACCAAGAAAAACACGTTCTGCTCCGTATTATGTAGTGTGTGGCCAGAACCCAAAAAATGTGCCCATGCAGGATTTGTTGCAGATCGCTGCTTTCTTTGTAAAAACTCGCAATTGCCGCAAACGCAAGCCCAATCTGCCAAAATACGAGCAGAATTTGGGCTCCAACACAACGCATATTGCTGCGGACAGAAGAGGCAAGTTATTCCCGAAAACAGTTCAAGCCCTTTCCTCTTGGCGGCCAAGACTCTTTTCTGTTTAGATGACCCCAAACCCCTTTCAGCAGGAGCGTCAAGCTGTCTTACCCCTAAGGCTTAGCGCGCAGAAACGGCGCGGTCCCCTGGGAAGCAAGCAAATTGATTCTTGATTCGAGGAAACTGGCATCAATAGTACACTTTGAGATTTGCTTCAAAATCTGGGCTTTTCTTTTTTTGGTTTTGGCAAACCCTTAAGTTTGAGTAAAAAACCCTTATTCTTTTTTAGCACGTTAAAACACCCAAATCCCGAACGAACTGACCTGACCCATGAAATTTGGCAGTTGGACATGTGGGGGAACCTTTTTTTTCTCCTTTTTTTCTTCTTCTTAATATATATATATACATATATATATATATAATTCTATATATTGTTTGGGGTTGTTTCGGGATCTGAGGAGAGCGACGGGCTTGTGTGCCCAGAGCCTTGGGTTGAGTTTGTGCCCCCCCCCTGTGTTTGGTTCTCAGACCAATTGATCTCCCGCAACACTTGGCTCAAGGCCCCTTTTGTATATCATTGCATCGATCGCGTGAAGCAAAAGAACCTTAGCAGGCCGCTTACAGGATTATCCACAAGACAATCCACCAGGGACAATCCATCCTCCAATCATCCACAGTGGCATATTGGATTCTCTCCGGAATAGATCCAGGGACCAACACAACGACCTCTACTACCACAGGGTACCAGTTCCCTTCGGGGATAGGCACCTGGGGCAGTGGGCCTCAATTTGTGGTAGCGGAGCGGGTTTTCCGCAGAGATCCAAGGGAAGATGTCATCCGATGGAGAAGGCTTCATGGAAGCCTATTCAAGTATGGCCAAAATCCAGGCTATACGGAGGAAACACTAAATTTATCGATGACCGCCAAGCAGCCGCCATCGTATGACGGAAAAGTCAGCTGGTTCAGGTATGAAGAACTCGTGGACGACTGGGTGACCATCACAACGGTGGAAGCACCCAAGAGAGGACCTCTGCTCAAAAGCAGATTAACTGGTGATGCATATATGTACAAGGCGGTCCTCCAAAGCGACCTTTTGCAAGATCCTGATGAAGGAGTCAACTATTTCAAGAACACGCTGAAGAAGTACTTTTTGAAAGGTGCGACCAACGTGTATCTGTACAGGCTCCTCACCATACAAGGCAGAACCAAGAGTTCCTCATTTTTACCTCAAAACTCGAAATCCTTCTTATGAGATTGAAGGCAGCATGGATGGACTTGATGCCCGTTTTCACGGCACAGTCCCCATCATTTCGACAGTCCGTACAGGACGCAAATGCAAGAACAATTGCTCGACATCAGCAAGCAGCCGGTGTTCGAGCACCGCCTCCAGCCCTGCTCAATGAGGACGATCCAACAGTCCTCAGACAGTATATCCAAGGAATGCAGGACAGACAGCGGGACGCATTTCCCTTCGGGGATAATCTCATTGCACAGTTTTTCATTATTCAAAGTGAGCTGTCAGATCAGCAACGAGAGAGACTGACAAGTGCAATGTCATTGAGAAACATCTCACTAGAAAACTACTCCTATGAGATGCTGAAGACGCACTACCATGAACTCTTCATCACGACGAGGACATCAATCCAAGATCCATCCATCCGACCTCAAGGAGGCAACCGAAGCAACACATTCTTCATCATCGAACAAGGTGAATACGAAGGAGAAGAAGGCTTCTGGGTTGAGGATGAAGAAGGACTTGAAGGATTCATGTCAAACAACGATGAAGAGACGTTCTGGGTCCTCGAGGAGAACGATGCGTTCATAGCAAGAAAAGTGTCGGGGCGGAACTTCAAGTTCAAGAAGAGAAAAGGAAAAGGAAAATCAGGAAACAAAAAGGGCAGTCACCAACGAGGTGGCTTTAAACCCTTCAGAAAAAGCGGTTCTGGCGGAAAGGCCAATATGGCCAACGAAAACTATGATCCCTACGACCAGGCATATTGGGGAAAAGGCAAAGGAAAGAAGGGAAAGAAAGGAAAATCAAAATTCCAATATCCCTATGATGGAAACAAAGGTTATCCATCCTATGAGAGTGGCAAAGGAAAGAGCGGACAGGAGAAAGGAAAATCCAAGACGTTCGCAGCCACCGCAGAGAAGACGGAGGAGCAGCCCGCCATCCAGCAGACTGCACCATCCATAGAGCCTACCTATGCCGGTTGGACAGACCAAGACTGGGATCAATCATGGACATGGAACGAACATGGCTGGTACTCATCCCATGAGACATCCAGCACAGGACAAGCGTTAATGGCATTCCATGATGCATATGAGCATCCTGGGAAAAAGGCCATCCACGAGAAGCTGATCCAATCAGATACAGTTTCAGAACACAATCTGTCCGTCACAGCAAATCACAGCCTTCTGGCAACTCATTGCGCCTGTCATCAACCCTCAGCACAACCCGACCTAGGCGATTCTGGACACTGGATGTACCAGATCTATGGGCAGCTGGCATGCAATCCAGCATTTTACTCAGGCCATCGAACCAATGAAGGACATCGTCTCCTATGAGTACATCCCGGCCGAGACCAAGTTCACTTTTGCAAACGGAGAGACCGCCAGGGTAAATTGGACCCTGCATCTTCGATATCACACAACTCCTCCATGCAGTACCAACATCGACGTCCTTGAACAAGGAACTGTACCGATCCTTCTCAGCATCAGCCAGACGCGGAACCTCTACATGACCATCGAGCACACACCTCAATGTGACAAGATCACATGCAAGGCCTTTGGCATGAACCGTCAAGCAGTTCCAGTATCCGGTGCAGGACATGCGCTCGTCGATCTCGCTGGAGTTGCAAGAGTGAAGGCGCATGGAGAAATTGCTCACAGGGGCCTCATCAACTAGGTCTATGACGATGATAACAGCATCAAGTTTCCCTCCGGGGATCTCACCAAGAGCGAAACTGTTTGTGCAGCAAAATCATCCGAGACAAAGGAGGACCTAGCAACTCCTAAGATCATTGGGTCTCAAAAGCAGGACCGTTGGATCCTTGACAAGAAGAACAAGCAGCTCATCCGTGTGCGCATCACGCCCCGAAAGGCGCTGTTCACACCAAATGGAGCCAAGGAATGCCCAATCAATCCTGATCACATTAGCCGAGAACGTACTACAGAAATCATTGATGCATCCGCAGGTGGAGATCCAGACATTCTAGAAGACAATTGGAGACTTACATCCCAGGCAAATAAACCGATGATTAACCTGTGGACAGGTAAGACCTTTTACCTTCGCGGACAATTCGCTTAAGGACGAAGAAGCAGGTTCAGGATCGGCAGCAGACAGGATCATCGACAAGAGGGGCCGGTCGACTATTGAGCCAGATCCTTTCGCACCATCCTGAGAAGAACCAACATCGCTTCCGCTTGCCCTAGGCAGAATACACAGGCGATTGTCAATTCGCGAAGAGTTGAAGAAACTCCACCTGCAGCATCATCACATGACAACAGATCAATTTCGATTTAGAACCCGAGCACTTCATTTGCCGAAATCAACGTTCGATCTATTTGACAAGATCTGAAGTGAGTGTGAAGTTTGCCAAGCGGCAAAACATGCACCATCACGAAGCAAAACAAGTGGACTTCGAGCGGACACCTTTGGTGACATGACATTCATTGATCACTGTCAAGTTCCTCTTGGAACAGGAGAACACATCATTGTTTTTGTCATCCTGGATGGAGCAACAACATTGCTCACTGCAGAGGTCACCGGTCGCTGCGTTCTAACCCTGAAGCGAGACAAGGATGGTAACTTCCTGAAGACCAAGGCTCGCTGGGTCCTCCGAGGCTTCCAAGACAAGCAGAAGAATGATCAGCAGACAGACAGTCCTGCTGCATCCAGGAGTGGTTTCCGCCTTGCAATCCAAGCAGCCTCAAATAAAGGCTGGAATATATTCCACATGGATTTGAAGACAGCATTTCTCCAAGGCGAAGCATACGATCAGTCTCGTGACATCATTTGTCAGATACCTCCTGAAATGGGATATCCACCACACATTGGAGCGCGCATGAAGAAGCCTGCCTACGGGCTGAATGACGCACCCCGCAGATGGTGGAACATCCTTGACTCGGCACTTCGTTCCTACGGACTGGTGCCAACCCGGGCAGACCGTTGTACATACGTGTACTACGGCAAGCAGCTTCCGAAGCCCGCATTGGTGAGTGAAAAGAAGTCATCCACAATTTTCGATCTCGAAGGAGCAGTTGATTACCTCATGGATCCTGTTTCTGGTAACAATGCCAAGAATCGACAAGTTCATGGAGCACTGTCTCTTCATGTAGATGACCTTCTTATGACGGGGGATGACGTGTTCGAGAAGGAAATCATGGAAAGATTTTCAGGTTGGTTCCGAGGACAAAAATGATTGCCTCTTCGTAGGACAGCGCGTCCAATGGAAGCAAGATGACAAGCACGGTTGGTACATCAATGTTCATCCAGAATGTTGCCATCGACGAACTGCAGGAGATCACTTTTGAGAAACACCTGAATGACGACACTCCTTTTACTCCACAAATGCATACTGCATACAGAAGTGTCCTAGGTCAGATCAACTGGTTACAGTCGCGAACGCAGTTCCACATTGGTTATCAATTCTCCAGGTGTGCGTCCAAGGCATCATCACCGACCGTTGAGGACGTTCGCGCCATTAATAAGACAGTCAGAACCATCAAAAGCATCCCGCTTAGCGTGAGATTCTGGCCCCTTCGTGGCAAGACACGCATAGTATAAGTCATCCCAACGCGCGCGTGTTATCTTTCTTGCAGAACAAAGAGATCTTCGCCAGGGCTCATCGAACTCGAGAGGCTCACTGGTCGACTATGAGACGCACAAGATCACCGCCACAACCATGTCCACTACTGTTGCAGAGTTGCACGGACTAATGCGTTGTTGCGGTTCAGCATTATTTCTTCGCGTCCTCTGGTCAGACATAACGGGCGAAATTGCAGATGTACACATCCGCACTGATGCGAACAATCTTGTCACCACAGCATCCACAACACATCAACCGGAACAGAAAGAAACAATGCACTTGATCCAGATGTTGAGAAAGGAAAGCAACAGTGGACAGATGCACGACCTTGCACATGTACGGAGTGAAGATTGTCTGGCAGATTCGCTGACCAAGCATTCAGCTAAAGCAGACGAGCTCATCAAGGCCGTCCTCACCGGCAATCTCTTGAATGTAGATGCACATCCACCCTTCCGTACCATGTTGCAGAACAAGGCATTTTTGGTTGAGTGGCTAGCACACAACACGAAGCACGGACCCGACATCATTGCTTTTGCAGGAGTCGGTATAGCAGAATCCATGCTTGCTTATTGGGGAACCTGGGCATGATCCGCATGTCCACGAATTCTGATGCATGAGTTTTTCCGTTTTGCATATTTTCAATTCCTCAAATCCGTGATGCGCGTGTTTGCACTTGACCCATTTTGAATCTCAAGAAATATGTGTCTGCATCCGCAGCCACTTTCGGTTTACAACCAATCCGACCTTTGCAATCTTGTATGCTCGATCACTTCGAAGACATGCCCATTCTCAATATGATCTTCGGACGATCCAGCGCCGCGGCACCTGTGCCAAAGCCAATGATCAAGAGACGGGCATCACCGTTGAAGGAATCCCCTGCTCGTGATGAGGAAGATGAGACATCAGACTGCCCCATGGAGCAAGTCGCCGATGAGAATCCATCCGCCTCTCAGCAACCCGAGAATGTCAACATGGAGCAGGTTGATTATGATCCAGATTCCGACGACGATGATTCAGATGAAGAAGGGCACCCTCCCGCAGGAAGGCCTACGTCAAAGGCGATGCCGCATCCGAAACTTGTTCCAAAGTCACCGCCACCAGCATTGAGGCTTGTCTCCAAGGTCAAGCCAGCACCAAAGAACATCCTGGATGAAGAGACGGAATCCGACAATCATCCTGGTGATCGACCTGCACTTCCAAGGCGACCAGTGATGCGGCCTGTTCTCACATCCATTGATCGGTGGTTTGTAACATATGGATTGGATACAAACATCAGCCTCCAGAACCTTTCGGAAACTCAAAATTCCTGAATTTGGTGTACGAGTACTACAGGGAATGCTCAACCATCCTCGATGTCAATCCGGATTTCCACTTCGTTCCTGAGCATGAGAGACCACATGGAGTTAAGGTATTCTGGTTGAAGGCCAGATTCAACGATTACTGGCAGCCAACACTCCAAGGTGAAGGACCTCATACGGAGAAGCAATACATGGACTTCATCAAGAAGGTCTACAGCATCTGCTGCTACACCAATGCTCAATCCGAAGTTTACGGAACCGACATCATCCCGATGGTATGCCACAACGGCAACATTGATCTCGAGAAGACCGTCCAGAATGTCGAACAGGTTTGCAAATACTTCCGCATGGATCCATCCAAGGCGAAACAGATCACAGATCTCATCCTCTGGCGAATTGAGAGAATGAGCAGATCATTTTCCGGATGTCTTCGACATGATCCAAGGCATGGAATCCATAAGGAATGCAGACGACAAGTGGACATGGGTCCTGATGGATCCGTCGAGCTCTATGACGCATTGACCTGCATCACACATGCCAGGAACTTCATTGGAAATAAGCCAGGACTTCTCTTGATGGCTATGTTCCCGAGCTATGGGAAATCACGTTTCGAAATTGCATTCGTATTTCCATCCGTGGACGGGCCATATAAGGAGCGCAAGGCACGGGGAGAAATTGTTCCAAGGAATCGATGGATCGACAAGCTCACCACAAGATCCGCACAAAAGCACTCAGGCCCGATGGCAAGGAATTCTATGTCGATCCAGAGATGGAGTTCTACGTGAGATGCAACAGCGGACACACACGACAAGTCGAGATCCAATCCTTTGGACGACCCCTGTACTCTGAGCAGCAGAAAGAGCCTCAACACGACGAACCGGACTATGATCTACCAACGGAATCTATTCCGCCAAGTCCGCATCCGTCAAGATCCGAGGCGCCTCATGAAGATGAAGGCACAGCTCAGCCCAAGCACAGAATGCGAAGGCCGGCACCACCCATTGAAGAAGAGAGAAAAATCAAGCCGTTCGCGAAGAAGCCCATCACATTCATGTTCCATGCAACCTATGGAAATCAGCTCTTCAGCATCATGGAGCACGGGCTCAAATCTGGGAAATCCCAGTCAAACCCTTCGGGGAGAACGCACGTCCACATGGCATGCATCGATGACGTCATCCTTGACGACGATGAGTCAGAAGCCGCATTGACCCATGTGCCAGCAGGAAGAGATGCACTGTTGATCCTTGCATTCCTCAAGGACCAAGACTATGGCATCCGACTCTCCGAAGAGCGAACAGCGTTGACAGACAAAACCATCGAGGCAAGGAACATTGTTGCAGCATTGAACCTGATGGCAGCCTCATGGCGAGCAACAAGTGGATCATGAAGAAGCATCTCAGTTATGAAGATTACGAGATGTACGACACCAAGATCCGCGAATTTGCCGATGCCTTCTTCAATTATGTGAATTCCACCAAGCACAGCAAGGAAAAAGATACTTCCTCAGAGACCAAGAAGAGACGGCATTCCACCGATCAGGACGAAGCTGAAGAAGAGACGATGGAACCCTCCGGGGAAAGATCCGTCAAGCCAAAAGTCATCGTGGAATATCACAATTCAGAGAACCTAGATGAGTTCATCCAAGAACTCAAGGGAATCTATCTCGAAACAGATTTGAACAAAAAGGACGCAGAGGAAGAGCTCGCGGAGACCAAGGCAAACCTCTCCCGCTTCATGAACAAGTTCAACAAAGATCCAAGAAGAGCTCATCCCAACTTGACAGAGTGCGAGAGAGCCTCATTGGCACATGTCGATCCCGATGTCAATCTCGGAGAAGAAGAATTCTACTTCCCTCATCGAGGAGAATGTCCCACCATTGACGAGTACAAGCAAGCTCAACCAGGATCCGGATATCCGATTAAGCTTCCGCTTGGATTGAAGAAGCTCAGGTCACATGATGACCCGGAAATCATCCGAGCCTATGCCGATATCCTGGGATCGCTGATGCAGCCGACCGATCGTCCTCCTGTGGACTATCTCAAGATGCATGAGTTCACCTCATCCATAGCGATCAACGTGCTTGCCCTGAACCATGGAAACCTCACAAGGAATCCAAAGCTGGACAACAGGGAGGTGTACAACATGCCGATGAAGGATCGACCGATCGTAAAGATGATCATGCAGAACAGTGCACACATCTTATGCCTGAATGAAGCAGACGCATTCTTCAGTCCTAATGATGAGAAATCCAGGGAGCTCATCAAGACGTTCATCCGATACGGTTACAAGGGCATCGTGATCAAGCAATGGTCATCCAGACCGATCGCATGCTTTGTCCGTGGCGGACCTTCTGCAAGAGTGGAACTTCTGGCAAGAAACATTTCCACCAAGAGCCAGAATTGGGGAACCACATTCGGAATGTTCAGATGTTTCTTCGGAACTGAAGGAAGTTGCACTGATCCCGAATACGAAATTCCGACCTCGGATTGCTTGGCAACCACAGAAACATCCATGTTTACTGAATCCAAGAAGTACATTGGACCGAGATTGCCAACACGCACCATTGTCCAAGGACATGGCCGAGACAAGGAGATTGTCGTTCTCCATACCGAGCAGAGTGATGAGTTTCGTGGCATGATCCCGAAATCATCCAACAAGTCACTCCACGAGTATGACGACCGCCACATAACGAGGGCAGATCTCCCATTCGCTACCATTGGAGTTTTCCACATCCATCCTTCAATTAGCCATGGAGCAGCAAGGGAAGATCTTCAAAATGAAATCATGCCGCTCGTGACTTTGTACCGATGCGATGCGATCACCGGAGACGCCAACAAATCAGCGAACACCTGCAGCAAACTCCAGCACGTCTTCAATCCGGCCAACGGTCTCGTGAACATCCTCATGAGAGCATATCAGAGACTGTGGAATGAATCGAAAGATTTGCCACTCGTGGACAGAATGGAGTATGCAATGGAGACTTCGTGCACCCTAAAATCCATTGTCCGTCATCACCTGTACATGAAGTGTGGATCAGGATATGATCGAACATTCCCAGATGTGATGATGACTTTCGTGTTTGGATGGGGCAAAACGAACATCCAACAGGCTTTCCGGAAGGACGAGATGAACGGCATGGATGATGAACAACTGGAATTCATGCGGAACCATCCAACCAAGGCCATATTCGATTACCAGGTCTCATCCGCAGAGCGCTTTAAGCACGTGAACAATGACATGTTCATGAATGGCTCGCAGGACTCCGACTCTCACAGTCCTCTCATGGTTTACATCCGCAGCAAATCTGCAACCAGGCAACGCAGCTCTGAGAGATACCAGGAGTACATCAAGAAGAAACAAGCCTGGACCCCGCAGGAGTACAAGGACTACAACAAGCAGTGGGGACATCAGAAGCAGTGGAAGGACTATAGCAACTCGACCTGGAATGATTATGGAGACTATGGCAGTCAATCCGACAGCAGCCGCCGATGGTATCGTCGATCCGACTGACCATGAAGATTCATACGTTCAGCACCACGAACTCAATTCAGATGATTGATCCTCGCCGTCTACAAGACTATACCATGAGTGAGAGATCAATAGTTTCACAATCGTCCCGCGTGTACATAGTGTTGTACATCAACCTTTGATACATCTAGGTATCTCAAAAAGAAGCAGTACATAGTGTTTTCCATTTCGAAAGCCAAGACATTTCATCCGAGCAGAAAAGAGGATGAATCCGGCATTTTTACTACACATGGCTACGGCATACAGCATGGCTACGGCATACATCAAGGCTACGGCCACAGGCCATGAAGCCAATAGTATTTCATACTTAGTGCTGGAAATCAAAAGAAATTTGTGTCTGTTTTGTGTTTGGTTCTCGGACCAATTGATCTCCCGCAACACTTGGCTCAAGGCCCCTTTTGTATATCATTGCATCATTCATGATCGCGTGAAGCAAAAGAACCTTAGCAGGCCGCTTACAGGATTATCCACAAGACAATCCACCAGGGACAATCCATCCTCCAATCATCCACAGTGGCATATCGGATTCTCTCCGGAATAGATCCAGGGACCAACACAACGACCTCTGCTACCACAGGGTACCAGTTTTGTTCGGGGATAGGCACCTGGGGCAGTGGGCCTCACCCCCCCCCCCCTGGAAGGCGAGCACGCCCCTGCTGAAGGTCGCTACACGGGGACCAGAATGGGAGGTTTGTTCGCATTCCTCGGATCTGCTTTGATCCGATTTTTCATCTCCAGGTTTATCAACAGAAAGTTTAGAAGGAACTTCCGTGAAACGGCAACGAATTGAAGACTAGCTCCCTGAGACGGATGACAAGAGAAGAACGCGCAGGCGCGACAAAAATGGGCGTGCACGTGTGGCGATGGAATGGGCTGGCGGGGAAATGGGCATGAAGCGTGCAACCCTCTCGACTCGGCAGGGAGTGGACACCAAGAACCTGCCCTTCCTGGTCCACAGGAGACGACCCGAGGGTTTTTGTAGGGGCAAAACCTCCTGTTTTCCTTTTGACGATCGGGTCGAAAAGGAGCACCCCGGCTGCGGGTCTGGGGTCATGACTGGGCTGCTTTTAGATGTTTTGTCCAGTTTGCGTTCGAAACTTGGTGCTCCAAGAACGATGGCGACTCTAATCTATACACAGACGGTGACATGCTATGGCCCCAAGCATGCCCAGATGTTAAAGGGTAAGCAGCTTGCCGCAGGGTATCCGAAAGCAAGTCCTCCAGAAAAAGTGAAATCACTCGCATATCAGAATCTTCGGCCCTTTGTGTCGGAACACTGTAACCCTGAATAGTTTAAAAGGAATTGAGGCGGTGTTTATTTCTGTGCAGTTCTTCAATACGGTTCTTTTCTCTTGTTGGACTTTACTTTCCAAGCGTCTAATGCGCATAACCCCCGAGCTCAGCAGCCCCTGAATCACAAAGACCTGAAGGTTGTCATGGCCTCATGTCCCTTCCGCAAGTGGCCTACCGTTACTAAAGAGGACATGCGAAGACTGCATGGCCAGGAGAATTGGGCTGGACGACCGCTGCAGACTTCAGACTTCCCACTTTCACTTCATCCTGCCAGTCGCAGTGTCCCTTGCTTTGCAATTGAAAGTAACCCCTGGTTGAGTAATCTGAGGATCTCATGCAACGTAAACTTCAGAGAAACTCGGATCCTACTACTGGGGGCCCGTGAGGGAATCATCCGCTTTGGTGCACAAAGGGCCCGACCCATTTTATATGGGAGGGCTCTGTTCGAATTTAGTCAACCTCCTTTCTGAATTTCAGCCTGGCTTTCCAATAGGGACGCCTCTGTCAAACATGGTCCTTGGCTTGTCCCCATGAATAGCGAGGTTGGTCCAGAGTTCTTCTGATGCCACGTGTCGAACATGGTGTCCAGAATTTTGCATGATGTTCACACATGTTGGGTCCTACGACTTACTGGTTGGCGAACACGCACTACGCATATGTTCTTTGGCTCAAAGCAACTTTCATCAGGCTTTCCCCTTCAAAGTGTGTCTGATGAAAACACATGCCGGCATCAAGTCGCCTGTTTGGACCCAGGCTTTTCGCGCGCCCTTGGCCGGTTCCAAGTTTCAGGATCCATGGGGACGCGTTTCGACCGGACACCCCCGGGCAAGGACCTCCTCCGGGAATCTCCCTGTCTATGTGGAGCCCACGCAGAAGGGTGAGAAGTTCACCCGCATCCGCAGGCGCAGGGCGCAGGGCGACCCCGGAACCGCGGAGCCGGGACAAATGGAAGACTTATGTGCAAATGATTGCGACTTATTCTAGGATAAGCCTCAAGCCCGGGATTTAGTAAGTGAAAGAGGACATCTGAACATTTCCCATTTATTCTTGCTTAGGGAACGGGGGGGGTCGCTTCACTTCGATGTCGATGTCCGAACGAAAAAGGGGGGGCTGTAGGTGGCCCCATGGAATCTTCAAGACACCCTTTCTAGCGGGTAAAACCCAACTGCTCCCTCTGGATTTGCTGTGTCAACGAAGCCTTTGACCAGCGATTCTTCCACGTAAGCTTGGTGCTTTCAATCCGGAAGGACCCCCTGCCCCATGTTGGGGTCCATTGTGGCAAACCACCCGCAACTAAACCACGGTTTCCCTTGAACCCACCTAAGGGAAAACTTTGACAACGCCAAACTGGGGCCAGATTGACCAGTGTTTTTTCCAATACCCAAACTTTTTTGCCACAGTGTTTTTTTTTGGGGGTTTCCCTTTGTACCAACCCCCGAAAAGGCGTTTTCCGAAATATATACATATATACATAGAAACCAGATGTCTCGAGTTCCTTGCCGCAGGGTCTTCGGGGATGCGGAGCACTTGGCGCGGGAGGCGCGTTGAAGACCCCCTCGGAAAGGAGTGCTCCAAGTTTTGCCGAAGCCGGCGCCAGCAAAGAGAGAAGTTGAGGCCATAGGTGTCCTTTTGATCGGTGAGTTTGGTTAACAGTAGACGGGTTCCACTGGTGTAGATGAGGCTTATCAACCATTTACCAGGAAAAGCCATCCATTTTTCACAAAGGGCCACCTATGATGTCCAAAAGGCCACCTATGTCTTGCTGCGAGGTGGGCCGCCTCTGCGACTCCTCGGCGCGGCCCAGCCGGGGCACGCGCAAGGGGGTGGAGGCCAGAGCGGAGGGAGGGCGCTTTTGTAGCCGGAAGGTGACCCGCTAAGAAGACGAAGTCGACTAAACAGACATACCTGGGCTTCTTAGCTTTTTAGGGTGTAGTGGTAGTTTGCATGTAACCTACAAAAAGCTAAACTTTTAGCAGCCAGCCCACACATATATGTATATATATATATATATACACACTCCCATGATCGACAGGTTTCGATCCAGGTGCCGTGGACACTCACTAGGTCGAGCATCCTGGAACAGAACGAGGGAACCTTCTCTATGACGATGAAACATCAGCCGACAGAGCGGCACCAAACACATGCCTTTCCTCCATGTGGTTCCTGACTGTACTGGTTCCTGCCCAAAGTGCCCCATGTCCATTAGGGCGACAAAGAATACAAGAGTACCGTCCGTGGCTCGTATGAGCTGCGGTCACACGCTCCAATATGCAACCGCACACGCCAGGGGACAAGCTCGTATGTGTCCACATCCTTTGCGGGAACCGCAACGACATTGTTGGTGGTTTACTGCTGGTTTGGGCGGATGTGGGGGGACAACCCACACTCCCCGCAACAAGCAGATTAAGACAGCCCAATGAGCCAGACAAACAATCTTGTTGCTCATACTCTCTCCATGGCCCGAGTGGGTCTGCGGCAAACTGGGGATTCGGACGCGAAAAAGGCGGACTCCTGTTGGCTCCCTTTTGAACCGGCCAAACAAAGAGCTGCCGAGCCGCCACACCACCGCACGCCCATCTTGGTCTTCAGTGCCAGGTGCTGGGCGTGCATGCGCGCCGCATCAAGGAGACTCCGGGAGAGTCTGGAAGGTTCACTGATCTAGGGGTTGATTCCAACCATGCTTTTCAACCATCGTTCTTTTCAAACACCAGCTGTTTTCCCAGGGTTTTTGGCGGTTTTCTAGAAAGATTCGGATCCCTGGATTCAGAATGGGGAAGCAAACCTTAGAACTGCGGGGTGGAGCTGACCTTTGAGGTCTCCTTCAAGCCCTTTGGTTTGGATTCGGATGCGAAGCCCTGGCTCTTGCAGAGGGATGGGAAACCACCTGACCTTCGAACTACATTTGTTTTTAGCCAGGAAATTAATCTGAGGTAGACCAGAATCGGAACCCCTTTTATGTGTAGAGTTGCGTGGCCCGAAAGATGTGAGATGCCTGATGTGAGTTTGCGGGCCCAAGGCAGAGAAAGTGTGGTGTCCTTGTTTCCAACCTTATCCTGTGTCCATCAACCAGCAAAAGTTGACATCATTGTGGTTCAAGGCTTGCGTGTGGCAACGCCGCCCTTTTGCCAACTTCAAGATGCCCCTTCTCTCCCTTCTTGGTTCGTTTGCCATAGCAGACCAACCATGGGGCCCATCGTGCAAGCTGCGCTTTGGTTCCTTGGTCGTTCCGGGCTTTCATTTCCTTGCAGCGCTGGATGTTTGATTTCTTCTGGAAGATGACCCGGGTCGCCAGCCCACTGTGGGTATCCTTGACTACTTTCGCCGTCGCCCCTCACGCCGCCAAAAATATGTGCAACACTTGGACTTGCTAGCTTCATGAATTGCGAGTTGCATTATCTGGCCCACTTTGTTTGTTTCCCCTACTTCATTGGGGTGTTTCTGGTGGCGTTATCATGAGTCATGGACTGCCTTGGGGCTTGCCGGCCTCTCGCCCTTCCCGGGAGGCGGGGCGGGATCAGTCCCTGCTCAGTGCATCTACGGCCATTTGCGGCCTCTTGCAGCGCTTGGGGCCCCTGCAACAGCTCACTTTTGGGCTGCGTGAAGATGGTTTGCTGAACTGATGCGGGCCCCCTTGTGCCGAGGCAGGTTGGGCGCGCAGGCTTCGTCTTTTGGACACCTGCCAGAAATTGAAACTCGCCCGAACGGCCAAGAGGGCGCCGCTGAACTGAAGACAGAGAACCTTTCTGAACCTCTCGCTCATAGTAAGTGGTGTGCAGGATTAACCCTATATGTATAAAACACCCTCAGAGGACGTATTAAGCAGGGAATGTCCACTTACTAACCATAGGTGAAATCCCACAAACTGGGAGCGCACTTTTCGTGGCCGTCCGTGAGGAGTGGCTGCAGCACCTGGGGCTCTGAAGCACTTCGCTCGCGAAGGTTCGCGAGGGCGAAAAGCGACAAGCCGCCAGCGTGCGGCGCGCGGTTTGAGTGTCAGGTTGCCCAACGGCTTCGTTGCCGTGTTTTCTTGAGTTTGTTTCGAGTGGCACTTTGAGTGGGTGCCAATTGGGAGAGCTTGCTCAGGCGGGTCTGCTGTTGGAGCCCTTTGGGATGTTTGAAATGGACGCTGGAAGGCAACCAGGGACCATTTTTGAATGCGGGTCCTCAAAACAGGATTTGGTATCCTTCTGGTGTCCCGGTTTGAAGGGCTTCACCTTATTGGTTGCGGTATTCTCCCGCTCGCGAGAAGGGCCAACGCCGATTCCTCTTAGAGGTAGACCAATTTCGCCCAAAGAGGGATTCAGCAAATGAGCTGTGCCCAAAGTCCCATGAAGCTGGTTAGGGGTCCTGGGTTTTGGTTCCCAGAAATCAAGCTGTCCGGTGGAAGACCTTGCCAGGATTCTCGCGAACATTTGTCGGGGCTTGAGCAAATCACGTTGCCACCAGATGAGTTTTGGGTGAAACAAAAACCGTTCGTCTTCTTGTTTGGCCCGTTCGGGGAAGTCTCCCCGACACGTTGCCAGAAGCTTTCCAAAACATGGTTGTTGTTGGGAGACATTTTGCATTTTTGCTTATTGTGGTTTAGTGGAAATCCCCACTTAGCTGCTAAAATTTAATTTTTGCTCCCCTTCCAACGTCAACCAAGAAAACAGGTGTTGCGCCTCTTGGTCTCCTTCATTTTCTCTTACACACCCAAAGGTTTCTGCTTTTTTGTAAACGGTCGGGTGGAAGTATTTGCAGCTGATCTGGCTTGGCCCGTTCGGGCGCATCGGTTTCCATTCGCCGATACGGCCGACTCCATTTTGGGCACCGAGGCATCTTCCGGTGCTCTTTCCAGGCGGCAGACCCAGCTGTGGCTGAAGCTGGGATGCCCAGTTTTGGTGGGAGGGAAATCAAAAGAACCAGCTCCATTTCGGGGTTGGTTGGTCTGAGTGTTAATGGGGGCACCCCTCCAAAGTGGTTGGTGGGCATGGATCCCCACCTAAATGATGTCCACCAAAGGGTCCCAAATTAAAATTCAGACCTCAGTTGGTTCTAGGACCAATTCCTGTGATGCCAACCGTGAAAAATGATGGGGATGGCTCCTCCCGACGAAACCACTGACCCAGCCTCCAAAACCAACTGGTTCAAAAACGTGACTCTGTTTCCCCCTTTCAGCCAGGCTCCGATATGCTTTCCAAGGGATCACCAAAGGCCAAAAGAGACAGCCCACTTCGAATCGGCACAAAAGCGGAGCGTCCTTGCTGGTGCTCAGTAGGGAATGACCCAGGGTGTTAGGAAGAAACCCAGAGATTCCCGAGGAAAGGAAACCATTTGAGGGGAGCAAGCTTCAAGACCCAAGTTCAAAGCTCGAGAATGATTAAAATCCCCTGCTGTTTGGCCAGTCTTCCGGATTTTGGTTGAACTTTGCAGCGGTTTTTTGGCGTCCTACTGTGGATGGACGAAATCCGTTCGCACCACCTAGGAAACCCTGGAATGATGACTCTCCTGCAAATACCAACAGCGGATTCCCATGGTTTCAAAGTGGTGCGAACGGATTTGCCATCCACAATGCAAAGGGCAACGGCTGCATTGGTCCATTTTGCCTTCCCGCCTGCAGATGGGAAAGGCAGGCATGGACGCTGGGATTGGCCAAAGTCAAGATGGGTCTGTTTCACTCCTTGGAAGATCAATGACATGAGCTCACCATGGTGAAGGTCCGTTAGTTGGAGCTCCTTTTGTTCAGGTTGTGCAGCTATAGATTTTGCTAGATCTAACCCAGAAAGGGATCCCTTAGTATGAAGCCAAGACCTCCTCCCCGTTTCCGCGGCCCAGCCGAATGCCGCCCCGGCGTTGGTACCTTGGCGTTGGGTGCGATTCGGCCGGTCGGGGTGAGAGGTGGCCAACGCAATCTACGAGGGTGGCAAGGTGGACGGAATCGCAGGCTTGGAAGCAGCCGCGCACCCAGCCCCAATCTTCCCCTTCCTGGTGGTTGCGAGGGCAAGCCCATTTATAGCGAGCAATCAGTTAGCATATAGACCAAAAAGGACAGTTAGCACAAACCTGAACAATACCCCGACTCACTAGCTGTTTGCTATCTGCTCTATTCAGGTCCCATATCCAACTGATTGTTACTCACTATAAATGAAACTGGCGCAGCCCTGCTTCAAGGACATGTTTTTTGTTTTGTTTTTACCTGCACCAAATATGTATGGCCGGAAGCTAAACTCGGCAGAGGAAAAGCACATATACATTTTGCAGGGATGCGCACCCCGTGCAGGATTGCACGTCCTCTTCAGACCAAGTCGAATCGTGCACGGGAGGGACGAGAGGGAACTCATGACATTTCCCCACACGAACCAGGGGACGAGCCCTAAATATCGCATGTCCTCTTGGGAGAAAACAGGTCATTTTGAGCGTGACTCAGAGTTGGGACTGTCACATTTTCCTGGTGACCAAGATATTCGGTGAATTGGCTGTTTCCTCCAAAACCAAAAGGGGGTACCCTCAAAACCAGACCCACCTCCTTTTTGGGCGAGGCTGAGCCCCTCGCCCTCCCTCCAGCGAGCCAAACGCTGAGGTGGCGCATGTCATACAGAATCGATGTGGCTCAGCTCTCAGCCAGGAGTACCCCTGAGAGGGGATGCTCAAAGCAGTCCAGCCGAAAATGGCAACGCTTCATATTCAAACATCAGTTTGAGAAACACTCATATGCCTTTGTTTAAATGAGCCATCACGAATACCGCCAGTCTATGGTCCATGTGGAAGGGCCGAGAAGTGGGGGGGGGGACAGTCAATCACACAATTGGTCAAAGCAGGTAAAATCCTGCCACACGCCTGCCGTGTTTTCTGTCACCTGGTTCCCAGTGACATTGCTCATAAGGTTGATCACATGCTTCCCTACTCAAAATATTCAACAGGGCCAACCACAGAAAGATGCGGAAGTAGTTCGCACTTGAGGAATGCTCCATGGTTGGATCCTTTTGTCAGGTTTTGATTGCGACTCAGGTCTTGGTGAATCATGGAAACACTGCGCGCTTTTAGATGCACAGCCTTCTCCGCACTCCTTCCGCGGGACTGTTTGAAGGCTACCATTGCGACCGTCTCGGACAGTTCTTTGTGAAAGAAGGCCACACACAGGGGGGGGTTCCGAAAAATCCACATGGGTTTGTCTCAAAACGGAAGCACAAGCACATGGCGATTTCCCCAAGAGGAAACTCTCTTGAAACCGGCTGCCCCGGTGCCGCCACAAAAGACACCCAAAAGGCATGAAAAAAGTGGCACACAGGTGCATGTCAAACAGAGAATCCCCAACCAGCACTCGGGTCTTATCCACTGCCTTTTGGGACATGCTTGAAACAGCATGTTGGAGGGGGGGGGTGCTGGACACATCTTGGTTTCCTTGGGTTCTTTTTCACTGCAGAGCGCAGGGCACCCTCACAAAACCCACCCCACAAAAAGGGAGGCTGTGACAAGGTCAGCGGTTTTCCGGCCTCGGAAAAACCATTGGCGAGGCCATTCGTCTTTCCCGAGCGAGCCAAGAAGTGTCGTGCGATTAGGCGCCACCCCCGCCCACTTTGAGTGGATCTGGGGGCATCGTTTGTTGGAGTTGGTACCCCCCCCTTTTGTGGTTCCAAACACCAGAAGGAAAACCGGTCCCCCTCAAAAAGAGAAACCCATCTAGCAGTACCCTTCACTTTCTGTTCTCTTCATGGATCCTTCTCTTCAAGACTCGCGCCAACCTCGGAAAATGCTTGGATTTGTGAAGAGGTCTGAACTCGTTTTTTTCTCACCCGGTTTTTAAACTTTTGTTGAGCAGCCAAAGAGGTCGGGGCTCCCCCCCAACTTGGAGGACAATGACCCAGGTTGCAAGCTGGGATCAGTTCATGTTTTTTGGACTCTTTCCGAATGATCGGTTCACAAAATGCGGGGCCAGACTCGCATGCAGGACTTATTTTTCGCTTTGCAGTTGGGGGGGGTTTGCTTGAAGTGGAGTAGGAGACATTTCTCGTTGGAGGCTTCGGCAAAGCGTTCGGCCGACGACAAGACCAAGTCGTTTTTTCTTTTTCTTCAACCCTGCAAAGGGCAAGTTTCGTCCAGTTGCGGCCACCTTTTGTCCTTCGTCTTTGGGGTTTCTGGCGATCTGGTCGGATGTTGGGACTTTTAGCTGTTCGGTTGAAACAGCTCGGATTTTCCGTGTTGAACCCACAGCCAGATAGATGTTTTGCAAAGGGGTCAACAGCAACCCAGTGGCCACTGGGACCGAACGGGGGGGTGGGGGGTGGGGTTGAGCCATGACCAGAGACTCAGAGCCTGCAGCCATTTGCTCGCATGACGCCACTTTTTGGACCTTGGCTGGGTTCCTCCTGGGTGATGTGGCTGCCGTTTTGGCACCATTTTGGAGTAGGTGCACCACCCATTTTAGTCTATTTTAGTGGGCATTGGGATGGTACGGGATTTTGACCCATGGCCATGTTTAGGGAGACACCCTCTTACACAATGCAGGGTTGTCAAGGTTCCTTTGGGACCCAAGGGTTGCGAATGATTTCATTCTAGGTGTGCTTTAATCTAGGATTTCATTGATGGTTGGTCACATATGAGTCACTGCGTTTGGTAGTCTACAGGGTGTGGCCACCCAAATTTCGGCACAAAACCACCTAAGACCGCCCAATGTCAAGCATTCGCGTGTTTGTCAGTCGTTGTAGTTGTTGTTTTATAGTATTTAAGTGCATGCAGCTCAGTCAGTGCCTGTCTCAACCTGTCGCAGCTGCCTTTCGCGCGTGGAGTTGGCTTGCAGCTCAAAGGGTGAAGACAAGAGACCCCAGTTCTTGCCATTGTCAAAGTCACCCCCCCTACATTATAGGTTAAAGCCCCCCGTCTCCCCGCCAACCAAAAACAACAAAACCCAACCAGTCAAAAAACGTGACACAAGTATGGTGATTATTGCATGGCATTGGATTCTACCTTGCAGACTCACTATATAAATATATACCATACACAGAAATCTACGCTTGGAGCCAAGCGGCACGCAAAAGTACACACAGGGTCAGCAGACAATCACTCCCCAAACCCCGCGAGATGGATTTCAGGTTTCCCTTTAAATCCAACAAAAGGTAGCCTCAAAAAGAGAGAGACCCCAGTCGGCATTTGTGGCTTCCTGAGAGTTGCGCTCGCAACTCTCGTGGATTCCGTTGGCTTCAAACAAGTGCCTTTTTGCAAGGAGTGAGTATCGATCAGGTTAGACCCAGCGACGGAACAAAGGCATCGCGACCTGGGCTTCTTCCCGCCTTCCGCTTTTGATCCATCCGGATATTGATGTCCATGGAGGCGGGGCGACTACAACGCTGGGGCCGGTTTCGGAAAGCAAAGAAGCCGATCCCCGGAACCTACGGGCGTGTCTCAAAATTCCCCGAAAAGGATCCGGTTTCCCGTGGGCCAAGAAATCGATTGCTTTGTTCGGGCGCATGCCTTGCATGCCTCTAAGAGCGAAAAACAAACCCATATGAGGTTTTGTCAAGCATTGGGCTTTTCAAATGGCACCTTGGATCGAAACAAAGACTAGCACCTGCGTACTCCTAGCTCTTTCATTCTCAGCCACCACAAGCCTTGAGTCCCTTCTATCAGCTTGCGTTGGGTTGGGAGGGGTTTTGAACTTCACGCGATTTTTCACTTTTGGCGGAACCGGTTTTTGCAAGGCGCTGTTTTTTTGTTGTTGCCATGCCTGCCATGGCTTCTTTTTCCGACGGGTTGAAGTCTCTTGGGACCAAATTTCAGTGGCAAGGAGGCAGTCTCGGCCAAGACTGGACAAAAAGCTCGAACCATTTTTGCCCCAAGCTTTTGACCAAGCGTCTTTGTGTTCTTGTTTTTGCAGGGGTCAGCTGGCCCCTGGTGCAATAAACCGCTTTTGAATGTATGCAGCTTCCTGAGAAGTTTTCCTCGGAACGAAGGCCAGTTGTTGTTTTTTGGGTCGGTGTTTCAGAGTTGGTCTTTTGGGGTGCTTTTTTAGTGTGAAATCAACGGACGTCAGCATTTAGGGGGTTCGATTCCTAAAAGAAGGCATAACCATACACGCATTTGGGCCAGGGTTAGTTCTGAGACAGTTCAGTGGATTCCGTCATACTTCATTTTGTGACATCGAATCACCCTGGGTCACATATCACATCGGGACCGGGTCACAAGCGCGAAATGTCAACAACCCCAACCCCCTCCAGTGCGGGCCTTTCCTTTGTTCAACTTTGTTTGGCAGGCCCCCCCCCCCCCCCCGTTTTTTTCTGCCGTTCTGGCTTGACGCAGGTGTTTCGCTCAACTGTGAGTTCCCCTGTGATGTAAGGGGATACACTGATGGACCAAATACACCAAAATGCACCAGTTGCTGGACCAAGCCCCTATGATCTGGTGCAGGATCTGTTGATGCAGGCAACCCTGGAAGACCAACCATGGCCCCAATATCAACTGCCAGTTGCCCAAGCGACCCATTCCGCCCTCGGATCCAAGCATCCATCTCCAGGAAATTCTCCCAAGAAGAAACCTGGTATGTCAGGTTGGGAGAATTTCCTGGAGACGTTTCCTGGACAATGTCCAAAATTATCCCAAGAAAAAGGGTATTTGGGCAATGTGGAGAATGTCGCCGGCGCACTGAACACGTTGAACCATTTTCCTGGCTTCTCGGGTCGGAGCCCTGACAAGTTTTGAGCCGCGCCTCTGTGTAGAAATTTCGACGCCGGAAGCACCCCCCCCCCCCCCAGCGGTGCCAGGATCGGGCGATGCCAAGCCTGGATCTCAGAGAGTGGGGGTCGTGGTGGTTGGGACCCGTGCTCCTTTGAAAACGTCTAATGGGTCCATGTTACTTGGGAGGGTGATAGTCACGAATTGTCACTCTTAGTTGCTAGTCATCTTTTTTTTTCTTCCCCCAACAGCTGAAAGGCCCGGAGGTAAGGTTCCACGACAATTCCACCAGGGTTCCACCAGGGTTCCAGCAGGGTTCCACCAGGTTCCACCATGGTTCCACGAGGGTTCCACGAGGTTCTGCGAGGGCTTCGGGGTGGTGCGAGCACCCCAAAGAGCACCGCATGCTGTTGGGGATATCACCTGAGCTTATTTTTAATGTTTTTCCTTCGGAATGATCCAACACTCCAACGAATTGTTTGCTTAGACTGGGTCGCACAAAACGGCGCCGGAGCGGATCTCAAAAGGACCCCCTCCCCATTTGGCATCCCGTCAAGTTTCCATCGAAAGAAAGGGGAGCCCTATTTGGGTTGCTCTTCCCAACAGGTCGATCACCTTTGGCAGGTTCAATCCGGAAGCGCCAGTTGCTTCCGGGTGCCACCGACTGTCAATTGCTCTTCCCAGGTCCATCACCTTTTGCAGGGTTTAATCCGGGTCTCGCCAGTTGCTTCCGGGTGTAGCTATCGATTGTCAATCGGGTAACCCCAAAATGGGTTGCCTGGTCAATGGAAACAGGGACCAAAGTCTGCGGTCTGTTTGAAGGCGGCTACCTTGAGAATCCGGAGGACCCCATGTCCGCCGGTGGGGGGGGGGGTTCAGGAGATCTGGGTATGGGTCAAAATAAAGCCACCAGGACATGGACCGAAAGCAGGTAGTCCATCTTTCCATTTTCCGTTGCAACTCATTCTTTTTGTACCTCGCTGCATTGTGGCGGACTAGTCGCTTGCCAAATGGAATCGTTTCGGTACGGTGAATACCCGGGCCCCCTCTCAGGGAAACGGGACATATTGGCGTAAGGTATACGCCGAGGCGTGCTTCCCCTTTACTTCAGGCAACCCTTAGTTGGTGCTTTGGATTCGGATTTAAAACCAAATGGGCAACCACCCGAGAACACCAACCCACACCAACCCAAACCTGAAAGCCACACGCCGTCTACTTTGGTCTAGACTCTTGATGCCGAGTTGCGCTTAGTGCGTGGATTCTGAAAGAACCACTTAACGATGCCACTGGGATGCTGGATCTTGTACTTGATGTTTGTCTGTTTGTCGGAATCCTGGCCGTTAGAAATGGTGAGCCCCGGGTCAACCCCTAAAAAGGAGCTATCATTTCTAGCTTTCGCCCGCCGGTTTTGCGATCCAAGGCGTCGACGAGGATGCGCGGAGGACGAACACTCTCTCTTTTGGTGGGCGGGCGGAATCTAACCCAATTACGTTTGCCGAAAAGGTTTGGAGCAGAATATGTTCAACGGGGCCCGGCCGAGTGTTTGGGTTGCATTTTTTCCCCCATTGAATGGAACCTTTCAAGACCAGCAAGAATGTAATCACGTCTTTGACATACCGATTGAGTGGAACTCACGTGTTTGCCATTTCCATTTTCAGAAAAGCACACCCATTTCCAGGTTCAACAGTGCGACACTTCCGCTCTGCATCTGCTTTCAAGTTTCTGGTTTGCAGTTGCCAGGCTTTTCCCGGAGGACAGCCGTCTTGAAAGGAGAAGAAACAAACAAGCGCACATTTGGGCAGGTGTTTGGAAGGATCAACATGATGTTTGTCTTGCCGATAGGCGGGTTTCCTTGGGTGATGGTTGCAAGTTGCTCTTTTTTCGGAGCTCGGCATGTGGGACACTTCCTGCTTTGCCCCCGACATTCTGTTTTCTTTTGTTGTTTTTTTGGGAGGGAGAATCGGTTCCCCTGTCAGAGCTCCAGAAAAAACGGGGTCTTCCGCGCCCCGCGCTTTCCCCGGAAGATCCGGACCGGTGGTTCCTTGAAAAAGACGGGTCCCCGCGCGCCCACGCCGCAACCTCTCAAGTGATCCGGCGCATATATGTATGCCGTGTGCGGCGCCATGTCGGGAGCGTTGAGCCTCATGGAAGGTCAGCAGTGGTTGAAGGAGTCGTCTCCCAGAGAGTCATCTCCCTCCAGAGCCTTGGCTTGAAGGATTCGACTTTTGCTCTCGGGGTACCTTCCATTTCCATTCTTCCAGGCATCCTTCTTTCTAAAGAACCATCAAAAGCCCTGGAAAAACAGCTGGTCTTTGAAAAGAATGATAGTTTAAAATGATAGGTGTCCTTTTGATCGGCTAGTTTGGTTAGAAATAGACGGGTTCCACTGGTGTAGATGAGGCTTATCAACCATTTACCAGGCTCAGGGAAATCCACTTTTTGTCCAAAAGGCCACCTATGACTGAAATATTTTTCGAAGGGAGTGGACAGGTCTGCTTCCAAACAGGTCGGGGAGGTCGGCCCGTGGGAGAAGTGAGGTGGTTGGTTTTTGTGGGGCTATCTGAAAGTTAAGCAGAAGTGCAGGGTTGTGGGGTGCTTGAAGACCAAATTAAGTCGTGATCACAAGATGAACATGGTAGTACTCATCTAGCCCTTCGTGTTGCCCTTTCCTCCATTTGCAGGGCTGGAGGTGTCGAGGTGTACCACTTCCACAAGGGGTATTGCCCTTACTTTGAAGTGGTATACCGCAAAATGCTCCAGACAAGGTGACCAAGGCTGTTTTGTTTGGTGATTTAACAAACATATCTTTCTGGTTCAGTAGACAAGGAGGTTATGTAGTATGAGTTACTGGGTTGACGGGGAAACAACCCTCCTGTGGACGAACAAAGCCTGGGATCGCTGCGCAGCAGGTATGAATGCTGAGTGCCAACAAGAGGTGGCCCCCACCCAAATAATATATATATATATATATATATATATAATTGGTTGGTTTCCTTTCAGTTTCCCTGAAACCCACCCCAAAATGTGGGTTCCCGTTCCTCCCCCCCCCCCCCCCCCCACAAAACTCGGTGTGTCCCCTGCCTGGCCATCGTGGAATGTCCCTCTTTGGTTTTTGCCGGTCACCGACTCACCGACTGGAGGATCTTCCTCGGGATGGTTTGGGCTCCTAGAAGACTGGACGGATCAAGATGACCTGGATGACCTGCCGGATCCGGATGACAAAGCTGGACACTTGGCGGAAAACTTGGGTGTGCCTTCTGGAAAAAAAAATCGACTCCTCAAGTTAGGCCCGGGGCCCCGCAGGTGCCCAGATACACCGTTTCTTTTTTGGGGGAGGGCTCCCCTACTAAAATAGACTGCACCAAAAAAAGGTTGGCACCCTTATTCTAAGCTCTCAAATCTGGAGGACCTAGTGAACATGGTGTTCGGTTTTCCGCCTGGTTTCCCTGCCAAACAAGGCCTGCCCTCCAAACAGACCAACTCAGCTGCAAGGATCCCCTTCGCGCGGCCGTGGCATAGGGGTCCCTTTGAAAGGAACATGGTGATGGACCAAATCCATTTCGCACCTTCAGGATTTAGTCCGTAGCTGTCTCTTGTTGAATCAGAAAACTACTGTGGACGAAATCCTGCATCACTTGGAAACCATAACGTTTGTTTGCAGGCGAATCGAATCATTCCAGGGATTCCTAGGTGGTGCAGGACTTCGTCCATCCACAGTAGGCTAAAGGATCCCCCCGTCAGGTTCCATTTGGACAGGAGGTTACGTGGCGATTGTTCATGTCACCAGCTGATAAGGGGCTCGGCTGTCTCCATGTATCCAGAGGGATTTTTGCATGCCACGAACCCCCAGTCAAAGTCCCTTCAGAAGCCCAGAAAGGGTTCCATGTCAATCAAGCAGTGACGATCTGCTTGTGAAGGCCGCTGTTTTTGTTTTTTATGGCCGGGAGGGGGGCGGGGCATGTCTTTGAGGAACTTTGTTTTGCCGTTGCAACAACGCGTGGAAATTTGAACTGGGAAAAAGGGGGCAGGCCGGTTGAAGGTAATAGTTGATTCCTCTTGGAGGCATGCCGGATTTCCTTCAGAGAGGCGATATGACACGTAACATGCATCAAGAAACACGGATAGTTAGCCTGTCTCCTTTTCGGCTGTGGTAGGAGGTCGGTTTATCCCATTATTTGTAGGGTTTCATCTATCCCAAGTGGTGCAGGATTTCGTCCACCCACAGTACCGTGAACAGTGGTCGGACAACCGCCGAATTCCGATGGTGTAGTCTCCAGTAGGATTCTGATCAAGTATTTCCTTATTGAGCCTCATTTTAATCTTGCTCAAACCGAGTTTTAGAGAGCGGCCGTTGGCGGAGATGTGAATTGAGTCCCTAAAACGGAACATAACACTGCGTCTCACGGTGCTTTCTGCTCATGGTATTGCTGGGGCTAGTAGCGAAAAACAATCGATTTTTGGTCTGAACTCTTTCCTTATGAACTCTACCTAATACTAAAATTGCATAGACAGTAATTAGGAAAGACTCCAATCAACGTTTCTATTTTAAGCTAGAAGTTGAACAATGATTATTATGTTTCAAAATACATGGTCAACAGGAGTTCCTTTCCGATATGTGCAAATTAGGAAACAAGCACATCTAAACAACATGTATCTACCTCGAAGTTCTTGCCTTGTGAATCCTACTTGATATATTTGTCAAGTTCTACTCAACTTCTATCTGACATTAAACAGAGTTTGATAAGGACAGCATCCAAATATATGTTCATGTAAATTTGGAGTTGACATAATGACTGTTATGTCTCAAAATACAAGATACACGGGATTTCCATTCGAATAGAATCGTCTTTGCAAATCAGAAAAACATGTAAACATCACCATTCAATTAACAATTGTTGGACCTCTAAGTTGTTTCTTGTGAATTCTACTGAATATAAGTATCAAGTTATACATAGTTCTATCTGACATTTGAAAGACTTTCGAATCCAATCAGAGGACACCATCCCTAGCTTACTGTACTAAGGCTTGGATGTGAACTACATAAAGAGCACTTGAACGCAGAAGCTCATGCAAACAGGCCGGACACGGGAAGAAACGCTCGACAACAAAAAGCAAGATTGCCCCCAAGTCAGGACAGCTGACATAGTCTTGTTTTTTTCGTTTTTGTATATGTTTCTCGTTGTTATTGTTGCATGTTTTGGACGATTGCGAGACACCTAGTGTTCTCTTGTGTTTTCATGAGCACAGACCACATAGCCACCAAAATGCCTCGCGCAGGGTGACCTGCTCTAAAAAGAAGAGTCATTCCTGATAGGGGACCCTTTGCCGGCCACTTTGGAGGTTCCGACAGTTGAACTCATAGCCACATGGGTGAGTCTCAAACAATTTGACTCGGAGCCCCCAAAACGGTTGGCTTCCTGGTGGTTTCCCCTTGGAACCCAACACTTTTCGAAAAACAAAAGAAAAGAGAAAAACAACCCCAAAAAAAACGAAGAACAAAAACAAAAAAGACGGAACCACCGGATGCAGCGGAGGCCTTGTTTTTTCATCCTCAGGCCAGGAGCTGAGCTTGCACGACCTGGGAAGCTGCGAGCCGTGTGTCCTCTCAAGCTCCGTGCGGGGCTGTTTGAAGGGTGAGGCAGGTTCGATCTTGCGATCTTGCTGGGGAGTCCCCTCTTTATATCTCTTTATGTGGGCGGTTAGTCTCTGGGACGGTTTTTTTTGGTTGTACTGTTAGCCTCGGATCTAAGTAAAACCCCTGGTTGATGAATAGGGGGGTGTCCCCTTTTAGTGGGGGTTCAGACCACTTCGGACGGATGTGATTGGCGGGACCGGTCGCTCCCCCTGGGGTCATTCTTCTGACGGATTCTGGACTCGAGTTCTCAAATTCAGAAAATTGAATCGGTGGTTCCCTTGAAAGTCACCACTAAACTCGGGGGTGACTTTGATGGTAGAGGCCAGGCCCCTAAGTCTTTGGCGCGATCGGTGCGATACGAGAGGTGCCCCAGCAGTTGGTCTGGATGGCGAGGGTTCCCGTGTCTAAAATAGACTACAAGAAAAAGTTGGTGCCCTTATTCTAATCTCTCCACTGGAGGACCTAGTGATAGGTAGGGAATGACCTTCCGGGTTTTGGGGAATGAGCCGTTTTGGGCTTCCCTGGAGGGAAATTAAGAAAGGATGGGTTTGTTCTTGGGGTCGTTCCGTGTCTCATTCCCTGCTGAGAACGCTCTGAGAGAAGGCAAGAGGAAAGCAACCCTGTGCTTCCCAATTCCAATGGGTGGCCCCAATTGGCTATGAATGAGAGTTGGAACCTGAAAAGTTGTTGGCGGACCTTTCTATCCCTTTGATGTTTATCACTTCGGTGTCAATTGAACATTTATGCCCCTTTGGGTATGTGTCGCAACAGGAGCCGAGGTGAGAAGAATTGCCAGAACCCCCCCCCCCCCCCGCCGTGGTTATTTTGGACCTTTTCTTGGAGTTAGCAAAGTCAGCTCTTTCTATCCTTCTGCTCGGGGCGTGACTGGTGGCAAGAACATGGGGCCAGTGTTAGGTGCCCATTTCCAGCTGGTCCCCAAGTTGGAGTCGCACCGTACCGTGATTTTCCTGGGGAATGAACTGCTTAGCTGTGGACCCGCTGGAAGCAGCAGCGATGTATGGGCGGACCTTCATGGCCCTCCTAGGGGTTGCGTCCAGCTGGCGTTGAGGTGTAGCCTCTGAATTTTTATAGGAGTTGGATTCACCTGAACAGTGGCGCTGGTGGACACAAGGGTCCTTTTGAACCCAGTAAAAGCCAAGACAAATCCAACTTGGTGGCTCCCAGCCATCCCCTTTTCTCGGGTGATTTAGTGGTGAGTTCCATTCAACCCACAGCTTTTAGTGGGGGATCTGAGGGCAGCCCAGCCAACGGTCCAAACATGGACGTGCCAGGCTTGTCCGTATTGCCACGAGTCCCACGCAGACAAGATGTCCGCACATCGCCCGCGCAAGCAAACCAGGGACAAGTTCAAGCAGTCCGTGAAGGACATCCCGGTACTGCGCGTCAGCGGTTTTTTTTTGTTTTCTCCCCAACAGCTAAAAGCTTTGGGGTCTCAGCCCAGATAGGCTCTGGGGTGGTCCGGGGCCCGGAGGTAAGGTTCCACGAGGGTTCCACCAGGGTTCCACCAGGGTTCCACCATGGTTCCACGGGGCTTCGGGGTGGTGCGAGCACACCAAAGAGCACCGCATGCTGTTGGGGATATCACCTGAGCTTATTTTACATGCGGGGCTCGTCTTTTTGAATATTTAGACCCAATAATGGATTTCAGTACCCTCAAACACAGCCACACACAACTCGATTGTTTTGTTGGCTCAGTCGAAAAGCCAGGGCTCAGTTAGAAACCGTGCGTGTATTTGAATCTTGTGTTTGAGCTTCTGGAATTGAAAGCTTAGATTCGTTGAGTCAAGCCAAGCAATCACTCGGCGGGCAGCGTGACATGGCTCTCGCGCCATGATATCAGAGGCTGAGACTGAGGCGTGGAACTTCACTGCGTGTGCCTTTGGTTTGGGGAACCCTCCACAACCAACCATTTTGGGGTGATTGGCTACTTGTTTTCTTCTCAAGATTGGGGGACCCCGCTTTGGGGTCCACTTTTGAGAAGAAGACAAGTAGCCAAAGCAAAACCGGCAGGGGATTGTTAAAATCAACATCCAGGGACCCCCCCCACCCCGATTTAGCACCCAGGATCACCCGGGCCCCGATTCACCCCGCCAGGGGAGATCTTTGTCTTGGGCCTGCGATGCTCCTAGGGGTACCTTCCCCATTCTTTCCTGGGATCCTTCTTTTCAGGAAACCATCAAGAAGGCAGCCGGTTTGTGAAAAGAACGATGGTTGAAAAGAATGGGGAATCAACCCCTAGAATGTTGGTGTCATTGTTCCCTGTTGAACTTTCAATTGTTTAGTTTCTTGCATTTGTCAGTTGGCAAGGAACATTTCTTTAAGTCTAGAGGCACTCTAAGCGCGACTGGCAATCGGCAACCTGGCGGTCAAATCCGGCGATGGTTTAATTCTCATTCACACGCCTCACGTCTAGCAACATGGACCACTTGGCCCTAAAAGGTGAGGGGTCAAATTTTGTTTCAACCAATCCCTGGCCCCCCATGAAGGGAAATCAAATGGAGGTTGCTGAACCAGGCCATTTCAGTTGAGCTTCCCTGGGTCATGTTCAATTGGAACATTTCTTGGGACCCCTGTTGGGTCAGTCTTGCAAAGGGGTTGGAACTGAAAATACCATTTGGGGGATTGCTCCATGACACACACGTGTGGCAATGTTGCGATTCTCAAGATCCAAGATCCCGGCGCGATTTGTTTGACCGAACATGCAGGGATCAGCATTAGCTACTCTTTTTCCCTGGGGGTTGTTGTAGGGGTTGTCAGATTTGAACGTGGGCCCACATGGCCCACATTAAGATGGATTGGATCAACCGTAGGTTTGGGGGATTGGTCCGTGCAGCAGGTTGTTGAGTTGTGAGGGCTCTCAACATTTCCAAAATTGGAGGACTCCCTAAGAGGATCCTGGGACATCCTTGCTTTGAGGATCGCCCTAAGAGGATCCTCGGACTCCGGAGATTTCTCAGGAGTTGCTGGCGGCCCACAAGGGCGACGTGGAGGAGATCCACGAGAAGTTGCAGGCGCAAGGGGCTCTCTACAAATTTGTCCCGGTCGGTGCTTTGAAACGTGGTTGTGAGCTTCGGGTAATGTTTCCTGCGGAACTCTAAAGTGAAGTTGGATCCCAGTCTTTTTGATTTTTTTTAGAGGGGGAGGCCTGGGTAGTCATTGGCGATGGAACCCATGGAACCCATGAAAGACAGAATTGGATATCGGTTTGTCATATTTTAGGGAAGTCCGTGGTTGTGGTCCAAAGGTCGTTTGCGCCCCATGTCCTTTTTGTGCTTTGGGCTTTCCCTTTGTGTGTGTCGGACGCCGTTTTGCTTCGCTTTTCTTGGTGGCTCCCTTAGCCTTTTAGCTGTTTAGTGTTTAGTGGTAGTTTCCATTTAACCCCCCAAAGTTCGTCACTTTTAGCGGGGCATCGGACATCGGGCCCTTTTTTTGCTCAGGATGAGGCCAGGAAGAGCCCCTACGTGAGGAAGCTGTTACAGGGCTACCTCGACGGGGCTGACAGCGACTTCCTCTTCTTCACGCCGCCGGGGCTGTCTCCGCCGCCGGCCGCGCAGGCAGCGCTGGCGTCGCCGGCGGCCGCGCGGGCGGCGCCGCCAGGGCTGGTGGCACAGCCAGCGCTGGCGGCGCCTGCGCCCTTGGCGACGGTGCCGGAAGGTGGGCGGAGAAGTTCTGCGTTTCTGTTTCGAACATGGGCCAACATCGGAGAAGTTCTTATTCCGGTGCTTTGGGGTTGGCTGCTCTTTCTTGCGAACTCATTGAACGCCACGCAAAAAGAACCGCCCCCACCCCCCCCCCCCCCCCACTTCACCCAAGCTCCGCCCCCCACCTCACCCAGGCCCACATCAGCTTGGCCACGCGGGTGTTCAGTCGCCCGTTCCCTTTGGCCACTTCTCGCGCTGGTGCCTCGCGGGCTGAGCGGAAGCATGCGGGGCTGTGGGTCAAAAATCGGGTAACCCCAAAATGGCTTGCCCTGGTGAATGGAAACAAGGACCAAAACCTGCGGTCCATATCCTGGTGGTTGAATTTTGACCCATACCCATTTCGGCGGGGCTTTCTTTCGGAGCGTGGCGCGCAGTTTCGACACGCTCGGCTTGAAAATCGATCGCTCACAACTTGGGCGAAGAGTAGCCGCCGGAAGCAAGAGAGAAAATCCAGGTGAAAACACAAAAAGAGCTGGAAGCTCGGAAAGGCCTGAGTTGAGCTCGGGAAGGATGGAAGGCAAGGCAAAAACTCCTTTTCGATGGCATTTTCAGAATCGCCCTCAGGTTTTGGTCCTTTTTCTTTTCACCAACCACTTGATAGCTCGCGGGTTAAGAAGGAAGAGACGCCCAGTTGGCCGAAAATTGGGAAAGCTCACCAACCGGCTCCGGCATGCGCAAACCAGATGTGAAATATGCTTTAAACATTTATGGTTTCACCCAGAACCCCAGTGGTGCGCCCTTCTTCATTTTTGGGAGGGGGATTCCTTTTTAGAGCAATTGCAAAAAAAAGGCGTGCCCGTTGTCCCCATGACCACTGGGGGTCTGGGTTATTGTTTCAGCAGCCTTCTTTTGGTTTCCCTTTTGGCAAGAACCCGCCTTGCCCAACCCTGACGTGTGCCCCCCCCCCCCCGGGCAACGTGCGCTTGCACGTGCGGATCCCAGCCAAGCAGTTTTGGGGGTGCTGGGCCCCTTGCTCCGTTTCACCAGCCAGAATGTTGTGCCCAAGGGGCGCAGCCATTTTTCATCGCTCCCTGAGGATTGCTCCCCGCCGACTTCGCTGCAAGTGTCGAAGACTTCTCGGGCTATGGTCCAAACTGTGGACATTGATTTCAATTGAACATTAGGATACGTCGCAAATGGATTTTGGGGGGGGGCTTCTGATAAATGGGACTTCCGATCCTTCGAACACGAGCAGGTAGCTTTTTGCCTGCATGGGCCCTGCAAAGGGACCCCGACAGCAGGTGCGTAAAGTGAAAGGTGCGCTGGGGCAGCAACTGTTGACTGACCCCAAAACGAGGTGATTTTCTTCGTCCCTTGGACGAAAGCCTTTTTGCACCATTCAAAACGTAACGGAATGACTCGATTCCCCAACGTAAATACCAACTGCCCACGGTTTCCCATGGTTTCAAAGTGGTGCAGGATTTTGTCCATCCACAGTATGCCCCGTCAGTTGATGTTTGAGCTACTTACCGCCTGAGGGAACTTTGGCTTGTTCCCCGCACTTATTGCTCGAGTCAGCTTTCTTCTAGTTGGTGTCTTGGTTTGGCGGTTTGGTGGAGGTTAGGGCTGGGTTCCCATTTATCCTCTACAAACGCCAAGGGTTCAAATCCAAATCCAAACCACCAATCCAAACCACCGAAAAAGTGGTGGTCATCCAAGGTCTGGGCATTGTTTGTGACCTATTTGACTACTATTTGACTACTGTGGATGGTTGCGAGTCATCCGTCTCGCACCACAGAAATGAAACCTTGTTGGTATTTACCGGAAATCGAATCATTCCAGGGTTCCGTAGGTGCTTGATGCTACCCTCTTTGGGGGGTTCAAGCGCAAGTTTTTGTTCCGTTTAAAGACACCTACTGTATATTCCCTGAAGAGAGCAACCAGTCTAATTTGTTCCAGGGAAAATCCTTCTAAGCTTCCATTTGGCCCAAGTTCGCCAAGGTGCCAAGTTGCTGTGTGGGGATATCACCTGGGGCTTACTTTTGGTGCCAACTCTTTTATTCGGTCCTCGATTCTGAAGGGAACACCTTCTCCGGAAAAGAGGGACCCCCCCCCCAAGGTGTGTCAGCTGAAAAGCTTTGGCGTCGATGGGCTCAAATAAGCTCTCGGGTGGTTTGGAGCAGTGCATATTCACTCTGGTCGTTTATGGGATTATGTTTGACCATCTACGGAATGCTGCATTGACACATTTGTTCAATCATATTTGTGTATGATAGGTGTAGACATGTACCATTAGG
Organism: Effrenium voratum; assembly: GCA_963377175.1. Taxonomy (NCBI): domain Eukaryota; class Dinophyceae; order Suessiales; family Symbiodiniaceae; genus Effrenium; species Effrenium voratum. The sequence continues at coordinate 140,396 of CAUJNA010002135.1, forward strand.
TGTTAATGCGTTGGGTCTATGTCCAAGTATATACAATGATTCTACCTAGGAACTTCTAAAATATATTAGCACAAAGCTGTTCTGCTCGCCTTTTTTGAGGGTACCTCTTTTTGGTGCTTTTATTTTGGGACACCAAAAAGTCAACCGAGATGTATGTTGGGGGTCCCAATCCAAAAAGAAAGGGGGGCATGCATCCAAATGGGTTCAATTCCCTTTATCATCTTTGGGCTCACCTCTCTGACTTGAGGCGACCCCGAAGTTCGGAAATCGATTCGACCGGTTTCCGGGCATTCCAAAGTTATGAAATCACTAAGGGGGAGGTGGTACAAGGGATGGGCAGTTTGCGAAGCCCAGGGTTCCTCAGGGTTCCTCGGGGTTCCTTACATTCCTTGGAGGTCCTTGAAGCTCCTTCGGGTTCCTTAGGGGTTTTTGAGGGTTCCCCAGGTTCCTTAGCAAAAACCCTTTGGGAGCCTTCGGGAACCCCACCCCGTGGGACGACTTGGGGATTCTGCCAGACAGGGGGGTTTCTTTTTTGGCGGCTGAGGATTTGGTCGGGGTTCTGCATAGGGCTTTTTCCTCCAGGGCGAGGTGAAGAAAAACCAACACTAATGCAGGTCCCCTAAAGCCCCCTTCAACGAAAGTTCCCAATGATGCTGGGGGGTTTAACAAAACGCTTGATCACCCTTTTCTGAGTCCCTAAAGGGGCAAGTCTGGCAAATTGGCCCACCGATGTGGCGAAGCGAATGAGTTCAGGGTGTGCCATCGTTCGGTAAGCCTCAAGTGGTTTGGAGCCCGTTGGCTTAGGGATTTGAACTGCTTTTGTAGAGAGCCCCTCCTGAGTTGGCCGTGGTTGTCAAAACCGTTTTGGCACCAGTTTGGGGGTGCACCACCCATTTTAGGACCTATTTTAGTGGTTGGATTGGGATGTTCACCGGGGGTACGATTTGGATTTTGACCCATGGCCAGTTCACAACAGCCAAAATCCAAAGCACCAATTGGAGGGAAGCTGATATTTGTTGGATGACTGATTGTGACTCTATTGCCCTGTCGATTCCTTTGGGCAAGTGGGGCTTGCGCAGACCAGGGTCACCTGTTTGACGCACAAGGAGGAAGCGGATGTCGGAGCCACCGCGGCGGGTGACGCAGGAAAGCTGGGAGTACCCGCTCAGCAGAGAGGACGAACCCGCAAAACGAGCAGGGATTTTCTGCTTGGGGATTTTTCTACTTCAAAGAGCCAGGCCAGGTTCAGTCGATATTTTCCCCTTTGCCAGGGTTCCATCTTGGGCTAGTCTTCAGCCTTGAGCCGTACCCAGCTCATAGTGACTACGAGCGACTCACATTTTGGGGCCATAACTTTCCCATGGCTCCTCTGGCTCAGAATCAATGGAGGAAACGTATGAACAAAAATGGTGGGTTGGGAGGCTAGGTTTGATCTCTGGAACATTGTTGAATGTCTCCAGACCGGGGTTTCACAAAGACGCAATCCAGCTTTTGGGAATTTGGAATTGCAACTAGCGGCAGGGTTTCGTGAAGCACAAGGCATGGGCAATGTCATTTGTAGGTGTTCGCCTCTGGCCATTTTCTTATTCGGCCTCCACCAAGTGAACCCTGGGGCTGTTTGGGAGTCCGAGTCATGAAATTGATGCTGCAAGACTACTGTTAATCTTTCCGTATATTGATTTTTGAAGCTCTCGGATATATCGCCCTTAGGATTATTAGTTGAACATGTTATGAACATTGCCTGCTGTCTGTGGTCTTTGGCTTTGACCTGAGTCCGAGTCGATTGGGCTTCCCTTCAGCTGAAAGAATGGAGCTTTGGGTCCAGAATTCTGGGTCCTGGTTGGGGCGATCGGTGCGGTGTTTCAACTTTTTGTTGAAGTGACACGGTTAGCATCTAAGAAACCGGGGCAGCCTCACGACAATAGGAAATGGTAGGGTTTGGTAGATGGAGCGGCCCAAGCAGTTGTGGGTTGGCCCCGAAGGGACCCCGCGCTTGCCGCGCTCCCAGGGGCCTTTTGGTTGGATTCCATGGGAGTTGTGGGGGAAAAGGTCCCATTTAACCCCTCCAAAAGTGATAAATCCCCGCTAAAACCAGGAGCACCCCATCTTCATAATCAGGGGTTTATTATTCCGGGGTCGTCATTCGGTTTGTCTAAACCAGGGGAACTGGAGCTTCCCCCAAAATGGATTTCGGCTGAAAACCGCGGGGTTTCCGCCTTTCAAACCACCAGATTGCCCGGGCACCGCTCCTCGAAAGGATCAACCCAGATCGTTTGGAGAGGCCGAGTTAGCAGCTCCACCCATGTCGCCCATGTTGCCCATGTTGCCCATGTCACCCATGTCACCCATGTCACCCATGTCACCCATGTCACCCCACTTCACCCATTTGGCTCGACTGAAATTCGAGGAGAAGAAGTACAGAGTCATGTGCCTCTTTGAGCAGGAGTTGGCCGAGGCAAAAGCAAATCCGGCAGATTTGATTGCTCATCGCATGGCCAGGTGGGTTTGTCTCCTTGAGGGTTCGTTCCGTGGGCTGTTTTGAGGCCTGGCATCTTCCCCAAAGGCGTTTCCCTTCAGAGCCAGGGGTTTTGAATGTTTTCCACGGGGGGAGACCCACATCATGGGCTTTTAGAGTCTAGAGGCCACTTGTCACTGAAACTCCAGCTGCGGCACCAGCCTTCAGCTTAAGGGCGCCATGGTGGACGTATCCAGTGGGAGCTAGCCACCTCTGTGACTTCTCAAGGATCACTTCTCCGAAGAGTCATCCCTCCCTGTAACTCCAGTCCGAGGTTCTCAAGAGACCTCAGACTAGGGCGAGTACCTGCATCCCAGCAAAGAGCAGTTGCTGAGTTGAGCAATCCTACGAAAGAATGCCCTTTCTCCCACAGCACTGTGGGGAGAACCCTCCACCGCATTAAGTGGCTAGTCCTGAGGAAATCCTTTCGGGGCTTGTAAAGGGAAACCAATCCAAAAGCCTCTTTTTATGGGTCCACAGAACGCGCACGGCGGTTTAGTTCGCTAAGAATGGCGTCCCTAAGAATGGCTTTGGTGTCCTTGTTGGTTTCCCATTACCCACCAGCCAAATGGGGTGCCTCTTGACAAAACAGTTATTTTTTTGGCAAAGCAAGTTGGACAATGCCTGGTTCACGAATAGTTGCTCCCGAAGCATTTGAGCCATTGACGGGGATTGATGGGGTTTGGTTTTGGACCTCAACTGTGGAAACGGTCCCATCCGGGGGTAAGTACCATCAGGGGGTGGATAGGTGAGAGCCCGTTTTGGGTTCGTTGGCTTTAGGGGACGCCTCCACCCTCCTCCCAAAACCATGACTCAAGGGCCTTTAGAGGACCCAAGACCGATACCCTTCGAGGGCCGGTGACTTTGGCGGGGCTGATGGGTTCATTTTTGGCAAACTAATGCAAAACTGATCTTTTTATCCTAAACATGTGCTCCATTTGCCGGAGTTACGGCAAGGAAGTGTCAATTCACAGTGGTGCATTAGTTATTCGTATTATTGTAACCTTGCTGTCAAAAAACCATTTGACCATTATTTTGTTGAACAGTTTTCGCCATGACCCCAACAGAATTACCCTGTATGTTTGGGTCCTGGCAACTGAGCTGACGGGACATCGCCTCTGTAACTTCCTCCCACCAGCTCCTTCGCGGGGAAAACCAATGCTGCGCCCCAAGCCGTCGAGGACTCACTCCCGATTTCCGGTTTGGGAATCGTGGTACCCTCTGGTTTTGATTCAAGAGAGCGCTATGGTGGACGAATTCTGTAATCAGGAAGCAAGGGGGACCCTCTGAATTCCATCACGTTTTGCGGCTGTGTTTTATTAAAGGAGGGGTGCATCATGTGTCTTCGGGAACCCCTGTTCGGTTGATGTTAAAGAGAAACCAACAAAAATCAACGATTTTGGGGGGTTGCCCGATTTTGAGACACGCCCACTCTTGCCATATGTTTTGGGCAATTTGCTGTAGCTTCAGCATTGGGTCAGGAAACAAATCTACGGGCACTTGTAACCTTCCCAAACCAAACTCGGCGACTCCAGGGGCCCCGAATAGTGGTTGAAGGCGCAAAAAGCATCAGGTAAGAAAACAAGCATAGGTGTGGGTTTTTGGTTAGTTTGTTCGAAAAATCCTGGTATACGTGGTGGTTCAATCATGTACCAGGGAAACCCATCTATTTGCCGAGGAGCACCGGCCTGTTTTTCTTGGAGAAAGCCCACAGCAGGAACAATCAGCTGGTTGGTTTCCCTTGAGCGCTTTTCCGGTTGACCAGGTTTTCGAATGGCGTCCGGCGACTTGACCCCCTTGCCAAAAAATCTTGCCTGACAGGGGGGGTAATGTTGACCCAGGATTAGTAAACACGAAACCCAGTATTAGGGGGGTGGAAACCCTCCAAAAGTGGTCTGAATCCAACCACTAAAAGGAATTGGACACTTCCCAATCAAAATCAACCAGGGGTTCTGCTGAATCCGGGGTTAACATTACCCCATTGCTTTGGGTTGATCTCCTTGGGCCGTCCCTTTAAAACAACGTCCAACAAGGTACTCAGTCACCAGGGTGAACATTCACCGGGGCAACCGGTGAGGCGAAGCAGTCCGGGGAAGAAGAAGAGCAAGCCATGGAAGTGCGGATCCCATCAGCTCCGCAGGAAGTGGTCTCTCTTGTTACGGGAAGCCACGAATGAATGTCTTACACATACATATATATATATATAGAGAGAGCACATACACATATATATATATATTATATATATATATATGTATATCCACACACACACATACGTACGTACATGCATACATGAGGGAAACCGGGTCCCTATGCTGGTGAGCCCGTTGGTTTGGGGGTTTGAAGCTGATATGCCGTGAACTTTCAATCGGGTCTTTTGGAAAAACATCATGTTGCTTTTCATTTGTGTGCACCATCCACTTTAGAGGCTTCATCTTAAAATCAAAATTCATTGCCGCACATGGGGCTGAATAGTTGCACATTTGCCCAAGGCAACTTGGGTGAATAGTACCTCGTTATCGCATGGCCCTTACACAGAAAGCCCCAGACCTCATTTTTTCCTCTGACCACTTTGCAAGTGAGACATATCCCCAGTGAATAAGTCCCCTGTGAATCCCTAGTTAAGAAGTTGGCTAGGTGGGATCTACCCCACATCTAACTCACTTGCGACTGATCAACTGAAAACATTAGTAGCCACCAAATGGGGGTGGACATCCAATTGAAGACGGTGTGTGCAGGAAGGCTTCTGAGCTCACTTCTTTTTCCAGCGAATCGGCCCCTCCGAAGAAAAAGCACAAACTTTTGTGGTCTCAGAAAAAGACACCCATCTTGTTTAATTTCGGGGTGGACCAGTTTTATGCTACCAACAAGCTTCACTTCTGGGTCCTTTGGTTGCAACTGAATTCACCTCCATGGGAATTTGATGACTCTCAGGATGCAAGGGGCCTCTATTTGGAGGTGCCATCCTTGCAAATGGGCGCAGTGCGTCCACAATATTTTGTTTCTATTGGCTTTTGGTAGCCAATTTGAAGCGCACTTCCCTGTGGGGTGATGTTTGTAGGTGATTGCCGCGTCTGTAGAAAGACATGCGCGTGTCGGTTTTTGGTGGTACCCCTTTTTGGGTGAAGTTTTAAAGAAAAGGACACCATCCGTTTTATTTATCTCTTTTTTTCATGGGGGGTGATTCCCATTTTGAGACAAGCCCATATGGGAGAAACTCCCAATTTTTGGGATATGACTCTTGGTCCCCTTGGTTGAAGTTGGAGGCACGCCATTTGTGCTTGCGCCATCGGACTTCAAGCAAAAAAGCCGCGGGGCTTATGGCGTGGAAGGCCCCCAAAGGCCCCCTAGATCTTCTGATCTGCCGAGATCCGTGAGGGGGCGTCCCTTTTGGTGATTTTCGGGGTACCGTGGGGCTGGGGCCAACGTTAGGGGTAAGCCAAAGCCAGGCCTTTTTCACTTCGTTTTTTTCTTCTTCTTCTTCTTCTGAGCAGTCCACTCAAGTGAGATGTCTTTTGTGCGGGTGTCCGTGAATCTCATCGATCTGCCAGCGGCTTTGGGTAAGTTTTTCCAACCTGGGTTGTCCTTTTTCCAAGACTCGGAAAATTCAAGGAGCAAGCGGGGGAGGAGGCTGGGAATCTCGAGGCCCGTAAAAAAGGGTCCAAAGATGAAAGGTCGCCAGATTTTCGCGTAGCTGTTTCGCTTCTTGCCCTTGTGATTTTGCACATTTTTTCCTGGTTCCACGTCTTCGGCTGTATCCGTGCCCCCAGAGGCAAGTAAGTAAGGAGCAAGTAAGTAAGGACAAGCCTGGCAACCATCGTTTGGTCGCTATGAGCCATGGATGACGCCGACCCAGAACTGCAGGCCCGGCCCGAGACAGCTGCCAGATGGGGTCAGATGAGTCACGTGCTCAAAACCCGGGCAAGCGAAGGTTGGTACAGGGACAATCCCAACCATAGCCGCGGCCGCCTTCTTAGTTCTTTACAGGGTTCTAGGTCGACCATTTTAGTACCGGGTCTTGAGTATGACTCAGATAGCCACGCCCTCCCACAAGTCAATATGAGTGGCCACAACCTATTCGACTGGGCGTGGTAGATGGCCTGGGTCCCCCTGCTATGTGCCCTTTTACCGTTTCTTTTTTGGGGGGAGGGTTCCCCTACTAAAATAGACCACATAAACAAGTTGGTATCCTTATTCTAACTCTCTACTGGAGGACCTAGTGGCCCTACCTGGGTTTATTTGGTGTTCTACACATGAAGACATGCCTTTGACAGGGGTTCCTGTCCACTTCCTTGAGGAAGGGAATCGACCCGAGTTTGGAATGGGGCTCTGGGAATGGTCCAAACTTCACGCTGACCATCCCTTGTTTGCTTTGGTATCTGGGTGTGTCATTTTTTGGGAGGGGACTCTTTTGTCAAGAATGAAGCCAACAGCATCCATTTCATGAATAGTTTCCACTTGAGATGGCTTTGAAGGTCGATATTTCGAGGAGTCTGCCTTGAGAGGGAACTTTTGATTGGGCAGGGGTTGACTAGAGATGGACCTTACCGCATATGATGCAGCGAGGAGTCTTCTCTTGGTGTCTCTTTCGATACAAATAAAGGCTTACCCTGCAATAAAACACGCGCGCACGTGCCATGATCACAAACGCTACTTATAGGGATTCGCAGATTCCTATCCAGCCAGGGACCCTTTCGGGCGATTTTTTATGGGTTCCAATCACTTTTGTGCTTTTCCGCATCCGAAAGCCCATACCCATTTCAACGGGTCACACAAATACCCTCACCATCCCTTCACAGGTTAGCCCTTGGATCGACTCCCGCATCCATGACCAGCTTGCTTGCCAAGCAGTTGGCATGCATCACCACTTTTTTGGTGACCCCCCCCCCCCCCAAACCCTTTTTCCCCCCCCCCCCCCCCGCCCCCTGCACAAAGGGATTTTACGAAGGAAAGTCGGGGGTTTTGGCCAAGAAAGGAGCCGACACCGGGCAGAATTCTGGGTACCCAAAAAAAAGGCCCCGTTTCACTTGGCACCCCCTGGCCGCCCCGTGCGCAGGCCGCCCTCGCCCTGTCGCGGGCCGAGCTCCCGGCGCCCAGGCGACTTGGGGGCCGAGCCTGGCTTAGGAGGAAGCCAAAGATGCAGAGAGAGTTCTGGTTGTTTTCACGCATCCAGGTGTGGTTTTGTGTTTTTGTCCATTCGGTAATGGTGACTGGTTTTGTTTTTAGGTGGTGACTCCAGGTGTGGTTTTTGTTTTTAATTCGGTAGTGGTGACCCCGGATCGAAGTAGAACCCGGTCCTATGGAGGGGAGTGGTTTTTGTCCAGAAGTGATCTGGTTTCGCACTAAACAGAACACCCCCATGTTAGTCAACCAGGCGCTTATTCATCTGGGGTTCCCATTAGGTCGGTTTGGTTGAAGGATGGTGCTGGTTGCAGTTGGGTTCTAAACACTTGCCACAACCTATGGCTGTGGCTGATTACCCAATCACAGAGGGGGCCACACACACACACACATTTCCTACAACCAGGAATTCATGCCCAATTTGCAGCTGCCCCGTTTGGGGGGGGTGGGGGGGAATGGTAGCTTGTCGGCGGCTGTGACTTCTTGGGTTTGACCAAGCCTTTGTTTGAACCACGGTTTCGGCCACTCGAAGAACCTCCGGTGGGTTGTTCTTTGCAGTACCCAGACCCCTTGGTTGGAGACCCCTTCGAGAAGCTGGTTGCTTTGTCAGCTTGCTTGTCGACCCGTCACGGTTGGTGGGTTGAAGCAGTGGCTTGGACGACGACTTTTCACTTGGGAAGTGGTGAAATATGAATTGCGCTGCTGATGGGGACAACAACTGGCTGGGATGGATGAACCCCGATTTGATATGGACTGGTGCAGAATTGTGTCCATCCATTACCATCCCCTGGGATATCAACCACTGACGTGGGTTGGCCATCGGAGTGCAGGCATGAGGACGAGCTGGAACGCGCCATTGCGGCTTCTCTGCGGCGAGGCCGCATTGGCTTGCATCGAGGCGTTGGCGGTTTTGATGCGCAGGGCGTGGCCGGTGCAGGGTGGGGCTGTGTGGGTTCGTCGCTTTGGCTCGTTGCCAACGGAAAATTGGCTTCTTTCTTGGGCCATACTGCTGGTTCATGCATGCCCCAAGTTGATCTGCACCGTGTCAGACTGAACTCACCTCATTCCTTCAGTTTCCCTCATCTCAGCCACTTCCGTCCACCTTGGTCTAAGTCCATCCGGCAAGGGTAGCAGGGTAAGAGCACTGGGTGCAGGTTTGATCTTGGTAACAAAGTTATCCTGCTTGCTGTTGAAACTTTGAGTCATCCCCTTTGCTTGCCCACAACAAGGGAGTTGTGTCATCACGGTCACCCTGTGGACAACCTGCAATCGGAAAAAACAAGTGACTCGCCGTGTTTCAGATGTCATCATTGTTTTGTCCCTCCCGCCGGACTTCTCCCAGAGAGCCCAGCCCAGTGTCTTATCCAAACGCGGTTGGAAAAGAGAAGGATTCCTCTTTGAGGTATGCCAAAGAAAACTTCTCAAGGGACTCTTGAATCTTGAATCTGGGCAAATTATCATTCATTCATGTCCACTCTGCTTCATTCGAGAGCCTGGTTCCAATCAACGAAAGAATTCCGTTTCATTCGGTTTCATTTGGGCGGAGATGTTCAGATTGTCTTTGATCTTGCGCCCTTGTTTGATGCTGTCAGAGCCCAGAGCCCCAAAGGGCAAAAACACAGCAAATACAAGTGAGTCGGTCCCTGGGGGGGAGGGGGCACCATTTCTATATATTGTGTATATATATATATAGATATATTGTGTGTAAATGTCACCCAAAGGCAAATGGAAACTTTTGAATTGGCAACCGTGCGGTGAGAAAACGCCGCCCAGGCAGAAATGGAAGTTTGAACTGCCTGCGAGTGAAGCAGCTTTTGTACGGGTCCAGGCTTGTGCGTCCCCTTTGAAGGAGGCTTGGTGAACGTCTGGATTGGCCAAACATGCTCATGTATTATACCACCAAACTGCTTTTCTCAAATAGTTCAAAGTCTTCAGGAGCTCAAGAAGTGAGACGTACACCAAAAATCGAAGTGAGTGAGTGACATGTCACTATCATCTTGAGAAGGGCAGGGATACAAGTGGTTGCACAACTTTTGCCCAGAGAGGTCCTTTGGGACAAGTCTTCAATGTTGAATCTGAGTGACTGAACTTACATTCGTTTTGATTCCGGTGGAAGGGGTACAGATTCAGGACTACCAGGCAGAACCCTTTTCAGGGAATTTTGCAATTTTATCCCCGGACCCTGTATGAAGTTTTTGGTTTCATTCGGGGGCGGAGGGTTTATTCGAGGTTTGGTCCAGTCCGAGTTGAGGGCTCCTTGGTTCTAGTCCTAGTTTGGCCCTAGTCCCCTGAAATAGTCAGAAACTACAAAGGAACTTATAGAGGAAACATGCACTTGACATGGAACAATTCTCTGAGAACAAGCCCAGAGCTCATTGGTAGCGCATGCATACACATGCATGCCATGCAGACAGGCAGACAGGCAGACAGGCAGACAGGCAGACAGGCAGACAGGCAGACGGGCAGACAGGCAGACGGGCAGACGGGCAGACGGGCCAGACAGGCAGACAGGCAGACAGGCAGACGGGCAGACAGGCAGACGGGCAGACGGGCAGACGGGCAGACGGGCAGACGGGCAGACGGGCAGACGGGCAGACGGGCAGACGAGCAGACAGGCAGACGGGCAGACGCAGACGGGCAGACGGGCAGACGGGCACACGGGCAGATAGGCAGACGGGCAGACGGGCAGACGGGCACACGGGCAGAATGCAGACGGGCAGACAGGCAGACGGGCAGACAGGCAGACGGGCAGACAGGCAGACGGGCAGACAGGCAGACGGGCAGACGGGCAGACGGGCAGACGGGCAGACGGGCAGACGGGCAGACGGGCAGACGGGCAGACGGGCAGACGGGCAGACGGGCAGACGGGCAGACGGGCAGACAGGCAGACAGGCAGACAGGCAGACAGGCAGACAGGCAGACAGGCAGACAGGCAGACAGGCAGGCAGGCAGACAGATGGGATCGGCTAGCCCGAGGCTGGAGGCAGCGCCGGAGCGTACCCCCTCGCACGCCTCAGAGGCTTGGGGCCAAAGGAAGGCTGAAGATAGCTTGGTCCCTTTCTAAACTCTAAACTCACGTGGGAGCCCCCTGCTGTTTCCCCGAATCAAGGGCTGAATAATGAGATTTAGTTTTATGGCGCCCCACCCCCACCCCCCCCCCCCGGTCCCCTCCCCATTCTAATTCATTAGCAGGTAGACTGTGCTAGTGCTTTGCGGCTCTAGGTCTGGCATGAGACACACCGGTGATATTTAGCTTCCAACTTAGAGTCGTGCGTTTTGCCTTGAACGGTGCATGTCCTATCAGCCTTGTACGTTGGAATTCGTGAATCGGTTTAGGGAAACCAACAGGACAGCCGCCATTTTGTGTGTCCTCAAGGGAAAAGCGCACACACAGGTAGAGCCAAGCAGGGACTCAGCTCTTGTAATTGGTGCGGATACCTACTTGAAAATTGCCTCCTGCCGAGTTGAAGGATCAGCCGGCGATTTTACGCAAGCAAATCATTGTTGTTGCGACACCGAGCTCATGCATCACTTTATGGTGATTTGCCGCACACTGGTTCGGTTGAAAACGTTCCGTCGTGTTCGCCGGTGACCTCCCTTTTCTTTTGAACCACAACAAAAGAGGGGGCTCCCTCAAAAGAAGCACCCATGTAAGGCCGCAAACTGGTTTCAACCGTGGCACTCGCCAAAGAGACAGCCATTTTTCGTGCAGGATGTACTTCGAGCGCTGCAGCTGTCGCAGGAGGAGCGAGGAGTGTCGCTGGAGCCCGCTTTGGCATTTGCGGGGTCTCCTCCACAACCAGCTGGCATTTTAGGGTCATGTTGACCCCGGATCTGAGTAGAACCCGTCGAATTTACAGGGCTGTCGCCCACATTGCCACTATGCATCTGGGATCAGCTGGGGCCAAGTTTGGGGCCCGAGAGCCTGGAAGCTCTTTGACAGCGACAGGAAATGACGTCGAAACCTGCTGCTTTTCAACTTAACCTTTCAGCTGGGAATAACTTACGAACCCAGAGGTACGGATTTTTTTCATGACATGGGACCTACAAAAGAGGGGGGTTTGGGTCGCGAAACCTTGTGAAGGCCACCGAGGGAGTCGCAAACATTTGAGACCCTGGCGGTTCGCCAACTTTTGCGGAAGCGGGTGTGCACCAACCACACTCAACCACAAAACCATGCCAACTCACGGTAAACTAAAGGGTTTCCTGGTCACGTCACTTGGCAATATTTAGGGCATGAATACCTCGCAATAATCCGGCGGAAACTGGTTGAGGTTTCGACGCGGCAAGTGCCAGCTTCGCCCAAAGTTGAACATCAATTGGGCGTGTCTCAAATAGGGAACCCCGCCCCCGCAAAAAAGGTTGGTTTCCGAAGGGTTTCCCTTGAAACCAGCCCCAAAAGCCTTGTTGGGGCAGATTCTGATGAAGCTCCCATTGGAAGGGACCTAAACAACAAGAAAAACGACCTCGTCCCCCGGCATGCTTATTGCCCGGGCCAAACCGTGGAAGCGAAGCGAAGCGGCAGCTTTCGGGTTTTGCATCTCGGGGTTGTTTCTGAGAATGCTGCGGATGGGGATTATCCGTCACTGTTCCACAGTTCAGGTTTATCCTGTAGCACCCGTGACCCGTAATTCCCTCTACATGGTTGTGGTTGGGAAACATTTTACATGTTTGCTTCTTGTGGTTTAGTGGTTGAAATCCAACCACTTAACTGCTATTTTTTTCTCAATTTTTGCTCCCCTTCCATCGTCAACCAAGACCTCTGCCATACTCTAGCTGAAAAAACATTCGATCGCCTCAAGGTTGAGCCATTTTTTTTAGCAACTGAGAAATCCATCCAACGCACCGTGAGGGGTCAGACCCTGGAAAGATTCGACGGCCCTCTTTACCAACAAGCAGTGGTAACCACCATCAGTAGGGATTCCGGGATACCCCAAAATTGGGATGTTTTCCTTTGGCTTCCCTTTAACCCCAAAAGGTACTCCCTACAGAAAGACACACCCAACGGCCGTGGTGTGCTCTTCGCAAGTGAACATAGAAGCCCAAGCTGTTTCAACATGTACCTCCCGTCCTTGGCTTTGTGGTGGACATGAACCAAGTGGCTCCTTTCTCAAGGGATCTTAGAGCGATTTTGCTCAAAGGGAAGATTTTCTGCCAGAAGGCCCAATCTAAGAAATGAGCCACAACCGAACCCGAGAAAAAGTCTTGGTTTGCCTTCTAATTGGCGGCATGTTGCCAGCCTGATGTGGACTCACACATCCTTTCTTTGCGGCTGCATCTCTCATAGCAGACTCCTGTTGAAAAGGCACGGGCTCCCTTTTTTTTTCACCCTCCGAAGTTGTTTTTTTAACCCTTCCTTTTTTTTTCAACCCTCAAACCCTGCTTGGAACCATCTGTTGGGAACCTTGTTTCTCCAACCCTGAGAAATCCTTTCTTTTCAACCCATCACCTTGTTTTTTTCACCCTCTGCCTTGTTTTTTTCACCCTCCGCCTTGTTTTTTTCACCCTCCGCCTTGTTTTTTTTCACCCGCGAGCTTGCTTGTTTCACCCCGCAACCTTGTTTTTCTCACCCCAAACCTAAAACAACCTAAGCCCGCCCCACACCCAACACAAACCAACCCTAGGCCCACCCTAAGCCAAACCTTGCCAACCCTCAAACCAGCCAAAATCTAAATCAATCTCAAACCAGCCAAACACGCCCAAACCCACCCCACTAAATCACGCTAAACAAGCCCTAAGCAAACCAGAAACATCTCTTGTCCAACCCTAAACCCACCCCAAGCCAAGCTACACCCACCCTACACCACCACTGACCTACTCGAAACCACCCTAAAGCATACATAACCCACCCGACCCTAAACCAACCCTAAATCAACAAACTAAACCAACCCTAAACCAACAAGCCAGTCCTGAACCCACCCTAAACCCACCCTACACGAACTCTAAACCTGCCCGAACCTTGATCCAACCGTAATCCCACCCCACACCTTAAGCTTAGCCTAAGCCAACAATAAACCCACCCTAAACCCAGCTAAACCCCAATCCCACCCTAATCTAGCTTTAACGCAACCCCAAGCCCAACCTAAACCAACCCTGAACAGACCCACCGACCCAAAACCAACCCACCCTAAAACGATCCTAAGCCAATCCTAGCCCAATTTTAAACCCACTCTATACCGAGCTTTAACCAATCCCAAACCACCCCGAAAACCAACCTTAAAGTCAAGCCCAGCAAAAACCAACCCTAAACCAACCTTGCCCCCACCCTAAACTCACCCAAAAGCAATCCACACTAAATTCAAAAACCAACCTGGGCCCTGACCAACCCTGAGCCACTCCAAACCAACCCTAAACCAACCATAAGCCCACCCTGTACCAACCATGAATCCACCCTGATCCAACTCTAAGCGCACCCTGAGACTCTAAGCTGAGCTTGACCCAACCCTAAATCCAGTGAAGCCAACCCTAGGCCAACCGCAAAACCAATCCACATCCAAGCCGAAACCAACCGCAAACCCCACCCTAAACCATCCCAGACCAACCCTGAACCAACCTACATTTAAAAACCCTAAGCCCACCTGAAACCAAGCCACCCCAAATCAACCCTAAGCCACCCTTGAGCGACCCCAAGGCTCCCCTAGCGCAACCCCAACGCCACCCTAGACATGGACAGGGGGGACATGCCGCGAGGAAATAAAGAGCTTGCGGGGAAATAAAAAATCAATAAGATCAGAAATAAGCAAATGCGTGCGCAAAAATATGCAGAACATGCAGGAAAATAAAACGCACCTGCAAAAAGATAAGCAAGCCCGCACAATCACTTCAGCCAAACGACCTAGTAATTAATTAAGTCTTGGCTTACCATTCCGAGTGACCTAGTCATCAACAAACACGCGCGCAGAATTAAATGGATTGTGCAAGAAAATAAAACACACAACACAAAGAACTAGGTTTATTTTCTAGCTGGATCCAGTCCGGTCCTGTCCGGTCCACGGTCCGTCCGGTCGGTCTGGTCCGTGCGGGGCTTACAAAGCTGAGTGACCTAGTCATCAACAAACACGCGCGCAGAAATAAATGGATAGGCCGTGTCTTTTGTGTTTTTTAGTTGTTAGGTTTTTCAATGTTATGGTACGTACATACATATATACATACCTACCTACCTACATACCACCTACCTACATACCTACCTACATACCTGCCTACCTACATACATACGTACACACATAGAATCGTAACGTGACATACCACCTACCTACATACCTACCTACATACCTACCTACATACATGCATGCATACAAACATGCATACATACATACATACACACATGCATACACACATCCATACATACAGAAATACATACATACATACATACATACATACATACATACATACATACATACATACATACATACATACATACATACATACATCCATGCATACATGCATACATACATACATACATACATACATACATACATACATACATACATACATACACACAGACATAGAATACATACATACACACAGACATAGAATACATAAATACATGCATGCATGCATACATACATACATACATACATACACGTACATACACACATATAAATACACACATACAGACACATACACATACAGACACATACACATACATACATACATACATACATACATACATAATTACATACATGCATTCATACATTCATTCATTCATTAATTCATTCATTCATTCATTCATTTATTCATGCATGCATTCATTCATTCATTCATTCGCTCATTCATTCATTCACTCACTCATTCATTCATTCATTCATTCATTCATTCATTCATTCATTCATTCATTCATTCATTCATTCATTCAGTCATTCATTCATTCATTCATTCATTCAGTCATTCCATGCATACATACATACATACATACATACATACATACATACATACATACATACATACATACATCATATACACACATACATACATACATGCATACATACATACATACATACATACATACATACATACATACATACATACATACATACATACATACATACATACATACATACATACATACATACATACATACATGCATACATACATACATGCATGCATGCATGCATGCATGCATGCATACATACACACATACATACATACATACCTACCTGCATACATACATGCACGCAATGCATTGCATTGCGTTACATTACATTGCAATACATTACATACACCTACACACACACATACATGCATGCATACATACATCAAACATACATACATGTAAATATTTGCAAGGAGAGTAAGACACCCTTTGGTGAATCATAACTTCCTCGGACATAATTGGGGGGTGCGCCTGCCTTCTCCCCAACCCCCCCGCTGGTTTTTGGAACGTATGCAGATATTAAGGCACCCTTTATTGAACCGTCGCTTCTTCGAACATGATGGCCCCCCAAACCCTCCCCCCCGGTTGCTTTTTACACTGATTACAAAGATTCAGGCACCCTTTGCTGAATCATCACTTCTTCGAACATTATGCCGGCCCCCTCCCCCAACCCTTAGGAATCATCACTTAATCGAACATCATCCCCCCCTACCCCCCGCTGGCTTTTAGAATGTTTGCAGAGATTAAGGCACCCCTTCTTGCATCATTACTTCTTCGAACCCCCCCCCCACCCCCACCGCTGCTTCTAGAATGTTTGCAGAGATTAAGGCACCCTTTGCTGAAACATCACTTGTTCGAACATCATGGTAAGGCACCCTTTGTTGAAACATCAATTACTGGAACATCATGGGGGGGGCTGCCGCCCCCCCCCCCCCAACCCCCCCGCTGGATTTTAGAATCTTCCCAGAGAATAAGGCACCCCTTCTTGCATCATTTCTTCTTCGAACATTAAGGCACCCTTTGCTGAAACATCACTTCTTCGATCATCGTGGTAAGGCACCCTTTGCTGAAACATCACTTCTTCGAACATCATGGGGGGGGCTGCCGTCCGTCCGGTCCGGTCCGTCCGTCCGGTCTGTCCGGTCTGTCGTCCGGCCCGCCCGGTCGCGGCCGTGTTTTTTTCATTTCGTTTTTTGTTTTTATTATTAAACAAACAAAACAAAAAAAACATATTGAAGGGATCCGGTCTGGTCTGTCCGGTCTGTCCGGTCCGCGGTCCGTCCGGTCCGTCCGGCCCGTCCAGTCCGTCCGGCCCGTCCGGTCCGGGGTCTGTTCGGTCCGGGGTCTGTCCGGTCCGCGGTCCGTCCGGGGTCCGGCGGGTCCGGGGTCCGTCCGGTCCGCGGTCCGTCCGGTCCGCCCGGTCCGTCTGGTCCGTCCGGTCCGTCTGGTCCGTCCGGTCCGTCCGGTCCGTCCGTCCGGTCGCGCCCGGTCCGTGTCCGTCCGGTCCGCGGTCCGTCCGGTCCGCGGTTGGTCCGTCCGGTCCGCGGTCCGGTCCGCGGTCCGTTCAGTCTGCGACCCGTCCGGTCCGTCCGGTCCGCTCGGTCCGTCCGGTCTTGGACGCGTCTTTTTACTTCTCATGTTTGTTTTTTATTTCCTTGCTGGATCTGCCTATATCCTTAGTGCCTTTTCATTGTACCGGCTGCTCCTTGGTTTTATTTCCCGTGAAGCGGTTTTATTTCCTTGCTATGGTTACCCCCATGGACAAACCGCAAACCCGCCCTGAACCAACCCTACACCAACCCTAAACTAACCCTACAGCCACCGACTTCGTGCCGCAGAAAAGCTCCAGGAGTCTCGGCATTTTTAAAGAGCAAGATCATCGCGAGTGCGACGACCAGGGAGACTCGCACGTTCATCGGACCAGTCCTGGGGAGGCTGGATGCCGCCGGCGCAGGACAGCCTCTTCCTTTTTCCCCGTCGTTTTTTTTCTCTGTCAGGAGTGGGATGGATGTGGGGGATCCCGGCGCGGGCACGGCGGCGCCCAGGCGCGTCCTGCTTTCGCAGGGTTCTTCTTTTTTTTGGACTGCCAGGACTGGTCCGGTGGCTGGCCCGCGCGCCACGGGGAGGCGCTTTCCCCCCCTCTCCCCCCCTCCCCTCTTTTTCCGTGCCCGCCAAAAGGCGTGGAAGCCCAGCCGCAGGTGCGCTCGATCGATCGCCTCTTCTCGTTTTTTTGCGTCGCTCGCGGAGGCCACCTCCTTCGAAACTCCGCCGCGAGGCGGAGTACAACGCGTCCAAGGCCTTCCTTTTTCCTCGTTTTTTTCTTTTTCCGCTCGCCTGGCAGGACAAGACGCGATTGGAGCTCGCGCTCAAGGCGCGTTCGGTTCTTCGCCGTTCGGATGTCGCCTTTTTTTCCCGTCAGGATGAGCGCCTCGCCGCGGCGGAGGCCCGCGCTTCCGCCGCGGAAGCACGGGTCGTCACCTTGGAGGCGGACAAGGCGCGACCCTTTTTTTCGGGGTTGGGCGGGGGCCGCAAATCCGTTTTTGCAGGTGGCGCTGATGCGGGAGGTGGCCGCGAAGGCCCGTCTCCCTCCCTTCTTTCCCCCCCTTTTTGGGTTTTTTTTCCTTGTCAGGAGACGCGGGTGGCGGTGCTGGAGACGGGGATCTGCGCCGAGAAACAGTGGACCCAGGCTCGCTACCGGGCGTCTTTTCTTTTTCCTGCCCCCGTTGCACCCGTCAGGCCGACGCGCGCTCGCTCCGCGAGGAGCTGGCCCGGCTGAAGGCTCATCCGTCGTCCGTTGAAATCGTTCGGCCTCGCTTTCGTGCCAGGCCGCTTCATCCCCGGCACCGAAGCGGGCGCGTAAAGGACCCCCCGTCCTCGTTTTTTTCCTTCCGAACCGTCGCGCTTGATCCCTCGCAGGACAGTGAGCGCCACCGCGACCGCCGGCATCGGCCTGCTGGAGGAAAAATCGCTCGGGCCCGCGGCCTTTTTTTTTTTCTCCGTTTTGTTTGGGAGTGCCGAAACCATGAAGCTTGCACTCGGGCTGGACGTTCAGCCAATGCCAAGGGCGGGAAATTCATGTCCATCCACAGACCTACTCTAGACCACCTAAACCAAACACAAACCCACCAAAATCCTGCTCTAATCCAGTACACCCGAGGCCGACCCCAAACCCACCTCAAACAGATTCTAAGCCAACACTAAATCCATCCGAAATCCACCCTGAAGCCTTTCGACACAAGCCCTAATCCCACACCCTAAACCCATTCTAAACCCACCCGTAGCCAACCCTAAATCCACCCCAAACCAACCCTAAACCAATCATAAACCCACTGTAGACCCATTCTCCAAGCCAAAAACCCACCCTCATCCAACTTTGAGCCCACCACATACCCAGCAGACCTGCTCGAAACCAACCTTAAACTTAAACCTTGCCCCCAAACCAACCCTAAACCCACCCTCAACAAACCCTACCCCGCCTCTAAACCCTTCCTACACAAACCTAATCCTACCCCAAACTAGCCTTAAATCTGAGGTCGCCCAACCTAAACCAACACAAAACCGACCCTAACACAAAACCGTAAATCCACGCTTCCCATCCCAAACCAACCCTAAACCCACCACCCTAAACCAACCCTAAATCCAAAACCACTCGGAAACCAACCCAACCCTAAACCGTTGCTTAGTGCAGTTGCCGCAGGCGTCGGCCACAGGGTTGGCAAAAAAAGAAATGGAGGGTTGAAAGGAAGAGGTGGAGGGTCAGAAAGAAAGGGGGGAGGGTTAAAAAAGAAGGGGGGAGGGTTAAAAAAGACGAGGGGAGGGTTAAATTGAAAGGGTGAAGGGTTGAAAAAACAGGGAAGGGTTTAAAAAAAGGTTTGGAGGGTGAGAAAAAAAGAAATGGAGGGTTGAAAGGAAGAGGTGGAGGGTCAGAAAGAAAGGGGGGAGGGTTAAAAAAGAAGGGGGGAGGGTTAAAAAAGACGAGGGGAGGGTTAAATTGAAAGGGTGAAGGGTTGAAAAAACAGGGAAGGGTTTAAAAAAAGGTTTGGAGGGTGAGAAAAAAGGGGTTCGCCAAAAGGCACGGGTTCCCTCTAGAAACCCTAAAGTCCAACTTCTCCAAGGGCTCCCTTGCAGGAGCACACAAAGGACCAGAAGAGGAGGGACCTGCTGCGAAAGCAGGAGCAGTGTTCGTCGCGACTGGGACGGGGTGATGTGGCATCATGTGGCAGCAATCCACATGTGTTTCAAAGGTCCCGTACGTGCTTTGAGTCGGGCCGCAACCAAGCCCAAGCGGGTAAGGGCTAGGCGCATAAACACGAGGACACGCTTGCTCCAAGTAAATAAAAGCGTTTGGATGTATGCTTCTAAAAAACACCCGTGAAAGCGGTTTTGATCTTGCATTTTTTTGATGTGGGGATGCCACATACGATTCCATAGGTCGTCATGGGTCCATAAGTGCATCCTTGTAGGCACTCCTTGTAGGCGTACCGCTTCTACAAAGCGAGGCATGACCCACATAGTTGAGACCCCAGGACCGAACGCTTCCCAGAACTGTCTCTAAGAAGCTTCCTTCCGAAGCTTTCCCTTGTGAGTGGGGTAGGTTCTTCCACTACGTGATGAACTTGGGCGTGAAGTTTTCTTTCGGTTTCCTTGATTTCTAAAGGGGGAGCCACCCAGTCTGTTCCGTGTTTACAAATGCATTCGATTCACACATATAACCTGTTGACACATGCACCGCATTTGTCTCGCTATTTCGTGGCGAGCTCAACATCCATGGTTCAGGTCCATGTTTTACATTTCTCTCCTTCCTTTGTCGTTGGGAAATCCCCACTAAACTGCTAAAATATATTTTTTTGCTCCCCTTCCAACGTCAACCAAGATTTCAAGAGTTGCACTCATTGCTGAATTTGCGGATTTGGCTTTGGGGTGAGAGACGCGGGGGGACTCATTCGCCGGGAGTTTTTTTTTGCGGAGAGGTTTGGGTAGAGAGAGAGAGAGAGAGAGAGAGAGAGAGAGAGAGAGAGAGAGAGAGAGAGAGAGAGAGGGAGAGAGAGGGAGAGAGAGGGAGAGAGAGAGAGAGAGAGAGAGAGGGAGGGAGGCGGGGAACAACTTGCTGGAGGCGCCTGAGGATTATGCTCAGGTCGAACCGCGGCACTCCACAACTCGCACTCCTTTGCGCTTCCCTAGACGCTTGGAGCTTTTCACTCAGGGCGGACCTTGCTAAAGGAGAGCCAAAAAGAACCCCCTCACTTTTTGGGTGGCAGGACAGGGCTCCTTAAAAGAAAATCATTTTGCAACCAGTTGAAACATGTGGCTTGTTCAACACCAAAATAACGGGAAACCACCATAAAACAAGTTGCAATGTTCAGGTGTGTAATGTAAGGATCCCTGCAGGAGGACGACTCCGAGCTTTTTCAGGACCGACGGGCTTGGCTCTGTTTTTTGTTTTTTTTTGGGAGGCGGGGGGGGAACCCCCAAGCGGCCTCTGGACGTGACTAGCCATTCGATGTGGGAACGCCCTTAATACTGTGGATGGACAAAATCCTGTACCAGTTGGCATGGATGCAACCCTAGGAATACTGCAGGTTCTAACCTGTTGCCATACGAATATGTTGGTTTGATTGGATTTCAGGAATTGACTACAATTTGTCTAACATGTTAAAGCATGCATCTCGAGCTCCACAACCAGTCAAATTTTCTATTAGTAAGGTCAAACTTCGCCCTTGGGCCGGACCAAACTGTGGCAAACCACAAGTTTCAACCTCACTGGTGGGTGTGACGGCGTGAAAGTAGACGGCCGAGTTTCCTTGAGTGTAACCCAACATCGTTTGGAGTTGTGCCATCTACCAACTCTATATGCGTGTCTATGTTTGAGGGTATTGTTTTGGGTTGGTTTTACAGGGAAACCAAAGGAGAACGACCCATTTTGGGGGTGTCCCTATTTTGAGACAACCCCGATAGGATGCCAATGGTCCCCAATCAGAGTTTATGCTCATACTCCTTTTCTTTATTGCTGGAAAAGAGGTAACCAGCTTTTCTCCTGCTATTCATGGGCTTGAGTTACCCTCCGAACCTGAACCTGACGTTTCGGGGGTCCTAGCCGATTTTCCTTTAGGGATGTGCTGAGTTTCATGGTCTGTCGAATTTGGAGGTTTCCAAAGGAAGCCAGTTGGGCGGGGGGGGGGGGACGGGGAGTGCCTGTAAAACAAGACACCCATGCCTTTTTGTTGCAGAGACAATCAACGGAATGCGCCTGACCCCAGCTTTGTTTTTCAGGGGGGTCCCATAGGTGCCCTTTTTGGTTGGTTTGTTTAAAAAATCGAGGGCCCTTTGTTTACCTGGTAGTTCAATGATCTACCAGGGCCATCTATTTTTCAAAGAAGGACACCTACTGTGGATGGACGAAATCCTGCACCACTTTGAGTTCAATGCTAACCATTGTTTGCTGGTATTTACAGGGGAACTCATCATTCCGGGGTTTCGTAGTCCACAGTATGGGATTTTGACGCCATCCACAGTATGGGCCCCATTCCTCCCGATTTGTTCGTTTCTAAAAAAAACCGACGGGCCGCTTCCAAGCCCCCCCCTTTTTTGGGGGGTTTCCACCAGGCGGCGCTGCGTGCCAGCCGGGTGGACCTGGGGCCCAGAGGCATCTCCCAGGCACCGGCTGCGCCGCCCGACCATTTCTCTGGGAGGAGGATCCATGGCCCCATGTCTCTATCGTTTTTCTTGCACAAGCGTCGCGAGTGGAGGGTCCCTCAAAAGGAGGAGAAGGGTTCTAGGGCTTGATTCACCATTCTTTTCAACCGTTGTTCTTTTCAAAAACCGGATCGCAGTTTCCCCTGGGTTGTTGAGATGGTTCCCTGAAAAGACTCGGATCACTGGAAAGAATGGGGGAAAGTCGCCCTAGAACGGCGCGTGGAACGTCACCCTTTGGGCTCTTGAAGGTCGGCCTTATGTATCCTTCGCATTCCAGATACCTGTACTTTTGGCAAGGCTCTGTACTTGCTGCTCAGGGAATGAGGAATGGAATGAACCCAGTGGCTTTTTGGGTTCCCCTGAAAGGAAGCCACCAGTTGGATGGAAAGCCACGAGTTGGATGGGTTGGGTCATGCCATGTTGTTGTTGTTGTTGTTGTTGTTGTTGTTGTTGTTGTTGTTGTTGTTGTTGTTGTTGTTGTTGTTGTTGTTGTTGTTGTTGTTGTTGTTGTTGTTGTTGTTGTTGTTGTTGTTGTTGTTGTTGTTGTTGTTGTTGTTGTTGTTGTTGTTGTTGTTGTTGTTGTTGTTGTTGTTGTTGTTGTTGTTGTTGTTGTTGTTGTTGTTGTTGTTGTTGTTGTTGTTGTTGTTGTTGTTGTTGTTGTTCCCTCCGTCCTGCTGTTGGCGCGCGCGCCGAACGCAGGAAATCCCCCTGTAATGAGCGCGCAACGTGCTCCAAATGCTGGTTTTCCTCAGGGATTCAACGGGTCAGGTTTTGGTGACGTCAAGAGGCACGCATTGTGCCCGAAAGACCGCCTTTCCGCAGGGGTTCGTCATGTTTTCCTTCATGTGATAAGCACACCCGCTCAAGTGCATCATGTCATAACTGCACACATGCAGGCACATGGTAAGCACACCCGCTCAAGTGCATCATGTCATAGCTGCACTCATGCAGGCACATGGTAAGCACACCCGCTCAAGTGCATCATGTCATAACTGCACTCATGCAGGCGCATGGTAAGCACACCCGCTCAAGTGCATCATGTCATAACTGCACACATGCCGGCACATGGTAAGCACACCCGCTCAAGTGCATCATGTCATAAATGCACACATGCCGGCGTAAGCACACCCGCTCAGGCGCATCATGTCATGACTGCACACATGCCGGCACATGGTAAGCACACCCGCTCAGGCGCATCATGTCATAACTGCACACATGCCGGCACATGGTAAGCACACCCGCTCAGGTGCATCATGTCATAACTGCACACATGCCGGCACATGGTAAGCACACCCGCTCAGGTGCATCATGTCATCACTGCACACATGCCGGCACATGGTAAGCACACCCGCTCAAGTGCATCATGTCATAACTGCACACATGCCGGCACATGGTAAGCACACCCGCTCAGGTGCATCATGTCATAACTGCACACATGCCGGCACATGGTAAGCACACCCGCTTAGGTGCATCATGTCATAACTGCACACATGCCGGCACATGGTAAGCACACCCGCTCAAGTGCATCATGTCATAACTGCACACATGCCGGCACATGGTAAGCACACCCGCTCAAGTGCATCATGTCATGACTGCTCACATGCCGGCACATGGTAAGCACACCCGCTCAGGTGCATCATGTCATAACTGCACACATGCTGGCACATGGTAAGCACACCCGGCCACACGCCATGTCAAACTCAACATCCATGCCGGCACATGTAAAACACACCCCGCTCAATGCATCATGTCAATGACTCACAACATGCCGGCCAACTTGGTAAGCACAAAAACCACCCGCTCAAATCAGCAATTCATGACTGCACACAGCCGGCACATGTAAAACACAAAATCCCAAAACAAGCCACCCCAAAACCCGCTCAAAGTCAACCCTATGTCATGACTGCACACATCCCCACATGGTAAAGCACAACCCGCTCCAATGCATCATCATAAACTGCAACACATGCCGGCACATGGTAAGAGTCACACCCGCTCTAGAGCATCATGTCATGACTCACACAATGCCGGCAACATGGTAAGCACACCCGCTCAAGTGCATCATGTCATGACTGCACACATGCCGGCACATGGTAAGCACACCCGCTCAAGTGCATCATGTCATGACTGCACACATGCCGGCACATGGTAAGCACACCCGCTCAAGCGCATCATGTCATAACTGCACACATGCCGGCACATGGTAAGCACACCCGCTCAAGTGCATCATGTCGTAACTGCGCAACTTCTCGTTCTAGCGTTTCGCGCGAAAAACGATAGGGGACTCTCAAAAAACGATACCTCAAGTTATTTAAAACGATACCCCCAAAACCTGAAAAACGATAGGGGGCTTTCAAAAACCAAATGAATACACCCCAGACATATAATTTTGACCCCAACTCGACTTGTTTGCGATGTGCGAGTCCGCTTGCGATATGGCTTTCAGGGCAGTTTGTAGCATAAACTGCATGGTCATTGCATGTGCATCAATGACAGCATTGTTTGGTCAGCTCTCGAGTTCGGTTGTGGAACCAATTAGGTGCATGCGTCGGTCATGGCTGCAGAAGACGATCGCTTCGTCTCCTTCTTTCTAGCTGCCGGCCCTCCGTCGCCGGAGGGGCCGCATGACTCCCCGTCAGCTCTGCAATACAAACGGTGGCACGCGCGACAATTGCGTGCCGCCGATGCCTTTGCTACTGAGATAGAAGTGAAGTCGGATGGGTCTGCGCATGTCATTAGTGACGATGAGGATGATGCTGCGGATTCGCACGGGGAAAGTATGCAAGATGACTCTTCATCTTTGGGGCTGGCGCTTTCGCCAGAGTATTCTCCTTCATGGACTTCCTCCCAAGTGTGTCGGCATTTCGAGGCCAGTGACTGCGAAGCCGAGAACTGTGCGCTGACTGCTCTTGCAGACACTACCTCGCACTCGCAGGATGTGAGCATGGGCGAGGAGCCATCGCATTTGCCTGAATCTCTGCCGTCGGTGGAGGAGATGGAGCTCACTGACTTTGAGTCTGAGACCGATCCTGTTGAGCGAGCTTTAGCGAGAGACAGTATGCAGTACATGTCTCACGAGCTTGGCCGCGAAGACATTGGCTGCAGTCAGGGGCCGCAGGAAGAGCCGTCGTCTTCGAGCACAGTTTTGCGACGCCGCGGATATGACTTCGCTGGGCTTCATGCGGCAGCTGCTGCATCTGCATCCGTGCGATCTGCCACGAAATACGGGCGTTGCCCGAAGTGCCAGGCCAGGGCGTCTTTTGTTTTTCTTGATACGTGATTCGCAGTTTCTTCCCTAATTATGCTGCTTCCTGCTTTCAGCGCTCATGTTTCTTGCTGCCCCGAGGTGCCATTGAAGCCGATCGTGCACCAGAGAGGGCTGTCGAGGGGCGAAGTCACACTTCGCTGCGGCCGCGGGTGGGTCCAACATGGACGCAATCGCAGCTGCTGGTATTCTTTAAAATACCAGGGGGACATGTCTCAGCTTCCGAGACATGTACGAGAAGATGTGGCGTCCTTTAGACGTGACACACGCTTCTCCATTTCCAGGGGGGCCGTTTCCAGGGGTGTCTAGGAAAAAGGGCCAGCTTGCAGTTGTGTGTTCTGCCGCAGGTTACTGTGCAATGCAGCGCAAGCAAGCATGTGGAAGGCAAGCCTGTAAATCTTTTGTGTCGCACTTCAGAGTAACGTTGGCTCTCAGTGAAGTTTCGTAGGCCACTTGTGTCCATGGATGCGCCACTGCAGGTCGTCGTGCAGGAGCTGGGCAGTTTTTGATACGAGAGGGAAGGGTCCTGTCGCCTTTTTGGTGGGGCTGGAATTCTTAAAAAGCCTTTTATTTTGTAGCCTCTTGGGTGGGGTTGGGGGCTGTTGGCCCTCTTCCCCCGTCGCCTCTTGGGTGGGGTTGGGGGCTGTTGGCCCTCTTCCCCCGTCGCCTCTTGGGTGGGGTTGGGGGCTGTTGGCCCTCTTCCCCCGTCGCCTCTTGGGTGGGGTTGGGGGCTGTTGGCCCTCTTCCCCCGTCGCCTCTTGGGTGGGGTTGGGGGCTGTTGGCCCTCTTCCCCCGTCGCCTCTTGGGTGGGGTTGGGGGCTGTTGGCCCTCTTCCCCCGTCGCCTCTTGGGTGGGGTTGGGGGCTGTTGGCCCTCTTCCCCCGTCGCCTCTTGGGTGGGGTTGGGGGCTGTTGGCCCTCTTCCCCCGTCGCCTCTTGGGTGGGGTTGGGGGCTGTTGGCCCTCTTCCCCCGTCGCCTCTTGGGTGGGGTTGGGGGCTGTTGGCCCTCTTCCCCCGTCGCCTCTTGGGTGGGGTTGGGGGCTGTTGGCCCTCTTCCCCCGTCGCCTCTTGGGTGGGGTTGGGGGCTGTTGGCCCTCTTCCCCCGTCGCCTCTTGGGTGGGGTTGGGGGCTGTTGGCCCTCTTCCCCCGTCGCCTCTTGGGTGGGGTTGGGGGCTGTTGGCCCTCTTCCCCCGTCGCCTCTTGGGTGGGGTTGGGGGCTGTTGGCCCTCTTCCCCCGACGCCTCTTGGTGGGGTTGGGGGCTGTTGGCCCTCTTCCCCCGTCGCCTCTTGGGTGGGGTTGGGGGCTGTTGGCTCTCAGCAACGTCGCCAGGAGGAAGTACCTGTGGATGATAGATTGACATCGGCGGTGACTGAAGGGCTTGAGCGTTTTTTGAATGGTAGCAGCACTGCCGCTTCTGTCTCTGTGTCATGGAAGCATGACTTTGCACGGGCAATGTTTGAAAGCACTCAAGTGTTGTTTTCGCTCCGCCGCCAGGTAGGTCCGGACGACTCGGGAGATTGCTTGGTGATATTGCTGTTGGTGGCTAAATCGTTTTGGCAAATAATGTGCGGCTCACATGGATGGGCAACTGATATTGCTCCCTTGCAGCCCATGCTCCTTCGAGCAAATGTGGCTGTGAGCA
>CAUJNA010002135.1:172500-182500 GCA_963377175.1 Effrenium voratum
CCAAGCCGAAATGTGCTTCGAGGCGGGCGGGAGATTGGGACGGGCCGGTTGAAAGGGGCGTGCCGTTTGTTTGAGGGCGGCCATGGTTGGTTCAAAGGCCAAGGCCGGAAAACCACGGTTTCTGGGTCCGGTATTGAGACATACCTTTGCCCTCACACTCCTCACACCAGTTTTTAGGGTCCCCCAATTTTGAGACATACCCAAAAAGGGCCAAGTAAACCCATTGCTCCCTCCATGGCTTGCTTTGGCTTTACAGTCTGCACATGTGGGAGGGCATTTGGAAGATCGATTTCCTCTTCGGGCTTCTGTCAGGTGTTGCCAGGTTGGGAGGAGGGGTACGCACATAAATTGTAAATATACGCACATCTTAAACAATTCAGCAGCGCCCAGCACCCCTGAAAGGGCCTTTTGGTAGGTGCTACCTGATTCACCAGGTCCTGGTTTCATCAGGTTGTAGTAAAGCGTACCCTCTGCGATGTATTTAGAACCCTCCCGTCTCGGGTTTCGGCCGGGTTAGGCTCATCACCTCGTAAGATAAGTCTTTTTCTCCGCTCCATGGGTTTGAAAGTTGGACACCCAAGATTTGGCTTTTTGGTTTCCCTTTAAAGTTAAGCAAAAGTACCCTCCAAAAAGAAGCATTCTTTTTTCCGCTCAGCCTGAAGGGGCAAGCGAGAGGCAAGCATAGGTGTCCTTTTTGGTTGATTTGATTGAAAAATACAGGGCCCTTTGTGCACATGTAAGCTTCGTGCGTGATTCATTGGGGAATTATGCGGGTGTCGAGCTGTTTGCCCCAAGTCTTGAGCACACCTTCGTAAGGCGCCAATTACTTCCTGTTGCCTCCAGCAGTTGTTCAATTCTCGTTGCCTCAAACGAGCAATGCTCATGACTGACAAAACATGAGATGTTAGCGGCCGAGGAGCGCAAATGCAAGAACCGATTTCTTCCCTCTGCCAAAAGTAGCAACGGACGGGTTGCAGCAAGAATCCTTGAGCCGTTTGCTTTTGCCGGGCTAAAACCGATTCGTGTCATCGGATGGGGGGGGGGCGGGGCGGCACCATAGCTGCTATAGCTCCTCACTCCTGAGTCCCCAGAATACGCGCGAGCCAATCACAAAGCTTGATCAATTGCCACCACTGTGACACCAGGCAAGCAAGCAGGCAGGCAGCCAGGCAGAGCCGCCTTTTGCCAAGCATGACTCCAGCAAACATGTTCCTTGTGGCCCGCTTGCAACTATTTGACAAATGATACGGACGAAGCCATCGGTTTTCGGTTCGAGTGCTTTGATGGTTTTGGCGAGAGGGTAGCCTTTCGAAGACCTATTCCTTCAATCTTGCGCACTGGGGCAGGCGGCTCCCGCTGGACCGTTGTGTACCCAGAGGCTCCAATTCGATTGATTTGCTTCAATCATCCTGGTTTTGAGCCCCCCACCCGCCTCCAAGGTGTGTAATGGAGGGGTCGGGTCTTCCATTGAAAGCCGAAGCCAGGAGCCTCATATGGCACGCCTCGTAGGTGGACGCGGGTGGATTAGGCAACCAACGTAAAGGTGTCTGTTTGGGGAGGCTGGACCCTGAGGTGCACCACTGTCTGGTGGGTTGCTGGGGTCCAGGTTCCATGAGACAAACCCCATTGCACTACTTGGCTGACCCCTTCTCAAGTTGTTTCGGGTTTGCATCTATCTTCAAAACCGATTCTTATTCCGGGCCCTCAATTGCCGGAGTCCACTCATGTACCCCCCACTAATAGAAAGGTTCCTCTTTCTTCTTTTTTTTTGGGGTGGGGTGGGGTGGGTGAGAAGATCTTTCTTGAGCCCAACCAAAAGCAGAGCCCTGATAAATTTGTTTGCCCGAAAAAATCGGGGAGCCTATATATATATATATACACTTCTCTTTTGGGGGGGGCCCGCAGGACCCCGCGTGGCCTTTCGGATCGGTGGAGAGTCACTCAGGCAGAGCTCCCGTGGCTTCAAGCCCGACGACTCCCCAGGCGCGTGGCTCGGGTTGGTGGACCCACGCGGGCCACCTGGCGTTTTTATTTATTTATTTATTTTTTTTGTGGGTGACGACGGATTTCCATCTTGAATTTGGGTACCCAACATGGTGGGTTCCAGCTTGGACCGAGGGGTAGTTGGAGAGAAGATGGGTTCCACTGGTTTAGATTGCTTCCTTTCCATTAACAAGGAAAATCCATCTCTTTTGGCAAAAGGACACCTGTGGTCGGACCCCAACAAATGCCTTCGGTTCTCGCCTTTGGTTTCCCTTGAAAGCAACCAAAAAAACCATACACTCGGGTTCCCGGGCTCGATTTCTGGCTGGTTTCCAGCAGGCAAAATCAAAGGCATTGGTTCGCAGCAAATGTGATGTTCCGCTTGAAATGCGGAGACCCTTGTGTTCTGGGCAGGTGGTTTGGGGGAAAGCTGGGGTCTCAATGGAGTTGTTTTGCGACTTGTTTGTTGCATTATCGGAAAGCCCAACATATCAGGTAATACATGTAAACTGTAGACTGTAAACAAAGGGCGGTCATATCCTAAGGGCTGGTTAGGTTTCTCTATTATTTCATTGTCTCGTGCTTGCCTTAGCATTGTAGTTGTAATTTCTGATATGTCCTGGAGTCCATATTTGTCTTATCTGAACCTTTCACTCGCATATCTGTTTCCCATGGTTTCTGAACAGTGGTGCGGGTGCGAAGGTATTTCTGAACAGTGGTTTCTTGGACAGTTTCTGAACAGTGGTGCTTTTCCATCCACAGCAAAAAGACAACAAAACAAAAACGGTGATCCTCTGTCCAACGTTTGCACTCGCTCGTTTTTCACTCGCGCGAAGCGCTTATGGCTTTCGAGAGAGGCGGCTCCAGCCCGGCGAGTGCCAGAAGCGCCTCCAGCCCGGCGAGCGCCATGCTGCCCAAGCGCGCAGGCGGGGGCGGGAAGGCGGAGGGGGCGGAGAGGCACGGTAGGTTTGGGGCTGGTGTCGTTCGATTTGTTGAGGGTACCGAACTTTTTCTTGTGGCTTTCAAAGGAAGGCTTTCAAAGGAAATCTCTCAGGGCCTTGGGAAGCCCTTTTTGTTGTATCACAGAAGTGGTCAAATCCCACAACCCTGTTCCTCTCGGTCAGGCGCGAGCGCCGCACTGCGCGATACCGGCAAAGCTCTGGCGCGGAAGTGACCCGAGAAAAAGGAAAAGAAAAGCGGCGAGTGCTGCGCGAGCTCCGGGGATGGGATCCCGATGGTTGGTCTGCGAGGAGTCCATTTCTTCAGGGTGCCTTGGAGTTGGTTGGCTGGGTCCCCCAGTGCCCTTTTACTCTTTTTTGGGGGAGGGTTCGGGACCCTACTAAAATAGACTACAGAATTCTGGTACCCTTATTCTAACCTTTCTACCGGAGGACCTAGTTGGGAAACCATCAGGAATGCCCTTTTTAGGGTTCCCCCCTATTGAATGACAAACCCGTGTGGCGGTGTCCCAAAATTGACGACCTCTTTTGGATGGCGAACGAACACTTTTCCAACCAAACCCTACCGTGTATTTTCTTCGGATCTCCGCTTCGCTTTGTAAATAGTATTAATCTGCTTGGATGGAGCACTGCAACAGCAACCCTTTGCCGGCAAAGGCCATTTTGTTGGCGGCGCGGTTGAAACAGGTTCAACAAGTGCTTAGTAACAATTTAGGGCATCCCCGCCAGCCTGTAACCGTACTACGACACATGAGAGACCCGAACCCGTTAACTGTTGGTTCTACAAGGCTGAAGAACCAGACGCTGGAGATTCGAATGCAAAGCCCACATCCCTCCATTGGACTCCCCAGGGTTTGAGGTTCTCAAAACCTGGCGTTTGGGGGCCCGTTTTATGTAGATCCAATCGGAGGCGTTTGGGTAAACTTATGTTCCTATAGGATCATGGGTGGACATTATCTACGTGTATTTTGGTCCACCGACCACTCTACCGCTTTTGAATCCAGACCGTTTTCCTTCAAGTATTCCTGACAGGATTCCTGAAAGCCGTTTTCAAGCCAGCTGCGGCAATCAGGGAAGCAAACCGTGATTTGGCTTGGACGCCGCTTTGGGTATTCCTGTTACTCTTTCAACTTCAATGTCAGAAAGTCAACTGGTTCGGACGCGTGAGGCTTGAAAATCCATGGGAGGCCCGGGCCCGAAAGGGCAACCCAGGGGGCCCAGGCCTTTCTTCTGCCAGTGTTGGCGGTATGTCAAGGTTCGAAAAGGCGATCCTCGTTGAGGCAGCGAACAAAGAACTACCGCCTGTATCCCATACG
Organism: Effrenium voratum; assembly: GCA_963377175.1. Lineage (NCBI taxonomy): Eukaryota > Dinophyceae > Suessiales > Symbiodiniaceae > Effrenium > Effrenium voratum. The sequence continues at coordinate 176,759 of CAUJNA010002135.1, forward strand.
CACTCTTTCTAGGGCATGATGCTACCCCTGGCTAAAAATGCCTTGAAAAGCCAGCTGCTTCAAACTATCCCAACAAAAGAGGCGGGGTATTTGGAGTAGGTATTCGTGGCATCCCAACATCCGACTCGGCTTGCGGCTCGGTGAATGCCTCCGACGACGTTTCTGGCTCACCTGGGGTTGTCGCGGAAGCTGCGAGTGATGTGGCCGCAAAGGGATCGATGTGTCAGGGCTGGGATGCATTTTTGGCTTGAACGTTACCCAGCCTCCGGCTTTTGGTTTGGTTGTTTAAAGCTTGGGAATCCACATCGTTTCTTTGGGGAAACCCAGAGGAGGTTACAAATGTTTCCACAGATAGCAAGACATTGGACCCATTTTTGTGTTCAGATCCAGCAAGGTTCCGTGGCACCTGGGATTGGTGGTTTGTCCTATTCGGGTTAACTGGTGCGAAGCGGATTTTGTCCATGAGGGAAAAAGAAGAAGTCCAGGACTCAGCCCCATTTTCGTATGTGGTTCAAGCCCTCATGTGACCAAGCCGTCCTCAAGTGGGCGTTTCACAGTTTTTTTTCATACCGGAGTCACTCGATTTCAAAGATGCTCTTCAGGGGCACCGCGCGCTTTGACGGCTCGCATGCGTGTCTCAAATTCTCAGCAGAGTTTGGGATTTGTTTTTTTCCCCCCCCCCCCCCCCACATGTCCGTCTCATTTTTCATGCTGGCCCCGATGATCGGGGCCGCAAGGGAGCTGTTCCACATCTATGGTCTTCTATTTTTTGCCTTCAAGTTTTAATTATTCTAGGGGTTGCTTCCCCATTCTTTCCAACCAACCTTCTATTCAAGAACCGGAGCTGTTTTCCCTGGGTTTCCAGGTTGGTGTGGCATTTCAGCGTGGGGCCCAAACTTCCAACTGAAAGGCGGGGCCAGAACTCGGGGGCCAGCGAGCCGTTCCCTCTCCTATCTGCTGTCCAACGTCACGGAACCCGCTCCGATCGGCTTCCCGGGAGGTTTTGTCCCAGAACTTTCATCCAGAAGAGATCTCGGCCGGGCAAAAAGGCGTGTCCATGAAAGGAATTTTCCCAGAATTGTCCCAGAGTCATCTTCGCTGTTCCATACGCAGCGCCGACGCCTAGTGTTCTTGAGACAAGCACGATCGTTTGCCGTTGTTCTTGAGAGGATCGCGTTCTTGGGATCGCGTTCTTCGCTGTGTTTCGTTGTGTTTCCCGTTTGGCTTTTCGGAGCTTCGTCTCAACACCTGGGGTCCTTTCGCCGATCTGAGGCACACGGCAAGGACCCGCTCAGCCGCTCAGCGGCTTGACTCAGAAGTTCTCGCGTGTTGAGTGGGATGCACCGCAGTCCATATGCCAGAATCCAAGGTGCTTCGATATGGTGCCACTGGCCATGGTGTTTTTTTTGCTGTTTGGGCTGTTTTCCGCTGGCTTGGGTGTCCAAGTGTCCAGCACCGGACACCAAGTGTTTTTTTTCTCCACCTGAGTGTACAGTTTCCAAGAGTCGTTGTTCGAAGTTGGCAAAATCCTTGCTTTGCCTTGCGCAAGGAGGTGGCCTGTGGGGAGAATGAAACCAGAATTCCAGAGTATTGGAAACAGGGTTGTCCATTGTTCCTGCGATCAATTCCCCCCCTTGTCCCGAAGCGGAACCACAAGCACCGGAAATTTTGAGAACCTTCACTCTTCTTGGCATCTGTTTTGCTATTTTCTTTGGTCCTCTTCATCTTTGGTGCGTTGCAAGAAGCATGCTTCTTGCTTACTTTCTTTTGTCGCATTTTGCGTGGATGTTAGTTAGGACTTTAACTTTTTGCCAACTACTGGGTTTTCCGTATCAAACCACTAAAAGTTGAACTTTTTGTGAAGGGAAGCAGATGCAACCGAGTTACCAAGGATTGGAAATGTCCCATGCTCTCTTGAAAGGAAATAACTACCCTCCAGTCCAGCAGCCAACAAAAATCCTTGAGAATGGTCCAAGCCAATTGGGGTTCCGCAGGGCTGTGGTGGTCAAAACCGTGAAACGGGATCCCATTTTTGGTTGGATTGGGTGAATTCACCAACCATTTTGGAACCTATTTTAGTGGTTGGATTGAATCGGATGTTCACTTTGGATTTTGACCCATGGCCATGACTCAAAACGGCGTTTCGTTCAAGACGAGAACAGGGGTGCTCTGAAATACAACAAACCCGTATAGACGGGAAGACAGGAAGTTGTATGCGATGTTCCCAATGCATTTGCAACAGGTGAGCCAGTTTCAATTCTGAGGCTCCTTGGCACTTCTGTAAGCAGTTCGATCGTGTCCGGCTCAAAACGATGGGCGGAACGGGGACCGCCACCTGCAGGCTATGGCCAACTACCGCAGCACCTTCATCGGCACGGAGCCGGAGGAGCCGGGCCCGCTGCCCCGCTCCAGGCTGGGCCCGCAGGGGCTGCAGGCGCTGGATCGGAGCTCGGCTCAGGGCGTCCGAGCCATTTGTTTTTCTTCTCCGGGCCTCCGACATGGGCAACGTGGACAGCACCCGTCAATCCCTGTGGCTTCCTGGGGAAGTTACTAAGTTACTGCCCCGGGGGTTTGGTGAGCAGCAACGAAGGTTGGTGCGGTTTTCCGAAAGTTTGAAACGCGTGGGAGCATTCGGAACAGCGGATGGCTTTTGGGTCGCGTACTTTTTTAGGAGTGAGCCGTAGGGATTGCTATGAAACCCTTCATGGCAATTTAGACAACCATTACTTGGATGACGACCCACTGAGCTGAGCGGTTGACATCCCTGGTTGTAAACACCAGTTACTGGACTTTTGCACTGGGGGTACTGATCATAGTTGACGTTGTTTGACCAAATAGGGTCCTACAGACAGACAAACTGCGCTTTTGTTTCAATTCGGATCGGGTTATCAAGCATTCTTCCCAACTGGTGCCTCCTGTGAATGTTTAAGCAACAACTTTGCCATTGTCAAGCTTCCTGTGTCATGGTCGTGGGTCCAAATGGGTGTTTCTCGAATCAGGGCTCCCCCTTGAGGGATAGGATATTATTCTGTTTAAAGGCGAGAACAAAGGACATCAGCGTCCAAGTTCGGTCAAACGACGCCGTCAACCAGTGTTCGATGATTGGATCTCGAGGGTCCGCGATGGGTATATTTTTCTCTGTGATTCCCTTCCATTTGCTTTAGAATGTATTCAAGGGAATCTATCACCTACTGGAAATATGTTTTTATTTTCCAGGGGACTTCAGGAAATTAAGGATCCTGGTAGGCTGTGGATTCCTTTTTCCCATTCCTGGGCTGATTCCTTCTCATGTCCCAACTCAAGTTGGATCGCGGTATTTGTTGAATTCTGAGGCCCCCTTCAGGGCGCAACTTCTCCCCTGGCACCCTCCCTCGAACGTGGAGCCTGACTTGAAGTCTCTTCGATTTTGTCGGCTCTTCCCCAGGGGCCTTGAAGGTTGCGGGCGATGTTCACACTGCGCTTCGGGCTTCGGGTCCGGCAGGAAAGATCTTCCTTGCTACGAGTCAGGTGAGTCAAGTACCTGAAGAGGGATGACATGGGTAGGGGTTTTGTTGCGAGGGGTACGTCCCTTGAACCGAGGACACCCATTTTTTCTGCGCGGATTTTTCCGGGCCCCAAGCTGTCGGGACGGAAGGCGCTGTGGGGTTTGGATCTACCGGCAGGTTGAAACCTATCGAAGCCCAAACAAAAGGGGGTGTCATTGGCATAATCCTCTTGATCGGTGAGCTTGGTTAATCGACGGGTTCCGCTGGTGTAGATGGGGCTTATCAACCATTTACCAGGGAAATCCATTCTTGTTTCCAAAGGGCCACCTATGGTCGTTGGATTTCGTCCAAGCCAGAGCCCCTTCAACTGGATGGCCAGACAAAAGGTCAAAGCTGATCTAATTCCTATCAAGCCTCTTAGACTCGTATACCCGCGTATACCGGAAGCCCTGGATTCAAGGGTGCCCTTATCGTTTTGGAAAATGTGATGTCTAGAAAACTGAGTCGGGGTTCTTCGATTTCGTGACAACTTTTGGTGACAAGGAACATGGACTGATTGGTGTCACCGCGAAATTTGTGTACATTCGCGGCACTTTTTGGTATCCCCTTAAAAAGGCGGCACAAGAAGGCACAGGAGCCGCATTTTGGAACGCCCCCCCTTCTCATGCGACAAATGGGCCCAAATGCTGGTTGTCATTTAGGCTTCCCGTTAAGCCACTCTAGAAATCTTTGCCGCAGCTGGTTACTGGTGTAAACCGAACAACTTCCTGGAGGGTCAGACTGATGGACAAGCTCCTGCGCCAGTTTCTGTGAGTAGTGGGTTAGGCTGGAGGATTCTTTGTCCATCAGTACCTCCCTTCCATCGCGCACCAAAGACGGGTTTTCTTGCTGGTGCGATAGCTAGGGAATGAGAAATGGAATGAGGATTCCCTTAAAGGAAGCCACCAGTTGGATGGTTTGCAGGAGTCATTCCATTTCTCATTCCATTTCTCTTAGGAATGTAGGAATGAGCGCAGGGGTCCCCTCAAGGGAAACCACCTGCCTGTCGCAGAAGCAAGTTGTGCCTCGACAGGAGCGCGCCCTGCCTGGGCTACGCAATGCCGGAAGCATCCGATGCGAAGCTCCAGGAGGAGACGCTGGCCGAATACGCCTGGACGCCCAGCGGGAGAGAGCCGCATAGACGCCCGCGATGGTGGCGAAATGGCGAACTCCATTTCAATACCACCCAACTTTGGACACCCATTGGGCACTCAAAAGCACGGCCTTCCGATTTTCCAACAGGCACTTACGGCGCTTTGTTTGCGGCAAAGTGCCCCATTTTGCCAAGGGATGTTAGGACTTTAACTTTTGCCAACTACTGGGTTTTCTGTATTAAACCACTAAAAGTGAAACTTTGAGCGGGGGAGCAGAAAGCAACCCAGCTAAGATATCATGGAAGGATTCGATTCCCCTGTAAATGTCCACAAACAACGGTTTCAACCATGGCTTCAAGGTGGTGCGAAATGGATTTCGCCCATCCACGCTAGTGTTGCCAATTGTTGGTTTGCGGGAAAGAAACTCAACGACCCATAAAAGGCGGGTCTGGGATGAGATCTTTGAGCCAGGAGCACCTGCCAAGAGGAACTCGCGGAGTAAATTCGGGATGGCTTAGCTGGCCATCAAAGTCATGGCTTCACAGAGGTGCGTCTTTATTGTGGCTGTGAAGGCAAACCATAAGTAAAGCCGCATCTGCTGGGGGTCCCAAAAGAAAGCAAGACACACACACACACACCTTCATCCGTTTCTGTGGACGGTTACCAAATCACCCTGCAATAACCAAACCGCATTTCATCCCACCGGTGCCTGGATCGCGAGGATTTTGTAACCATCAGTGGAGGGAGGAATGTGTGCCGTAGAGGTCTTTTTTTTGAGCCATGACTCACAAGCGGATTTTGACTACTGATTAACACAATCCACACCTGCCTCGGATGGTTTTCACTTCCCTGATATTCTTGCACCAGGCAAAGAACAGGTATCACGTATTCCATACATCGTGTTTCCCCCAGGCACTATGGGCACAAACCCCAAACGTTTGTTGCGGAACCGGCGTGTTGTTTGGAATCACACTAGCTATTTTCTTTTCGGATCTACTCATTTTGGACTCCCCAAACAAGTGAGTGAGCAAGTGGTGATTCCAAACAGAAAGAAGCAGCTTGGTTCCATCCGGCTCCTCTTTTTTCAAGCAGGCTTCCTCGAGGGCCGAGGGCGTCTCGCTGGA
>CAUJNA010002135.1:183979-233979 GCA_963377175.1 Effrenium voratum
TAATTTGTAAAATTTGTAAAATATCAAAAAAATCTGGCCCGAAATTACAAATTTTACAAATTTTACAAATTCGAGTCTGAGAAATTAGCTTCCAGGGGAATTTGGTAGGAATTAAATTACAAATTTTACAAATTTTTCAATTTTTACAAATTAATTTGTAAAATTTGTAAAATTTGTATAATTTGTAATTTAATTCCTACCAAATTCCCCTGGAAGCTAATTTCTCAGACTCGAATTTGTAAAATTTGTAAAATTTGTAATTTCGGGCCAGATTTTTTTGATATTTTACAAATTTTACAAATTAATTTGTAAGATTTGTAAAATTTGTAATTTTGGGCCATATTTTTTTGATATTTTGCAAATTTTACAAATTAATTTGTAAAATTTGTAATTTTGGGCCGGAATTTTTTGATATTTTACAAATTTTACAAATTAATTTGTAAAATTTGTAAAATCTGTAAAATTTGTAAAATTTGTAATTGAATTCCTACCAAATTCCCCTGGAAGCTAATTTCTCAGAGTCGAATTTGTAAAATTTGTAAAATTTCAACAACATCTGGCCCAAAATTACAAATTTTACAAATTTTACAAATTCGAGTCTGAGAAATTAGCTTCCAGGGGAATTTGGTAGGAATTAAATTACAAATTTTACAAATTTTACAAATTTTACAAATTAATTTGTAAAATTTGTAAAATTTGTAATTTTGGGCCGGAATTTTTTGATATTTTACAAATTTTACAAATTAATTTGTAAAAATTGTAAAATTTGTAAAATTGTAAAATTTGTAATTTAATTCCTACCAAATTCCCCTGGAAGCTAATTTCTCAGACTCGAATTTGTAAAATTTGTAAATTTTGCAATTTTGGGCCAGATTTTTTTGATATTTTACATTTTTTTACAAATTAATTTGTATAATTTGTAATTTTGGGCCGGATTTTTTTGATATTTTACAAATTTTGCAAATTAATTTGTAAAATTTGTAAAATTTGTAATTTGATTCCTACCAATAATTCCCTTGGAAGCTAATTTCTCAGACTCGAATTTGTAAAATTTGTAAAATTTGTAATTTCGGGCCAGATTTTTGGATATTTTACAAATTTTACAAATAAATTTGTAAAATTTGTAAAATTTGTAATTTAATTCCTACCAAATTCCCCTGGGCTAATTTCTCAGACTCGAATTTGTAAAATTTGTAAAACTTTAGAGCCTCCGGCTCAGTCCGCCGACATTGTCCTCTCCCTTTTCTCCTTCTTCCTCTCTCCCTTGTCTCCCTGGTGTGTTCTGTCGTCCTCTCTCCCTCCCTCCGCTCCCCATCCTCCCCATCCCCCCAAGCCACTCTCTCCCCAAGCTCCCTCTCTCGTATGTATGTATGTATGTATGTATGTATGTATGTATGTATGTATGTATGTATGTAATGTAATGAATGTATGTATGTATGTATGTATGTATGTATGTATGTATGTATGTATGTATGTATGTATGTATGTATGTATGTATGTATGTATGTATGTATGTATGTATGTATGTATGTATGTATGTATGTATGTATGTATGTATGTAAATGTATGTAATGTATTAGTAATGTATGTATGTATGTATGTATGTATGTATGTATGTATGTATGTATGTATGTATGTAATGTATGTATGTATGTATGTATGTATGTAATGTATGTATGTATGTAATGTAAAGTAATGTAAAGTAATGTAATGTAATGTATGTATGTATGTATGTATGTATGTATGTATGTAATGTATGTATGTATGTATGTATGTATGTATGTATGTATGTATGTATGTATGTATGTATGTATGTATGTATGTAATGTATGTATGTATGTATGTATGTATGTATGTATGTATGTATGTATGTATGTATGTATGTATGTATGTAATGTATGTAATGTATGTATGTAATGTATGTAATTAATGTAATGTATGTATGTATGTATGTATGTATGTATGTATGTATGTATGTATGTATGTAATGTATGTAATGTATGTAATGTATGTATGTATGTATGTAATGTAATGTAATGTAATGTAATGTAATGTAATGTAAAGTAATGTAATGTAATGTAATGTATGTATGTATGTATGTATGTAATGTGATGTAATTTAAAGTAATGTAATGTGATGTTGTGTAATGTAATGTATGTATGTATGTCTGTATGTCTGTCTGTATGTATGTCTGTATGTATGTATGTATGTATCCTTGCACTTCCCCTTTGCTCCCCAGTATTTCCCGCAAAAAAAACACTGTTTTTCCAGCGTTTTCGCAAAGATGATGTCCAAAAACACAGAGTTTTTCCAGATTTTCGGCAAAAGGATGCAGGAAGCCCAAGCCAGCAAAAAAGCCGGCAGGGGGAATCGAGCCTGGGACCCCTGTTTTGCGACACCAGGTCCCCGAAGACTACGTTTAGTGGAACGTCATCAAATTGCCGCGCGGTCCTTGGGGGGGGGGCCCCCCCCCGACGTATCAGACGTCGGGTGGGGGGGGTTAGGGGGGGGGGTTATCCTCTTAGGTGTCCGACACGCCGAGCAATGTCGGCGGATATATTTAATAATAATAATAATAATAATAATAATAATAATAATAATAATAAACATGTACCTGGAGTCTCCATGACCCGAACTAAAAGTAGGTCCATGACCCCATTATTTTAGGCGATGCCCGGCCATTTTTCAAGGGTCGTGGAGACTCTAGGTAGGCGAGTAAGGCTTCCAGCATATTGAACGTATTGCGGCAAGTTGCACCTAGCCCCATGCATTTGCCAGGCTTTTATGGAACAACAAATGGTCAACCTCTCCAGTCAGCATTCCCTACTTGTGCGCCTGCAATACGTTTCTCAGATTTTGGGGGGGTCTTTGGGTTGTGGCTTTTGTAAGAGTCTATATGGGTCAGTCATTTTTAGGGGACCCCCCAAAAGCGTGGCTGTCCTTTTGGTTTGTCCTTTCAAAAAAGACAGCCCCCACACACACTAGCTGGTGTGCTCACGGAATCAACAGGTTCTGGGGATCCACTGAAAGGAAACCAGTGGGATGGCTCCGGCCATATTTCTCATTCCCGAATGAAAGCTTCTCACAATTCCAGGGTGTTTCTCTAAAGTTCTCTAAGGTGTGTCCTAATTCTGGAACCCATGGGTGGTGGCCTACCTTTGCTCAAGAATGTGGTTTTCTTCCCGGTGGTTTTAAAGGGGAACTACTGGGAATATGCCTGTTTTTCCCCACTCCGTGAACTCCAATTTGCACCGTACCTGAGGCGGAGGTGAGGGGGCGAGCAGACGGAGCATCAGGATTCTTGAGGGACGACATGCCCCTGATGGATCCACTTGGTTTGTTACCTTAAGCCCCCCGGCCCGGAACTACAGCCTGAGCAACCAGTGGGGTGAAGCCCATCTTTCTATCTTTGTGACACGTTCCCATTGGTTTTGAGCGCCAGGTGCTGGCTGATGAGGCAGAACTGCGGAAAGGCCAGAGGGGCGGGTGGCATGTGGAGGCGAATAAAAGCAAGTCTCACTCCCCGAGTTTCGGCTGTTTGCCTCTTGGAAAGGCCGGTTTCCGGTTTTCTGTCTGGGTTGTGTCCAACCCTTCTTTTTTACAGGTGACCATTGGAGCCGAAGCCCTTCGGTCCACATGGATCCCACCAGAGGGTCACTAGAGAAAAAGCAGTGCAAGCCAGGAACCCTAGCAGATTCCATGGACTTGCGCCCCGAGCCCCGAGTTCCTGAACGTTATTCATGGGAGAGGGTGCAATCCCAAAGTCGCCGCTGTTTCGGCGGATTCTTTGTGTGTTTTCTCCAGCAACTTGTCCCAAAGAGAGTCTCTGCTTGTGGAAACACCCACCTGCAACAAAGGAAACACCTTCTCGCCTCCTACAGTTTGACCACATCGCAAAATTGTGTTTCCAAAGATAGTGGTCCCCTAGAACATTGTTTGCTGTCCTGCGGATTTTTACTCAACTACCAGTCCTTCTTGGTCCATGTTGACATACCACGTGGGGCGAGATTTGATTTTGTTTCCCGTGATTTTCCCTGTGAAGCCCTTCAGGGAACATTGGCATAGGATGTATCGCCTTTCAGTTATTACTGTAGTCCTTTTGCCTTCCCGTGTTTGGCGGGGATTCCACAAGAACGCCTCTTGTTCGTTTGTTTGTTTGTTTGTTTGTTTGCTTGCTTGCTTGCTTGCTTGCTTGCTTGTTCATATCACAGACTTGAAAGCCTCCCCTTAAATATGTATATATATATATATATACATGGTACCCCCACCCGACTGCGATCCACCTTTTATGGTCCATTTGGCTTTATCAACACACGCACCTGTATGTATACCCTCTACTCCAAATACCCACGTGTTTTAATGATAAGTACCTCCTTTTTTAGTAGAGGGTCGACATCATACCCCAGAAAAAGAGGGTATTTGGAGTATGGGGGTATATATATATATAGACAACGCCGATGGAAACGCCGACGTCGCCCTGAACACGTCGCCGTGAACGTCTCGCCCCCAAGAGGTGAGCTCCAGCTTCTGGGGGATCAGGCCTTTGCCTTGGCCCGGCCCCCGGGGGCTCCGCTCGGAAATTTTGTGGGGGGGACTGAAGCACTTGCGAATGGATCGCTTTGATCTGACTGCTTGGGCCTTAAGCAGTTTTTGGCTTGGGTTCCCGGCTTTGGAGGTCCCAAGCATGCTTGTTGTTGGGACACATTTGTTTTTGACATTTTTGCTTAGTGGTGGAAATCCAAAACCACTGAACTGCTGAAATTTAAATTGTTGCTCCCCTTCCAACGTCAACCAAGCAAATGGCTAGGCGTTTATTTCCATGTCCTTTGGGCAACTGGGAACGAAACCCGCAGAAAGGGGCGGGGGGCAGGAAATCAGGTCCCGCTCTGGGCGCATAGACCTCGGATGCTTGCAAAGATGGTTTTCCACCAAGCCAAGAAGATACCGTGGATGGACGAACTCCTGCATCACTTTAACACCATGGTTGAAACCATCGTTTGTCGCTATTTCCAGGGGAGTCGACTTGGTTTCTGAACGGTGGTGCGCATGGATTTCGCTTCTCCATCCATTCAACAGCTTTTCCGGTTTCCAGAGTTCCTGAACGGTGCGCTGGATGAGTTTCTTGACCATCCACCATAGCCTCCTCCAACCCACCCACCCCACCCCTTGCGCCGAGATCTGCTCCAAGCGCTTCGCGGAGGGCGCGAAGCTGCTGGAGGGCTGCGCAGGAGCTGGGGTGACGAGGGCGGAGTCGCGGGAGGCGAGGCAAACCCGGGGCTTCAATTCAGAAAATTCCAGCAGCTTCCACGTTCTTTCCAGTGACCCTTCTCTTTGTTTTCAGGGAACCATCAGGAAAATAGGCCAAACGGCTGGTTTGTGAAAAGAACGATGGTTGAACAGAATGGGGAAACAAGCCTGTGAAATTTGGGGGATGGCTTTCAAGGTAACTGTTCATATGTGGGTGTCTCGTGTTTTATGCGGGTAGCCCCTTTTGGGGTTGCTTTAAACGCGAAACAGGAAGCCGAAGGACATTTTGGAGACCGAAACAAGACAAACCCAAATCGGGAGGGGGGAGGCTTTGACAGAAAATACACCGAATAGGGGGGTGTCCCTTTTAGTGGGGATTCAGACCACTTTTGGAGGGAACACCCCTATAGTAGTGGGACGGGTTTATTCATCCTGGGTCAACATTAGGATACTTGGGCTAAAACAAGGCCCCGCCCCAACTTTGAGCGCCGTGGCTTTCGCCCCCGTTTTGGATGCATCACTTGTGTCGCCATGAACTAGACCGGCAGAAGTACCCGAGCGAAACTGGCAGTTTGAAAGGGACTCCGAACATTGAATATGGCTCCTTGGATGTTCCTGTTCTTCCATTTGCTTAAGGATATTTTGTATTTTCCCCTGTTGGTTTTAAAGGGAATCTATCACTACTGGATTTTTGTTTCCAGGGGACTTAAGCAAATGGAGGTGTTGGGGTGGTTTAGGCATGGTGTTTGGGGCTGCCTCGAAGTTTTTTCGTCAGGGTGATGTTTTCGGGGCAATAAACCGTCCTGTTTAAATTTGAGCCACACCCATATGGGTGTGCCTTTTATAGAGTTGGTACTTGTAACTAGTTCCCCTTGTTTGGTGGTTTTTGTTGGACACCACCAGGAAAGCCATCAAACTTTTTCAGGGGTCCAAGCCCAAAACACAACACACCGGTATGGTATCTTCTGGCGGGATCCCGGTCTTCTAGGCTGCACTGAGAAACATCTGGGGAACCGGAAGGTTTTTGTCGATGTTTGACTGGCGACGTGGAGAAGAACGGGCAAAGACGCGGCAGTTTGACGCGCGCGTTGGCGATGGTGCATGGTATGTCTTGGGCCGCGGTGTTGTGTGTGTTTTTTTTTGTCAGCTGCACTATTGGGGTTGTCTCAGAGTTGGAGAGCCGTCAAAACGGATGTGGGTTCCTGGTAGTTCCTTTTAAACACTTCCCAAACATGGCACGTTGAACAGCACACACACACACACCCATTTCCAGTATTTCAATCACACTGCGACTGGATATTGTGCTTTCTCAACCGTGTTCCGTTTCTTGCAACCCCTTCTTGGATGGTCAACCCAACTAGGTTGTAGCCTTTGTGGGGGACTTTGAAACATTTTCTGTCATGGCAGTCATGGCATGTCTGGGGCTTTGCCACAGGTGTGGGGGTTTGGGACGTCCCAAATTCTTTCCAACATGTATCCCACTTAGGTCACTTATGGGTCGGGGAAATAGCCGCTTCTTTGGGGTGGATGGTCTTCCAACTGAGCAGCCCAAAGCCCCCATTGTTCAATTTTGTACGTGGTACTTCAACATGGTGTAATACAGTTTCTGTTGTAAGGCCCATATGGGTCTGTGTGTTTTTGCGGACCCCCCCCCCCCAAACAGAAAAAAACAACGAGACAAATTGTGGTTTTGCTTGTGATTGCCGGTTAAGAAGAAAACAGGGCACCCTCAAGAAAAGTCACAAATCCATATAAACAGTTAATATCATTGTATACTGGAAATCACCAAACGTCTTTTTTGAACCCCAAGCAGCGGGGCTCGGTCGAGGAGAGACGGACTGCTCTAGCCATTTGCTCAACGCCCTGGGCTATGCGCAGTTCATGCAGCAGGAGCTCTCGGATTTTGGGCGGGCGTTCGGTCGCTGGGTTGCTCGAACTATGGTAGGGGGACATCAAGTAAGTATAACCATGGTTATAGGGACGAACCCCTACCAACCAGCTATAAGTATGGATAGAAGCTATAGTACTTATGTGATGTTGAACATCCAAGTTGCTTTTTTTTGCCCTGGGATTCAGAGCGGGGCGGGACCCTGGGCTGAGTTTTTTTTACTGCTGCGCGACCACACGCCCCCGTTTCGGCGATTTGAGAAGTGTTTGTACCGGGTAAGGCTTTTGGGTGTGTGTTTTTTTAGGGGACACCTGCCCCCCGGCCCCACCCCCCCCAAAAAAGAGAAGAAACAAGCTCAGGTGATATCCCCAACAGCATGCGGTGCTTTTTTATCGCTAAGACCACCTCGCAGAACCTCGCGGAACCTGGTGGAAGCCTGGTGGAACCCTCGTGCAACCTTACCTCCGTGCCGCCCCGGACCACCCCGGAGCCTATCTGGGCTGAGACCCCAACCAAAGCTTCCAGGTGTTGGGGAAAAAGCAAGAAGAAAGGTGCTTTCCTTTTGGTTTTTCCTCCCAAACCACAGAACTTTAGGGCTACCCTTCGCTTGGTGCGCTTGCGTCCTCTCCATGTCGCTTGGGATTGATGATGCCTTGTATGCCTGTCCTCAAAGCCCGGGTAGATGAAGCTTAAGGGATCCGAACAATGAGCTCTACAAGAACCAGTGGTTCAACAAATCCGAACCTATCCAAGAACTAGTAGCTGAATAAATGGATGCAGCCGCCTTTTTAATTTTCTTTACATGGTTCTGGGTAGACCATTTTCATGCCAGGTTTTGATTACTCACCTTTGTTTATCATCGTACAACAGTTGGCTGCTGGATTGTCTTCTGTGATACCATTGGAGCCTCCTCTCAAATGACAAAGTAGCTATAAGGATGGCTCACATTGGTATGACAGAAATTGTTAATTTGACAACCATGTAATGTCGGAGCTTGTTTACCGTGGGCCCCCCCCCAAACAGTCAAAACAGTGCTCGAGGATCGTGAATAAGGATCTGGCAGGGAGCTTGGATGACTTAAGTATTGCTTTCGTATTGTCTCTACTTAGTTTAGTATTGGGAGAATTTCCTTTTGGGTCGCCACTGCTTGGTTTAGTATTGCCAGCATTTCCTGTTGGGTTGCCACTACTTCGTTTAGTATTGCCAGCATTTCCTTTTTGGGATGCCACTACTTAGTTTAGTATTGCCAGCATTGCGTTGGCACTACTTAGTTTAGTATTGCCAGCACTTCCTTTTGGATTGCCACTTAGGTAAATATTGTCGGCACTTCCTTCGGGTTGCCACTACTTAGTTCAGTATTGCCAGCACTTCCTTTTGGGTTGCCTTTTGAGGAATGCCTGCGGCTTCTCATTTTCAGACCTCAGAGTATTCTGCAATTTGAAATCTGTTTTTCTGCCCTTCTCTCAGTTTGCAGGTGCCTGTCAACGGCATAGAGGCAGACCAGTCAGAATCCTGCTGCCCTGCCATGGCAAGTCAGGTGCAACCAATGCAAGACTAATTTCCCTGCCAAGGTGCTGCTCAGGTACCACAAATCGTGCTCTTGGCTGAGATGCTTCTTTGGAGGCAGTGCCTGAAAATGGACTTTCAGGTGCTTCCAGAAGACCTTTTGCTTAACTGTGTGGACGCATCTACCCCTTTCCATCCGAGCTCTTTATCTGGAGGAAAGAAAAGAAGCCACGCAGGCAGTTGTCAATCCCTTCATTCCGGCCTTCGTACTATTTTTGCATCAAGGCACTGGACGTTGCTGGTTGCTGCGAAGGACAGCCCTGGCAAACAGAGGGCTTCACGCGGAGCTCGAAGTTTGAGCAGGAAGAAGGCAGCAATCCACGTGGCAACCAGAAGGGGCGAATGGCCCAGGCTCTGGATTCCGGACTTGGCTAGGGCATGGAGATCCAAGCTTCTGAAGCAGTTTCAGCACCTGTCGAAGGAGAGGAAAAGCCGAGAAGCTGAGCTCAAGCAGCACAAAAGGATGATCGAGGCTCAGCTAGAGAAGGCTGAGAAAAGTACAGCAGCAGCTGAGGAGAAACTTGAAGCAGCCAAAATCCAGTGATCAGCAATAGCTGAGGCTGCTAAGCCTGCAATCAAGAAAAACAGCAGCAGGTTGGGATGACATCTTGATCAGGCTGCTAAGAAGATTTTGGCCTTAGAGCAAAGCAGCTGCGTTTGCAGGCCCAGGTGTTGCCACGGCTGTGATCCTTGGAAGGCACTCAGGTACTATGCCAACACTGAGGGAAAGCTTGAGAAAAAGATTCCCAGCATTTGACACATTTTACACTTAGCTTGCGGGACCTGAAGACCTTGCCAAACTTCTGGGCAAGTGGCCACAGAGGCTGAGGCCCACAGCGTCTCAGGTTGAGCAAGCACAGATTTGCAGAGTTTTCGGGACTGAGCCAGGAAGTCGAGAGGAGAAATCAGTTGCCCTTGTTGCGCATTTTGCTCAGATTTTTTGTTGGGGTCTGAACTTGACATAAATCATGGTCCCGAAGCAGTGGGGGGATGGGGGGTCGTGTTTAAGTTAGGGAAATTTAACATAATTCAGACTACCGATGTTAAACCAGGTGCAGCATTCGGGCGGGGGACATCAAGCACTTACCTGACGCGGGGTGCCTTGCAGCAGTGGATGCTTGCGAAAGCACGAACTTCTGAACAAGCTGGAATAAAACGGTTTGCGCGCTTGATTGAGTGTGTAGTAGGTGAACAAGGCTGTGCGAACTGAGTTGTGTACTTACCGTTTACACCTCAAGCTGTGGCAAACAAAAAACGTTACACTCGTGCTGGCCAATCCACGCAGGAAGTGAGTTAGATGTAACCCACTTGGGGCTTGCAAGGGGCTTCTTAGCAAGGATTGTTTTTGTCTATTAGACCCTAAGCCGGTTCTAACGAATGGGTTCCGAGTGCTTGCGCCAAAGGACACGCTTGGTCGCATCCGATTTCGGAGTGCATCGGTTGCAACCCCCCCAACTTACCTTTGCAAAGGGGAGATCAACCCATCTTGAGGCAATACTTTCAACTTTTACAGGTCAATTTGAGTTACTCAAAGGACTTTAAAGTGACGATCGCCGTTTGCCTTCGCGCGGGAAAGCCGAATCCCCGGCGATTCGCGGCAGGACTATACGCGTGCCGCAGAGACCTTTCAGCTGGGCCTTGGCCTCGAATCCATGGATCGATCTGCCTCGAACGATCCAGTTGAATTCCCTAAGACGTGACCCCTGCAGATCAACCCCTGTTTATTATGGAGCCTTATTTTGGCTGCAGCCCCGCCACCCATTGGGGCTGCTTTTCGCCCTTATCAATAGACTTGGGTTTATTGCGGATGGGCGAAATCCGTTGGCGCCGCTTTGAAACCATGGTAAACCATGGTTGGTTGGCATTTACGGGCGAATTTTGAGGGCTTCCTGGTTCAGGATCTCGTTCATCCACAGGGATGGCCATGGCCCCCATGGTGCATTTGGACAACAGTTGCTAGGGATCATGCGGGGACCGCAGCCATACATACAGGGAGGTCGGCCAAAATTCGGGCCCCTTTACGGCCTCGGCCTTTTGGTTCTCTACATTTTTTTGAGTCTCGGGAAACGGACAAATATAGGCAGCCCTACAAGCCTTAGGGCCCTCGAGTCGTTCTGCATGCCGTGCGTTGTTTGTACTCATGCGTGTGGTGAAACGAGCCCTCCCGCCCCAGCTAACTGTTCCCTTATTTTTGATTGGCCTTTCGGTGCTTGTTTGGCCTGATTGGGCCTTGCTTAGTTGGCCTTGTCGGGGCCATATTTGGTTGAGTGGATGCTTATGTGGTGCTTAGTCCTGATAAGGCGCGGATGCCCTGGAAGGAAATATCGTGCGTGCAATGGTTTCCCAGCAAAGTGGATTAGGATCGGCCAAGCCCGCCCCCTTTCTGAACACCGCAAGAAGGGGCAATTTTGAAGGAAGGCTGGCTGAAATTCTGTTGGACCAACCAACAGACTGGAAAGACCAACAAGCATTGCGAGCACATGGGGGTGCGCACCCTGTGGTTTGTGGACCTTGAAGGTCCTTAATCCAGTGCTGCTAGGCGTTTCGCCATAGCCGACAATCCAGGTTTGTTACTAGGTGCCATGGATAGTTTTTCCTGGAAACCCGGAAGCAGCGAAAGCTGATTTTCTGACTGAGGCACCAGCGCGGACCCGCAGAACCCCATCATTTGGAGCAACCTGGGAGCTGCGCAGATGGTCGGGGCCCTAGAGGTTTCTTTCGTTCCGCCTTTAGTTAGCCTAGACGACCAACAAAATCCGAAATCCAACCCCGATTTCCTGCCGCGAATTCCTATGTTGGTCGGTTTTTAGACACCCCCAAAACGGCGGGGGGGGGGGGGATTGCCCCCGGAAACGTGGAGATGGGTGTGGTTCCTTCTTTTTTGTCCTCAATGCACTGTCCATGGGCTTACTCAATTTTCCGTAGCCTGACCCGAAGAAACGCACACTCTCCAGGGCAATATCAAGGGTATCCTTTCTGATTCTCTTGCTTGCAGTATTTAAACATCGGTGCCAAACTTTGCAAGCCAAAGGCTTCGGCTGGAACAGTGTCGCAGGTGGGGTCTATAGAATTGCATGGATGACCCGGTGGTTATTGGGCTGCCCTATTTGGCACCCAGTTTCTATGCCCGGACAATCTGTCGCCCAAGTTGGTTACCCAGTTAGGGCTTACTAAGTGCGCATATAATCCACTAACTATACATGTGGTTCTCCAAAAGCAGTGCTTAGTTGTTCCTCGAACAGATGCAACACCAAAAGGGGTTGTGTAATTATGGATACCCCCCATGTGCTTGAAGGAAATGTGTGATTACTCACACCAAGAAAACTGCGCCATCTACTTTCAGTTTTATCCCCCAACAGCACCCCTCGAACCCTTTGGTCCTGCCATCCAGACCACTCCTTTTGAGCCTTGGCAGAGACCCTAAAGCTTTCAGCTGAGGGGGAAAACCACGTAACGACGAACCATGGGGGTTCTCAAAACTAAGGTCTCCTGGTAGAAAACCGCTTTAAAAGTAGCTTGTCCGAATTCTACCCTTTTTGCCCTTCATGTTTTTGAGAATGGTTCCCCTTTGACCTCAACCATGCAACAAGCCAAAGGATGCCCATTCTTTTCAGCAAATCGGATGCCCAATTAGTTCCCTCTTTTCTTTAGGGGGAATAGCCCCACCTCTAAACTCGGCCAACAAAAATCGGATGCCTAATCTTCCCCTTTTTTCTTCGGGGAATGGTTCCCCTTTTTAATCTCAACCAAAAACAAACTCGTATGCCCTGCTTTTCCAACCAACCCCGAAAAATCGGATGCAGGTTTTCCCCCATTGACCTCCGGCTGCCCCGTGGTTTTTTTTGCCCCATGGAAGTTTCCTCCCGAGGAGCTGTGGCACCTGGATGCTGCTGATGAGGCGTTGCGCGGCCGCCCAGAAATACGAGCGGTTCGGGGATAAGTACGGTGTGTCGGTGTGTGTGTGTGTGTGTGTGTGTGTGTGTGTGTGTGTGTGTGTGTGTGTGTGTGTGTGTGTGTGTGTGTGTGTGTGTGTGTGTG
The DNA here is from genome assembly GCA_963377175.1 of Effrenium voratum. Classification (NCBI taxonomy): domain Eukaryota; class Dinophyceae; order Suessiales; family Symbiodiniaceae; genus Effrenium; species Effrenium voratum. The sequence continues at coordinate 196,719 of CAUJNA010002135.1, forward strand.
TGTTGTTGGCATATAGGTGTCCTTTTTGGTTGGTTTGCTTAAAAAATAGAGGGCCCTTGTTTACATGGGGTTTATTCCATTTGCCAGGACCATCTGTTTTTCCAAAAGGCCACCTATGGTTGTTGGGCGGGGGGTGGTTTAAATAAAGGGACACAGGCAGAGGACCAAACAACGGGATCGTAATCCCTCCCATTTTGACACGCACCTTATTGTGAGTTTCAACCTAATCTGGAGGACCATACTAATCACGTTTTTTGTCCTTGTAGGGACTAGTTCATTTTCAGGTTTTCTCTTCAGAGTGGTATGGCGCTCCGGATGAATCCGAAGTTAACATTAGGTCTTTCCGGCCGGCAGCATGATCCTAAGAACTGGACTTGATCGCCCGATACGCTGCAGAAGCGTTGCGGCAACCAATGGACATCCGCTGAAAAAGTGTTGGGGTGGGAATCTCACTGTATCACAAGGGTTGCTTTCACATGGGAAAGGCGCGATGTCAATGGTATCATAGTTGGGGTTTCCTCAGAGAATATGTGTGAGGTGAAGCTTCCCACAAGCAGGTGACTCACAGACATTTTTTCCCTGGCTTCTTGCGGGCTTCGAGTCATGTTGACCCTGCTTCATAATTGAAGGTTGAGTGTGGCTTCCAGTTCCATGTGAATCTCGCGTTTCGTTTTTTTGTTCTATTTCCAGTACGTGTCCTGTATCCATTTGTTCAATAGGGCACCAGGGCGCTTGCAGACTCGCTTTGCTGGGGTGAACTTAGCGGTCACGGCTCCACAAGAAAATGGTGTCTTCCTTTTGGTTTTAGGCTCTGAAGCCACGAAAAAAACAGTAACCTTCCCCCCCCAAAAAAAAACAACACCCCCACCCCCATGGGTCTTCCATGCCTCGCGTTCGTTTTTTCTCGTCTTATCGCGGGACCCGGGTGCTGAGGTTCAAGGCAGCGGACCTTTCGCAGAGCAACGAGCTGGTCGTCCACAATGCCGGGACCCATTGGCTGCTTTTTCCGTGGTCTTTGTGAGTTGGGGTAGGAATCAAGGGGGGAGGGTTCTCAAAATGGAGGTCCTTGGCGAGTTTATTGTGTCTTTGGGTGGGAATGAATTAATGTCTGCCTATTTTAAAGGGAGCTCACCGATCCGGGAGTACAACGAGCTATGATGGAGGTACTTTGCTTGGGGGATCCCTTGCTTTCAGAACTAAAATAAAGCATGCAGAAGTACTTAATGAGGGGTGGGGGGTTCTCAACATAACCATTTTGTTTAATGTCGAGTTTTCCCGAAAGCATGGCGAAGGGTTCTTCCGCTGGGTTCACTTAAGTTGTTCTCATGAGAGTCATTACAAGGTGTCATTGCAAGGAATCAGCATCATGAAAGTCATTGCAAGGAGTCATTGCAAGGAGTCATTGCAAGGAGTCATTGCAAGGAGTCATTGCAAGGAGTCATTGCAAGGAGTCATTGCAAGGAGTCATTGCAAGGAGTCATTGCAAGGAGTCATTGCAAGGAGTCATTGCAAGGAGTCATTGCAAGGAGTCATTGCAAGGAGTCATTGCAAGGAGTCATTGCAAGGAGTCATTGCAAGGAGTCATTGCAAGGAGTCATTGCAAGGAGTCATTGCAAGGAGTCATTGCAAGGAGTCATTGCAAGGAGTCATTGCAAGGAGTCATTGCAAGGAGTCATTGCAAGGAGTCATTGCAAGGATTGCAACTTGCACTTGACTCCTTGCACTTGCAACTTGCACTTGACTCCTTGCACTTGCAACTTGCCTCCATGCACTTGCAACTTGCACTTGACTCCATGCACTTGGCTCCTTGCACTTGGCTCCTTGCACTTGGCTCCTTGCACTTGGCTCCTTGCACTTGCAACTTGCACTTAACTCCGTGCGCTTGCAACTTGCACTTGACTCCATGCACTTGGATCCTTGCAACTCTCATGACTCCTTGCAATGACTCCTTGCAATGACTCCTTGCAATGACTGCTTGCAATGACTCCTTGCCATGACTCCTTGCAATGACTCCTTGCAATGACTCCTTGCAATGACTCCTTGCAATGACTCCTTGCAATGACTCCTTGCAATGACTCCTTGAAACAAGCAAGGAGTCAAGTGCAAGTTGCAAGTGCAAGGAGTCAAGTGCAATTGACTTGCAAGGAGTTAAAATCTCTTCTTAGGGCGGCGGGGTAGTGCCGACGACACTACACGAAAATCGACCCTCTGCGGGGATCGGCGTGGTCGAGGTGCAAAAACCCCTGGTTTTTTGCGATTTCTAACCTGCTCGCGCGACCCTCTGCGGGGATCGGCGTGGTCGAGGTGCAAAAACCCATGGTTTTTTGCGATTTCTAACCTGCTCCGCGCGACCCTCTGCGGGGATCGGCGTGGTCGAGGTGCAAAAACCCATGGTTTTTTGCGATTTCTGCGGTGCTCGCGCGACCCTCTGCGGGGATCGGCGTGGTCGAGGTGCAAAAACCCATGTTTTTTTGCGATTTCTAACCTGCTCGCGCGACCCTCTGCGGGGATCGGCGTGGTCGAGGTGCAAAAACCCATGGTTTTTTGCGATTTCTGCGGTGCTCGCGCGACCCTCTGCGGGGATCGGCGTGGTCGAGGTGCAAAAACCCATGGTTTTTTGCGATTTCTGCGGTGCTCGCGCAACCCTCTGCGGGAATCGGCGTGGTCGAGGTGCAAAAACTCGAGGTTTTTTGCGACTTTTGTTGTTCGAACTGGTCCTCGGGAGTTGTCTCGTGGTTCGCGCGCCTGCTCCCGGAACCGGCGGGTCGCGGGTTCGATTCCTCCCTGGTCCGCGGGCGGCGTCGCAAGATGCAACTTGCATTTTAAAGCAACTTGCGCAGAGCAACTTGCGCAGAGCAAGTTGCACAGAGCAACTTGCGCAGACCAACTTGCACCGACCAGTTTGCGCAGAGCACCTTGCCTAGAGCAACTTGCGCAGAGCAACTTGCGCAGAGCAACTTGCACAGAGCAACTTGCACAGAGCAACTTGCACAGAGCACCTTGCCTGGTGCTGTCTCGCGCTTGCTTCACGAATGCTTCGTGTAGGGAAAAAGAACGCATGCTGCAGCGTTGGGCCGACCTCGCTTGCGATGTTCTGCTTTCGGGCCAACCGTGGTCTAGTTTTTTTGGCTTTTTTGGTTTCCGCGAGATTTTTTGGTTTTTCTTGTTTTCTCAATGTGTTTCCTCTGTTCGTGTTAGATCAAGTGCAACTGACATGGCTGACCAATGAGAAGACTACAAGCCTCAAAACGCGCAAAAAGCGCGCTCCAGGGTCCCCTGTTCAGTTCTTTTGGGGGGGGTTCCTTTCTTTGTTTCGTCAAGAAGGCTTTGGGGTGTCGCAAAAGTGGTCCCGCAACTTTCATGAGTTTGGGTGAAGATAGTGGGTAGGGCTGTAGGGCTCTTGTTGAGGGTGCCCGCTTTTGGTGGTTCAACCAAAAGGAAGGAAAGTCACCCGTTTTGGGGTCTAGATTTCCAACGGACAGCTGTGCTTCGACCCAGCTTTTGGACATGACAAAAGATAGTATGACAGGAGCCGCATCGTTGGGAACTGGTTTTGACCCACTTCGGGTGTTGAGTGGGTTCCCGAGGGGCATGAAATTTGGGTCGGAAGGTTGAGGTGTCAACTTGGTTGGGCACGGGACCAGATGTTCCATTTGCTGAAATGAATATGTTTAATGTCCCTTTGTGGTTTTTAAGGGCATCTATCACTGGGGCGAAAACGCCAATGGAAGGCAGGTTTCGTTGGCTTATTGCGCTTGAGGGGACGCCAACTGGGTGCAGCGAATTTCAAGATTCTCCGACGATTCGGAGGCCCGCCTCGAGCAGCTTTCTGATGGGAAATGAGGGACCCCCGCACACACAACTTGGTGGCTCCCAGCCATCCGGTTCCTCAGCTTTCTAGCCTTTTAGGGTAGTGCTTTGTTTTTTTTAGCAACCAAACACTAAAACTTACACTTTTAGTGGGGGCTCTGAGGTCAGCCCACACAAAACAAAACAGCAACATCCAACTGAGCCACAAGCAAACCCGGGTAGATGAAGGTTAGGGAAAATCCCAACCATAAATAGCTGCGGCCGCCTTCTTAATTCTTTACATGGTTCTGGGTAGACCATGTTAACACCGGGTTTTGAGTATGACTCAACTGGTGGCTTCCTGTATTGAACTCTCATTCCCAAAACCCCCGTGGATTTCTTACCTATACTAGCAAGCTGTTCTTTGCAGCCAGGTACTTGACGTCTTCCGTTCGCTTAAGTGTTGTTATTAGATTCTTGCTAATACAATTTCCCTATATTTCCCCTGTTGGTTCTGAAAAGAATCGATTTCACTACTGGCCATACGTGTTTTTCAAGGGAATTCAGCGAGTTGAGGTAAGTTGGGTAGCCCTCCACGACTTCGATGCGCCAACTCGGTCGAACTTTTCCCCGACTTCGCGCCTTCGATGTTGGCGGAGGTCAAAGAGCTGAAACAGCGAGCTGGGACGAGCCAGGCCAGAGCCCTCAGACCTCTTGGCGCTTTCCTTTTGGGTGACCCACCACCCCCCGCCAAAAAAACACACAGAGAACTTTTGGGTTTATCGAAAACCACAAGCAAAGGATTCAAGAAACGACACACCCTTTTGCCAGCAATGTTAACCCTGGCCGGATCTAAGTAGAACCCGTCCTGTGGATGGAAGGGTGGGGGCCCCTCCAAAAGGGATGAACCCCAAGGGACACCCGATCGATCAGGCATTCTCCACAGTTCCCATTGCTGGATCTTGGCAAAAGCCAGCTGGCGTCTTGGTTTTTCTCACTCGGCATTTCCGTTCTTTTCTCCCCCATCCAGTGGGCAAAATTGAAATTGATTCAATAACCCTATAAGCCCTAGCTTTCTTTGGGGTTTCTCTTTGTTCAGCCTTTTGTTCAATCAACGTCCGAAAAAAGGCGCGTCGGAAGCAAAGTTGGAACCCTCTATCAACACTCACTGTCACAAGAGGGCCCCCCCCCGCACCCTACTTGAATGTCCAACCCGACTAAGTTACGTTTCCATAAGTCACCATTCCGTGATGGTAAATCTCACGGAATGGGGACTCATGAATTTGCATATCCAACACTTCCTGTGTGGTGGTCATCCTGCTACCCAGTGAGCAACCTGCGTGTTTTGGGAGATCGACCCGAACTCTTACAGGTTGATTTCTCTGCCCGACAGGTAGCGGTCGTTCCAATCATAATCGGGATTTGAACCCCAGTTCCTTTTGAAACCCCCTAACGTCCAAACCTCCAAACCACCAAAGTAGGGGGAAACTGATATCATCCGAAATGGGATGCCCTCTTTCACTTAAATTGGAACGCGGCCAGCCAACAAAAAATCGCTGCACCCATAAGGCCCAACCTATTTCTCACCTCCCAAAGGAAGAGGAAAACTACTTCCCACCCCAAAGAAAATGAGCAAAACTATCTCCCACCCCACAAACACGAGAAACAATACATAAGCCACGCTAGTGATCTGGGCAGACAAAAACAACAAAAACTTTGGGCCTCGAGCCGGCTGCACGTGGGCGGCTCGCACCCCATGAGATTGGCCCGTCAGATCTCCTCGCGGGCTTTGGTCGACCTGTGGTTCGGGGAGGAGAAGACGTTCTGAGGCGCGCGATCGAATCGAGGCGCTTCGAAGGCTTCTGCGCTAGTCCCCCTGGAACTCAGCGCCACATGGACCAGTCTGGAGCCCAAACTCATGTTCAAAGGACATGATAGATAGATATATACATGCTTTGGTGCATTTTGCCAAGGGATGTTAGGACTGAAAACCTTTGTGCCAACGAATCGGGTTTCCATTAAACCACGAACAGTTAAACGTTTAGCAGGGGATCAGAAAGCAACCGAGTTTTGCTGCGCTTGACATGGCATTGTGAACCTCTTGGGGCCTGGGCGGGAGGGGGAGCAATAAAGCCGTATTAGGGGCTTAATACGGCCGTTACGGAGGTCCCTCCCCTCCTTTTCGCTGTGTTAACCCCGGATAAACCAGGATGGTTGATTTTGAGAGATGGGGGTGTCCCCTTGTTGTGATCATCACCTTTGTGGTGCCCAACACACCCCTAGTTGGATGGGTTTATTCTCCGGATTCCCATGGTTCTTTCCTTTGGGTTCTGCTAGTTTTGAGTCGGGTGCTGCAACTACGTCACACATACAATTGCCTTGAATGCTATTGACTTGGATCTTCAACCTGTTACTGTTTGGTGGAAATCTTTATGTCCCACAAACCTGCAGAAAGTGCAACTTTTGGCACCGCGGGGTGATAGGCATCAACCTGCTTCACTGTTCTTGGCATGTTCTGTTTGTTGGGTTTGCGTTCTGCAAGTTTTAGTGGAGAGTTGCAACCATGTCAATTTTACTGGAGAGAGTGCGATTTGGGATCTTTAACCTTCAACCGTTTGGGGAACATCATGATCTTCCATGATTTTGCCAAGGACCAAGTCAAACCTTCTGGGCGCCGGGCGCAGCTCCGGGCTGTCATGGCGCCGGGTTCTGTGGGGCCACGGAGAAGCCGTGACCAATTCCTCAGGGCCTCAAACTTCCATGTGCAGCTGATGGCTTGCTCACTCCGAACTTTGTCCTGTCCGGCGCGGTCTTTCGGCGCAAAATGCCAATTTTGAAGGAAGGATCCCCAGGGTGATTTGTCAGAAAGAGACGCCTCTCAAAGAAAGATGTCTCCCATCACTGGAGAACCTTGACAGCAACCATCACTAGGCACAAGGAGTCAAGAACCGGCCCCATGTGATTTTTTCAAGCGCACTACCCCTGACTTTTCGGACTGACCCCCTTTCTCCAGCAAGATGTTCCTTCCTTTGCAATCCAGGAGACTATACTTGGATGTTTGTTGCCAAGTTACCCTTGGACCGGTTTGGACATTAAGCATGATGGCCTTTGACCCCCCCCCCAGACCTCAAAAAGTTGGGTCTTGGGCACCAGGGTTGGTAAGTTGTGAGTAACTTAGATTGCAACCCAGATATATGTTCCGCATTCAGTGGAGCAGCGCCGGTTGTTAGCGGGTTTTCTCATCATCGTGGACAGAAATCCAACCATGCGATTCAGGACCACTTCCTCCCCGAACCCAAAAAAACCTTTCTGCAGATGTCGCGCCCAACCACTTCCCAACTTGGCCGAACATTCAAGTAGCAGGGACTGCTTGTTTCCTCGCTCTCCGGCAGGGCTGAAAGGAGCTGTGAGTCGACAAATTCGTTGGACGCACCGCGCTCGCTCGTTCACGAACGGATTTGAGCGCAGTCTGCCAATGCAGCTTGCATTTCTTCCACTTGCTTGAGGCCTGGTTCATTGTTTTGTTGGATCAATCCCACTCTAAAACGAGGAAGGGTGCCTCTCGCACGTTTGTAAATCTACAATATTGGAGATGTATAGTATGAATACACATTTGTTGTGAGTGGTGCATATGATGATATGATCTATGACACAGCCTTGTTTCGTTGAAGTGCACATGGTCATGATTCGCACAAGTTGTTTGTTGGTGGCGCTGGAAAGGCGTGTGGAAGCTTATGGCACAGTCATCCGCGGATGGCGCAATGCCCTAATTCATTGGCCTTCGCTCTTAAGATGACTTGCCTCGGTCAAAAAAGGGGCCCTGCATTGAGTCATCCTGGAAACGTTGGCTTTAGGGCCATTTCCTTAGATACCAAGGGAACCGCCTGTAAAGTGATAGAGAAGTCATCGGGATAGCCCACTTTGGTATCGCGGAAAGGGCTAATGCCAACGACCATGCATTGAGTTGACCATGTGCAAGCGCAAAGATTGAGTTGCATGTGTTCTGGTCAAAGCGCCCGATTACTTGGCTTTCTCTTGAATGTCCACCCCGCTCCACCTCTTCATTCAACATGTGTGCAACATCATGTAAGGGATCGTATTCAAGATCATATAAAGAGTGTTCGACCATTGCACGCATGATGCATGTTGTGTCGCGTCCGCATCGCAACACAAGTTTGTATTTGTTGCAAAACAAGCCTGCTGCACGGCTAGAAGCTTGCTGAAACTTTGCAACCCCTAACAGGCCTCCCTGCAATTTCTTCTAGCGTTTCACACCTAGCCCGTTCCGCCTCTCCAGCTCAACACCCCCCCCCCCCCAAAAGAAAAGCCAAACCGACCGAGGCTTTTTCGCTCCACCTGGGTGGAATTCTTCAGTCCAATCCATTTTGGGGTGACCTCCATTTGCTTTTTCGTCCCCTTGGAAAAAAACAAGAAAATAAGAAGTTGTCTTAAGCAAATGAAAGGTTAGGACGCGTAAAACCCCGGGTGATTTCTTGAGCCCGACCCGCCAACGGCCTTGGTTCTGCGAGGGAATCCAATGCGCGAGCTTCTTCTCCTAGATCTTTGGGGATGCTGTTTGGGCATCTGCCGTTTGGGTCAAAACATGGTAAACCTCTACGTTAGACGGTGTCTTTGCACAAGTATTGGTCGGCCGCGTTTCCCGAAGCACATTCGCATGGGTCCGGATCATATCTTAAGCGAACTACTGCGTTGTTTGAAGCTCCCCACTGAAAATGACTTGAACCATAAAACAAACTATGAAACATGCCAAGGACGGTCAAGAAAAGGGTGCGACCATGCGACCCAATCACAAGGGTTGACTTTTTGTTGTAAAAGGGACCGCGTAGTAGGGACAACTTGGCGCTAGGTTTTGCTTCTGATTGTTTCCCCTTGCCTGCGATGACACTTCCATGCTTGTTTGTTCTTAACAGCGTGGGTGAGGATGAAACATTCCGGAAAAAGGAAAAGAACAAGTGGGTGAAAGAAGGATTCCCTGGTTTCACATCAGAATTCCCCCAGGTGTCATCGGTCTGAAGCAACCGGCTGCCAGAAAAAAAAGGCACCGAACGGCGGCGTCCCCTGGCCATCGTCTTCCCTCCGCAGGTGAGGATCAGTTCGGGGTGCCCTTTGAGGCTGGGACCGGCGGCCGTAGGCGTAGGCGTTGGCCTTCGTATGGGGAAGCCGTGCTGATATAACTAATGAAGTTACTGGTGATGCTGAATTAGTTGGTTGCTTGGTTGGTTGCTTGCTTGCTTGCTTGCTTACTTGCTTGCTTGCTTGGTTGCCTTCTTGCTTGCCTTCTTGCTTGCTTGCTTGCGTGCTTGCTTGCGTGCTTGCCTGTGTTTTGGTGTGCTGTGTCTGGGTGCTTTCTTTGTTTGCTGTATGTGCTCCATGTCTGTTTTTCCTGGCTGCTTGTCCTCTTCTCACGGCTTGCCCTTTTCGGGCCCGGTAGAAAGGCTTAGACGCCGTGCCGGCCAAAGAAAGCAGCGCCCAACACATGCGATCGAAGAGGGTTTTCTCCCTCAAACAACTACCCACCCAAAAATATATATCTAAAAATATATAGCCCAATCATGAAAGTATCGAGTGCTTCACATTCAGCAGCTTCCCGCGGCCACATGGTTCGGAGGTAAAGAAAACCCTTCTGAGCGCGTCCCCGTATGGAGATGGCCGTCTGGGGCAACTGCGGTGGACATGGCACCGGGACATGAATCCGATTGGTTGATCAACCCGTATGCATTGGGGTGTTCATCCAAAGCAACCGGTGCCAAGCGGATTTTTCTCCATCCTTACAACAAGAAACAACAAACACAAAACAACCCGTGCCAACCTCGCCAGAATGAAACTAAGCATCATGAGAGGTTCTTTTTTCTTCTCCAGGGCGCACCGGGCACCAATGAAGGGGACAGCTTCTTGTTCCATACATTTCCGGAATGTACAGACAGTGGAAGTCATGTGTGGCCCTGTTGAGTGTTCACCATACCGGACAAAACCACGAGGGCTGTTTTGCAGATCCCAGGCCGAAACAACCAAGACCCTTTTGCTTCTTTCACTCACCGGGTTTCTGAAGCTCGATATGCAGGGTGCTTCACTTGCTCCAATTCTTATTCAGGCTGTGGAATATTGGACGTATGCCCACAGAGTCGGTTGCAAGAAGTCTCCGAGTTTTCTGGCCCTTTTGAACCCACCCCGCTTGAATTTAAACCTGCCTGCACCCCCGGCTGCAACCCCGAGTTGTTCAGTTCATTCACACACCGCTTTTGGTGCCGATGACTTCTCCACGAAATCTCGTCAACGCCTTCTCTACCAGTACTGGGATACATGGGGGGTTTCCATCCTTGACTTCATTAAAGACCGTACATCCAAAAGGCTTTCTCAAATATTTTCGCTGGTTTCTCCAGGCCTCTTTGTGGTTTTTTTTTGGGGGGGCGGGGGGGTGGTTGGGACCTGGTGTTGGCTTACCTCCAAAATTTGCCGTGGCCGCCGCTTGACCCGTTTTGGACTCCTGGCCCCACGCATTCCGACCGATTCCGAGGCGGAAGTGTCAGAACGCCGGCTCCACAAGGAAGCGAGGCGCGGGGAGTCCGCGCGGAGTTTTTTTCGCGGCCAGAAGCGGCCTCGTTGTGCCTAAGCTTGCTTGAGCTATGTACATATATATATAATATATAGAATATATATATATATACATATGTAGACAAAGCAAGAAAGTACATAGGACGAAAGCAAGTTTTCCCCGGAGTACATGGGGCGTTCTGAAGGGCAACATGAGGCATTCTGCGGGTCCCGCTAAATCCACTTCGCATTAGTTGGGATTGGTGGTTTGAATCCACCAGAAAGTGAGAACAAAGGCAACGTTCTTGGTGCGCCAAGTCTCCATGCAGCACCTTCAACAACTCGGGGCCCACGCAGAAGGGAAGCATCCCACTGATGGAAATGGAGCCCAGGAATTTGGGCCAACGAGCCCAGGAATTTGGGCCAACGCTGATGGAGATTTTCTGAAGGGCTGGTCGGGTGGCTTTGCTTTTTGTCATGAGACACTGGCGGTGTCTGGTTTTGACGGCACCCTTTTCGGGGTTGGTTGCAAGGGAAGCTGCGCGGAAAGCCGAAATCCAATTTGGGGGTACCCTGTTTTGAGTCGCATACTCAAGTGGACGCATTCCAATGTCAGAGATTCGGGGTCTTCCCCTGTGCCTAGTGAGTATGTGACACCCAGGGTTCTCCAATTCGGGTACTGTTTTTGTGGGTACTGGTTCAAAGAGGGAAAGCACTATGAAGCCAACGCTGGGGCTCTAACGACAGCTTTAGGGACATTGCCATTTGCCCAAGCCGCTTGGTTTCCTCACACATCCCAACTCTAGGGGTCTGCCTTCCGGGCCGCATCCACGTGCGAAGTTGGGCTCCTTTACATGGGAGCAAGTGGCCAGTGTCCATAGGGAGCAAGGAATTGGTGAAAAGAATCTCCACTGGAACGACTCAATTCAAAGTCATGGTCAAACATCATCTGAGCCGCAATCAAAACCCGGGTAAGTCAAGGTTAGTAAGGGACGATCCCAGCCATAAATAGCTACGTCCGGCTTCTTAGTTCTTTACATGGTTCTGGGTCGACCATTTGTGTGCCGGGTTTTGATTGTGACTCGTCTGAACATACTATTGTTACAATACCTTGGACTTGGGCCAAGGGATGTGGAACAAAATTTAGGTTCTACGGATAGATCGTAGAACGGATAGATCTGGGAAGGCAGCTTTCCGTTCTACCTTGGCTCCCCGCTTTCTGCTAGAATGGTCCTTTTGTTTTGCCCGATTGCGGGCATTTGAGTTCCGGGCGTGTCTAGCATGTTTAGAACTCCATTTTTCACAGTGGCTGGGGGAGAGGGAGGGGAAGGAGCGCAAAGAAGGCCTTAAGGGCTACATAAGAGCTGGTTTGGGCTCCGTCCCCCCTCCCATCCCTCAGGCCCCATGAAAAACTTGAACGATCTGAGGTCAGAACAAATCAACCACTTTGGAGGTAAAGTCCTTTGAGGTTGAACAGGCGGGGTTGCACTTGTTCAGTCGGGCAAGTTTTCCTCACTGACAGAGGCTTGCTTGTATTTGGGCAGTTCATGTGTTCGATTCATCCCCCATTTCAGTAGGTACGTCTTTGTGGTGTCACTATAGGTGTCTTTCCTCAAGCACAAACATATAGATAGCCCACAAGAAGTGCGGCTTCTTGGACCCCCCAGGGGATCGCAGACAACCGCCCCCACAAAAGCTTCAATGGCCTGGTTCCCCTTGCTGGTTTCATCTTGCTGGTACTCAGGGAATGAGAATGGAATGGCCCCAAAACAAACCATCCAACTGGTGGTTTCCTTTAAGAAGACCAAAGCCTGGGTTCATTCAGTCCCACATTCCCCACCTATCGCGAGCACCAGCCAGTCATTTTTCGGAGCCCTCCGCAGCCTCCGGTGAGTGGATTTTTGTTTATTTTGTGTTTCCTTTCAAACATCAACAGAAAACCCGTGCTAGCTTCAAGAAGAAGGCGGCCTCAAGCAAGTGCCAGGCTCTCCCTTTTGGCTTTTATTCGTTTTGAGCCAAGCAGCCAAAGAATCTTTGACTCTTCACTCCAAAGAAGACACATCCTGTGCTCCAAACTCAGAAGCCAGCAGGTTAGAGGCTGCTTCGCGGATTTTTTTCTCTCCCCTTTCGCGCCGTTCGCGCGGCGCTTCCGCGCCTTGCAAGCGCGCGCAGGAGGCTGGCGACTCAACTGGTGCACCCCCCGAACCGGCTCCTCTTCGTAGACCCCACGGGCGGTGCTTTGTATTTCGACCCCCGAGGACCGGGCCGAGGTGTTTTTTTCTTCTGTTTTTCTTTTAAACAAAATCATTTTTGTTTTTGACGATATGTGTATATAAATATATCTATATATATATATATACACACACATTTGTTTATTTTTGACGCGCACGTGCACACATATATATATATATACATATCCAAGGGCGCCCCACTGGGGTAAGGAACATCAGAAACAGACACCCAGGTGGTGCCCCCGTGTTTTTTCCCGTGCCCCGTTTTTTTTGCTGGGGAGCCTTAGAAAAATCAAGTGCCACAAAGGGGCCTGTTTCCATGTTTGCCGAGCTTCTGAGACAACAGGAGTTTTCCAGTTAAGGGTGGGTCCAAAAGGATTCGGCAAGGATTTTCTTCGTGCCTCTGCAAACATGTTCTTCCTTGTGGATACAAGTTGCGAATACTGTTTGGAGTTGTATTTTTGCACAATCCATCAGCAATATCCATCCTAATTCCCAAAGAAATAATTGCTCTTTTGTTGATAAGATAAGGCTTCCCCAGCGGACATGCAAGGTATGGATTGGGACTTAGTTTGAATCGTAACTGTTTGTTTGGTTTTTTTGGTAGAATCTGGGCTCAAGTGATTGAAATCTCCCATTCCCATGAATTCCCGTGGGCTTGATTGGAGAATCATGTCTAGAGCTAGCCGTGGGTCTCCTTGCCTTCCAGGGAAGCCACTATAGTAGGTAACCAGGGTGTAAATCTTTTAGGTACACCCTTTTATACCTACCATAGTGGGAGCTGGAAGTACTGGGTCGGGGTGGATATGAAACAGAATCTAAACATATTATCTTCTGTGTACCCCGAGCCTCATGCACTCATGCGCTTCAACAAGGGAACTTGAATATGGTGGCAAATGAGTAGCACAGAGCTGCTTGATAATCGTCTGCTTTGAAGGGGGTCCCCTCTGTTGATTGGCCAACTCCATTTTGAACAACCCAGCCAGTTCTATATTTATGTTTCACTGTTGGCTTAACCGACATGGTAATGACTGACCACCTTTTTGTGGTAGTTGTCTTGGTTTTCTTCAAAAAGCAGGGTCCACGTTTCTCAGGAAACACCCTGGGTGAGGTGTTGTGCGGCAGGGTTTGGGCCAGATTAAACATGACGGAACAGCATCCTTTTGACTTCCCTTTAGAGAAGCCCGGGGCCGGGTTGTTGCCCTCCTGGACTTTGTACTTGCTAGGAAGACCATTTTGGCGGCAAGCCAAAAGTTTCGTGCGTTTACTGCCCAATCCACTCAAATGCACTCAAATGTCTTCCACATTTCTGCAATAGGGTGAAGCGCCGTTTTTGTCTGGTACTAGCAGAGGGGGTCACAAACTGAAATTTGTCAATGTGGTTGTTCTAACTACTTGGAACACATGGGTTTGCCCTTTTAAGGGAAGCTCCAAACTGCGGTGTTTGCCATTTGGCTTCCCCTTCAAACAACCCCGGACAGGGCGTCAAACACAGACACACCGTGGGGAATCCGTTGTCGATGGCATGAAGGAAAGAAACGGGGTTGTTCAAAGGCAACAAGGAAGATCCTTGAATTTGGTTCCATTTTCAGCATCAACTTGTGGCCTCAACTTCGAACCCACGGCACCAGCCCGAAGCCACTGACTGGTGAAAGCCGGCAGGGGAAAAAACAGGTGCCTTCTGTTCGAAACAACCTGGTTGTGGTTGTCAAAACCAACGGTACCATTTTGGTTGGTTGGTGAATTCACCACCCATTTTAGTCGGGATATTAGTGGTTGGATTGGGATGTTCAAGGGGAGTACGATTTGGTTTTTGACTCATGGCCATATCTTCATTTCTGTAGGTTGTTTCAGGTGGTTTCCTGTGCTCATTTCCCCCGTTTTTTTTTTTTTTTTTTTTTTTTTTTTCCGGCGGAGAATCGTCTGCTTCGCTTTGCCCTCGGCCCTCGGCACTCTGCCTCCCCCCCCAACCCCCGTCCAACCCCACCCCCAACCCCCCAACCCCCGTCCAACCCCACCCCCCACCCCCCACCACCACCCCCCCCCCCCACCACACCCGCCCAATGGCTTCTTCCCAGGACCCGCGCGCCGGCACAGCGTGTTGCCTCTAGGCCGGGGCCTTGGCCGGCTCGGGCGCCCCGTTTCGGAGATCGGAGATCCCCGGGTTGGTGTTTGGCGGTTGGTGAGTTGTTGGCCCACAAAACTGGTAACATGGTGGCTCCCAGCCATCCCATAGCTTTTAGCCTTTAGTGTTTAGTGGCAGTTTCCATCTAACCCACTAAAAGTTAAACTCTGGCTTATTGGTGGTTTGGATTGGTGGTTTGGAGTCGGATTTGAAAACTCAGTTCTTGTAGAGGGTAAGTGGGAAACCCCTCCAATTCACCGCCAAACCAATCGAAACCACGAATTGGAGGGAAGCTGAGCTTGAGTGACGGGGGTGACTGGGTCTATTTGCAGATACCTGCGGCCAAGTAAGAACTGGGGATCCCAGTTAGAACCCGACCGGCGCTCCATTCTCAGAACCAGCGAGGTCAAGACATGTTGTTTGGTCTGCAACCTCACGATGTCTCAAGCTTTCTTGTTCGGGAATTCCTTTTTTTTAGGTGTCATTTTTGCCCCCTTTGTTCTGACTGGCTGCTGGACATGTTCATTTGCCCCGTTTGGTCTGCTTGGCTGCTTGACATGATTGTCTAATCGAATATGTGTCGCACATTTCTGAGCCAAACCCCTCCATTAGGCACCCCGGGAATCGCAGGTGGTAGGTTACGTGGCTAGCTTGCCGAGCCGAACACCTGAGGTCGCAGCTGTTCGGCCCCGTCCTGCCAGAAGTAAGTGGTTTGGAAGGGCATCTTTTGTGGTGTGGGAAGGCATTTTTTTTTTTGAGCCACAACTTGTTTGCCAATATGCAATTGGATTTCATTGGGTAGACTCACCAAACTGCCATTCTCACCCATTTCCAATGTCATGCGGGGTACTCGCTGGGTTCCCAGCCTTTTTCCTTGGATTCCCAGCTTTTGGCTTGTGGCAGGGGATCTGGGAACCGCCCAGGTGACGCAACAGATAGTTTATTTCCGTGCTTTAAAAAAAGGAAGAGAAAAAGAAGCTCTCGCGGGCAGGTCGTTTGGCCCTTCTCGAGTTGGTTTCTTGATTTACTTCCAGCTTTTGGGTCCCGTCCACTGCCTTTTTTGGGACGAATGTTCAAACTCCCGAGCGCCGCGAAAAGATCGGGGAGCTGCGCAAGTTTGCGTGCTCCGTGGATTCGCTCGTCAGTTTGGGTGGGTTCGCTCAGGGAGTGCTGATGTGGTGGACGAACCTCCTGAGGCACGCAGGGATATATATATATATATACATATATATATATATGTACATGTATATGTATGTATATATATATATATATATGCTCACCCCCCCCCCATGATCCACATTTGGCATTGCTGCAGTGTATGGTCTCAGCTTTGGCTCCTTAATTTGAATGGCTGAAGTACTGATAGCCCGTCTCCCAATGGAGGCTGTTAAAATAATAACAGCCATGGCAACGAGCGCCACGCCGAGCCCTATCGCTCCATCCAGATGGCCTACAAAAGTAGGTTATCTACCATGTGGCTACTTGGCCGATTTCATCGAGTCGAAAACTGCAGTTTCTTATGGGGTCCTTCTGCTGTCATTTCTGCGTACGCCTGAGTCTGCTTGCATATCAAGCTCATTAAGTTTCCTTGTGCTATACTGCATCCATTGCAAAGCTGGGCAACTTTCTGATATTCCAACCCCATGATCCACATTTGGTATGGCTGCAGTGTGTGGTCTCAGCTCTGGCTCCTTAGTTTGACCCCGCAGTGTGTAACTAATGGCTGAAGTACTATTAGCCCAACTCCCAATGGAGGCTATTAACATACTGCTTGCATCTCAAGCTCATCAAATTTCCGTGTACTCTGCTGCAGCCATTTCAATTTGAGGTAACTTCCTGATACTCCCTTCTGCTCCAATCATGGCATCTGTGCCTCCTCATCGTGCTGAGTCGCTGGCTCGTTCCTTCGACAACGCAAACCTGGACGGCAACTGCACATTGGAGGAAGCCATCGCCCACACCGACGGCATGAAGATCCTTTACCTGGAGAAGCCAATGGTGGTGAACAAGGAGCCCGGTTCCATTAAGCTAGGCGATTTGCCAGCTAAAATGGAAATCACCGACTCCGTGAAAAAGAAGACGCAGTTCCTCGATGTCATTGCTGACCACGAAGGGCCTATTGACTTGAATGCGGTAGAGACAATGTTCCTTCAACAACGGTATGCCGACCTACCCGAGCCCGTGCGCATGAAGGGGAACTTCCAGGCCCCCTACAACATGCAGATTTTCATCATCCCCAAGGAAGGGGGCAAGAAAGACATCATTAAGCACATCAAATTCCTAGAAGGTGCAAAGGTCCTCCACAGCTCCATCATCTCTATGTGCCAGGGCGTTCCACTCGAGATCGACTTGCAGGGCAAGTACCGCGATGGTGGTCGAGGACTACAGTACATGCTCGAGGGGCTGGGCGGCTTCCAGGTCCGCTACCAGAAGCTCGTGTCCGCCGGTGCCTCGAGCAAAATGCCCAAAGAGACGGAGGACATCCGCAAGGGCTTCGCCTATATCCGTCAGTTTGGCCCGGAAGAAAACTCCGACGGGCAATTCACAGTGTGGACGGAGGAGCAGGTCAACGATCCGAACGGCCCGCTCCACAAGTGGGACAAGGGGACCATCAAGGAGTTCCTGAGGTGCCTCGCGGACCAAGGCTCTCAAGCTAATACGATCAAGGAGTGGCCTCTCACCTTCAAGAGCATCACGCCGTGGGCTTTGAACACTATCCTTGCACCGATTCTTCCTCATGTGATGTCCCACTCCGTTATCTGGATTGGCAAGTCTCAGGTGGGTAAAAGCCCGGTGTCCTACACCCTCTCATCTGTGGTGTCCGCATATTGGTTGATTCAGGAAGAGAAGGAGGGCAGCCCTTGCTTTCAGACATGCAACCACCTCGACTACTTCCGCAAGGAGAAGGGCAGGCGGACGAAACCGAGGGTGTTTGATGATGGCAACCTCAACCTGGAGCATCCCGCAGGTGTTAAGGCAGTGACGGAGGTGGACGGCGTCGACAGGAAGACAATGGCAAGATACAACGCGTCCTCGTACGCGAAGAATCAGCTATGCCAGATTTGCAGTAATCCCTATGACAGGACTGCAGAGCCGCCGATGGACGCCAATTCGACTCAGGACACCGTGACCTTCGAGCAGTTCTACAAGATCGTGCGCCCCTCCTTCCACAGGGACTTCGATGAAGAGGACCTTGTCGGTGTCTTCAAGCGATCCACCTTCATCGTCTTCACCGATGTGGGCATGTACGTACGTGTGCCAGACACAGACCGCAAACCCGTTCCCCGGTATGCCTGGCCAGAGCGGGATATTGGCATGATCTCTCCATCTGCCCGACCCCTTTTGGCTGCCTACAAGCGCGGTAACCTCTCTCACTTGCCGGCAGATCATGACAAAGACATGCAGTGGAGTTTGAACTTGCTGCAGGCTGCGCTGGATGGCGAGGAGGTCCGCTATTGTGCGACCACCCGTGGGAAAGAACTGTTCTCAGGAAGGGAGTACGTCATTGAAGATCGACCAACACTCGCGGGCATTGAGGGCAAGACCAAGTACTACCTGGATGCTGGCGCTGCCGTCGACGAGCCGCCCACTAAGAAGCTTCGATCTGTGAAGTCCTCTTCCAACTTGCTCAAGGAGATCAAGAACGAGAATGCGCAGGATGCCAAAGACGAGCCGAAGGACGAGGATGAGCAGAAAACAAAAGAAGAACAGAAGGAGAACGAAGATGCGCAGGATGCCAAAGACGAGCCGAAGGACGAGGATGAGCAGAAAACAAAAGAAGAAGAGAAGGATGAGGACGTGCAGGGTATCAAAGAAGAACCAGAGGAGACGCATAAGGTGCACATCAAGCAAGAGCCAGTGGATCCCTCCTACTTTTCCAAGCCATTGAACCTGCGCCCTCTGGTGATCAACCTGTCAGACACGTCTGAGGATGCAAGTGGCCCAGCCTCTGCTGCACCGGCTGCAGCTGATGCGGTGGACCCTGTGGAGAAGCTTTCTGACCCTACAGCTCCTCCAGCAGCCGATGTGGTGGATGAGACCAAGGTCCTTGTGCCTTTGCCGGCTTCTTCTCCTGATGTGGTGGACCCTATGGACGAGATTCCCGACCAGTATGACATCGAGGCATACCGAACCCTTTCCCAAGAACTCGCGGATGCCATGGACATTGACGACAACTGAGCCGCGTGTGAGCCGCACTCAGCGGATTTTGTTCTAGAAGATAGAAATATAAACCCAATAGAGACATGGAGCTTGGCTAAAAAAACATTAGGTCTCCAGTGCCATCTTGCTTGCACATGTTGCTTGGAAGCGAATCGCATTGATCGTTTACGCAGCCATCTGCTTCAATCGCCTTGATCCTTTGTAGTTGATCTTGCCCATCATGCCAAAGAAGGTCATGAAGTCCGTGAAGGCCAAGTTCCCAGATCCTAAGCGGGGGAAGTGGTGCGTAAAGGCCACAGAGCGCGCTGGGGGCGTTCGATTTTGACTTGGGAATCTTTGACTGGACAGCGTCTCCACAAGCAGCTCCACAAGGACAAGATCCTCACAGACTGGGAAGGCAGAACTTGCCCTCGATGTGGCAACGGAAGTATTACCATGACAAGAAGATTTGGGCGTACTGGTGCAAGAAGCGTGCCTGCCACAAGCAACTTCAGCCTCATGACTACCATCCCATCTTCTTCATGTCTGCTGGCAATTCTTCAACTCCACTTCAGAAGCAGGTGGCGGTCCTCTTCTGCGCGGTGGTGGGGGTCTCGAGCAATGCGGCGCACCTGCTCCTGGATATGGACCACAAGCCAGTGGAGCGCATCTACCACAACCTGGAGGTCGCTCGCTCGCAGTACGTCACCCAGAAGGAGAAGGACATTGTCTTCGGCGGGAAGTGGGAGGACGTGGAGGTGGACGAGGTCGACATTGGCAAGTTGACCGACGAGAGCGTGGCGGGAAACCTCAACACGAAATGGGAACAGTGGGGTGGACTCGTGGAGCGAGGAAGGCCATCCTCGCTGGTGCTCTTCAGGCTCAACCCCATCCTCACCAAAAAGAGATCTCCGGGGCCAGGTTGTATCAGGAAGAGGGACTGGCAGCCGATTGCGAAAAAGCACATCGCGGGCCGGAAAGTCATCCTCCACAGCGATGGGGCCAGAGCCTACAAGCTCAGGTTGCCGGACATGAGGCATTGCAACGTCGTGCGCAAGAAGAAGCGCATCGTCATCAACGGCAAGGCAAGTAACTCTGACCTAAACTGCTTTAACTGCCTCTTAAGGGATCTACTTGATTCTGTTATTCCTGTCTGTCAGGCCGTTTGGGTGAAGCCCCACTACACCAAGCAGTACGACGTCAAGCTGCCGGACGGGAAGAAGGTGCGTGTGAAGAGCGGCACCCAGATCATCGACCGGTTCTGGAACACCCTTCGATCTCACCTGAAACACACGAATAGAATCCCCGGCAGTCAGGTTCTCTTGCGAAAGCTGAGATCCGCACAGTTTGAATACTGGCATCGCCGCGCTAATATGTGGGAGGTGACCGGCCAGATGCTGCAGGCACTGCACAAGCAGTGATTACCGGATATGCGCTCGAAGGAAAAAGGCAAGAAAAATGCAAGCCAGCTCGTCGGAGTGACAAACATCTGCTACTGCCTTCCCACATCCACAATTTTAAAAAACAGTACAGCACTTTCTGCATGCTTAAAAGTGCTGTACTGTCCCTAAAATCCAGGCCTTGGAGGCAGAAAGTGCTGTACTGTCCCTAAAAAACCATTCCAGAAACAGTCTTGAGCACACAAACCTCCTTCTGGCAAGGAATTTTTGGTTTTTTAGGGACAGTACAGCACTTTTTTTTGGTTTTTTAGGGACAGTACAGCACTTTTGAGCATCAGCATGCAGAAAGTCCTGTACTGTCCCTAAAATCCAGGCTTTGGAGGCTGAAAGTGCTGTACTGTCCCTAAAAAACCTAAAAAAACATTCCAAAAACAGTCTTGGGCACACAAACCTCCTTCTGGCAAGGATTTTTTGGTTTTTTAGGGACAGTACAGCATTTTTTTGGTTTTTTAGGGACAGTACAGCACTTTTGAGCATCAGCATGCAGAAAGTGCTGTACTGTCCCTAAAATCCAGGCTTTGGAGGCTGAAAGTGCTGTACTGTCCCTAAAAAACCTAAAAAATATTCCAACAACAGTCTTGAGCACACAAACTTCTGGCAATGATTTTTTGGTTTTTAGGGACAGTACAGCACTTTTTTTGGTTTTTTAGGGACAGTACAGCACTTTTTGCATGCTGATGCTCAAAAGTGCTGTACTGTCCCTAAAAAACCAAAAAACTAAAAAACACAAAAAAGTGCTGTACTGTCCCTAAAAAATCAAAAATTCCTTGCCAGAAGGCGGCTTGTGTGCCCAAGACTGTTTTTGGAATGGTTTTTTAGGTTTTTTAGGTACAGTACAGCACTTTCAGCCTCCAAAGCCTGGATTTTAGGGACAGTACAGCACTTTCTGCATGCTGATGCTCAAAAGTGCTGTGCTGTACTGTCACTAAAAAACCAAAAAAAGTGCTGTACTGTCCCTAAAAAACCAAAAAAAGTGCTGTACTGTCCCTAAAAAACCAGTGCTGTACTGTCCCTAAAAAACCAAAAAAATGCTGTACTGTCCCTAAAAAACCAAAAAATCCTTGCCAGAAGGAGGTTTGTGTGCCCAAGACTGTTTTTGGAATGGTTTTTTAGGTTTTTTAGGGACAGTACAGCACTTTCAGCCTCCAAAGGGTGGATTTTAGGGACAGTACAGCACTTTCTGCATGCTGCTTCCATAAGTTCCATCTGCTCCCTGCTAACTTTTTTTGCAGAAGGCTGTCCACAGAAACCATCTGTAAGCATCTGCTTCAAGTTGCCTAACATCTGTCCATCAAGAATGTCGCAATCTTTGACTAATCTACTCATCAAGAATGATGCTTGTTTTGACCCAAGTTTCCAGGATCAGAATCTGATCCTGGAACAGGTGGTCAAAAACAAGCATTTTACATGTGTTTTTCCAGTGTTTTTTGCTTGCAAGAGGCAAAATGTGGATCATGGGGGGGGGGGTGACCATATATATATATATATATATATATATATCCACAATGTATATATATATATATAACTGGGCTCGCTCCGGCGCGGGAAGGGGCCATTCTTGGGATCCGGGTTCTGAACGCTTCAGGGGTCTCAAGCCATGAAGGTACCTCATTCCATCAGGATCCATCAGGATCGTATTTTCTAAACCTTTAGCCAAGTGAGGCGTATATCCCGTTGGGCCCCGACTGAGTGGGTTTCTTTTCACGGGATTTCCAGTTCTGAGCTTCGCGTCCCTCAAACTGGGATTTTCCAAGGTTCGACATGGGGCATGGTCAAGTGGAAAGGGTTTCAACAAGAGGCCATCATTTTTACCTCTCGACTGAAGCCCAAAGGGTTTGCTGGTCTCTCGTATTTGCGGATTTCAGGCCTAATGAGAAGGTGCTCAGCCCAAGCATTTTTTTATTAGTCTCGGATTTTTTGTTGTTGACAAAACACAACAGACACCAGGAAAGTGGAAGTTGATTGGGTACTGTAGCACCAAATGGATGTGGGTCAAAAATACGTGCCCAAAATGGAACCCCGGTAAATGGACATGGACTAAAACCTGCGGTCCCCGGGTGGTTTAATTTTGACCCATATCCAAATCAAGTCATGATCATGAGGGAATGCTTTGTATTTCATTTGGCCCCTCGCATCACTTGGCCACAGCCGGCCTCAAAATGTTCTTTGCAGGCAACATGACCCAAGAGCCGCGGTCGAAGCGAGAAGACAATGCCGGCGAGAAGATCGCGCATTCGGACATGTTGTAACTCGACTTAGTGGGTACTAACCTGGCCAAACGAACACCTAAGCAGTTTTTGCAGAGGTGCTCGTGCCAAGGTCGTTGAATTGGGAAGTTCTAACCCGTGAGGGAAGCATCAGCCTACACTTCCCTAGATTATTGATTGATTTTGGGCCCTCAAAATGGGTTGTTTTTGAGGGTCCTTGAGGGGTCGGGGTTCTGCATTGGAGGGCCCAAGGAAGTGCGTTGGAGCGGTCATGACCCTTAGGGTTGATGCGCTTTTGTGTGCCTGAAGTCCACTTTGCGGCCGTTGCACCCGGCATCGGCAGAGTTCCATCCATCGTCTCCACAGGGACCCCGGTGCCCAGACCCTACCAGCGTGGATGAAGCTGAACACATTTTAACGTTCTAGGGGTTGATTCCCCATTCTTTTCATCCATCGTTTTTTTTTCTTCTTCAAACAACATCCGTTTTCCCTGGGTTTCCGGAGGTTTTCTAGAAAGAAGGATCCCTGGAAAGAATGGGGAAGGTACCCCTGGAAAAGTTGACACGTTGAGTGGCCAAGGAACGAGTTCCGAAATCGGATCCGCGCAATACACAATATGATTGTCATGCAAGGTGCAAGGTCGCTCTGAACCGGAGGAACCACATTGTTGTTCGCGCTTTGCTAGTTTCCAGTTTCCTGTGTTTCTGGGATTTGCCTTGCGACTTGTCGCGTCAAGTGGTTCTGGCAAGCAATTACTGGGTTTCCGCCATTCCCTTTCTGGAACCTCCAAAAGTGACAGCTTCAGTGCAAGTCACCAACTTTTGGAGCGGAAATCCCGTGACCACTGGAGTATGTTAAGGTTCCAACAGGTGGTTTTTGCCAAGAGCCGCAGGGAGCCCTCAACCAAGCAGGGGAAAAATGTAAATCCGCACCTCGTTGGCTTTGTAGGGGCTGAGCTTCCCTTTCTTTTCCATCGTCCTGTTAGTTGGTTTTCGGCTGGTTTTTTGGCTGGTTTTCTCTGAAAAGTAGATCCTCGGAGGGCATGGCGAAGTTTAACTTGGAACTGAATAGTTTTTGAGGTTGTGGACTCAGGCTTTTGTCACGCTGCTTTCCCTCTGGTTCAAGCCACCTTTAACTCAAAGGGGGTCAACAGAGCGACCACCATTTGCCTATAAGGAATTTCATCATCCAACTTGGGTCCTTGCCATTCTCTTAATGGGCGTTGAACCCTAGGTTTTTTCTTTTTTTTCTTTTTTCGTTTTTTTCCTCCCCGGCTTCTCAGTCCGGCAGGCGGACACGGTCCCAGACGATGACGCTCGCGGCATTGAGCCTCCAAGGCAGGAGCTGCAGTGTTCTTTGCGGCCGGAAGGTAACTTCTCTTTTAAGCCACCATTTGGAGGGTAACTTTTGTGTACCTGGATCGCCAGGTGCTGCTTTTTTCTGTGAACTTTACCCCAAAAGCCAGCAACAGTGACTGAAAAAGCAGCAACTTGGAGATCTGGGTAACCAGCATTTGGGAGGTAGCTTCTCTTTGAACCACCATTTGGAGGGTAATGTTGACCAAGCATTAATAAACCCCTGTTGATTAATATGGGGGCGTCTCTGGTTTTAGTGGGGATGCATCACTTTTGGAGGGGACCACCCCCATATTAAGATTGGTTTATTAATCCGGGGTCAACATTAACTTCTCTGTTGCCAGCATTTGGAAGGTTAGCTGTTTTTGATCCTTTTTCCGTTGGACAGCCCAAAACATGCTCATAGTTCCTCCCAAATGCTTCCTCCTAGAGTCTCCATGACCCTTTAAAACTGGGGGCATTACCTAAAATAATGGGGTCATGGACCTTTTTTTTGAAAGGGTCATGGAGACTCCAGGCTCTCATTTGTCAAGTGGAGTTCGGTGCGAGAAGAGCCCATCAGTGGCTCCAGCGGTTGCCATGGCTGCCTTCGTGCCGACGCCCGCGCTCGCTCCGAGCACCGCGGATCCGGTGGTGCACCCGCGCCTGCGAGCGGCGCCGCAGTTTTCCTCGGGCGGATCGACATGGAGAGGGCTGTGTCCTTGATTCCACCTTGAAGCGTCAACAAAAATCAGGGCTAGGTTTTTTCGTCAGCTTCCTTACCCGCATAAGTAAAACGGGCACCTTGCACAAAACACGCAGAAAACAGTTTCCCTCAGCCAGCTTACCTACAAAAAATGGGTACCGGAGAAAAAGAACACAGAAAAAACACCACACACACAACACACTCCCTTTGCCTCAGTCCAGTGAGGTCTCGTCGATTTCAGCGGATATCCCGAGTCACAGTAAGTCCTCCAGGTCGGACGTAGCATGAAAGCCCGCCGGATGACTTCTTGACTTGGGCTAACTGGGAAACATGGTAAACTCTAAAGGGCTCCTTAAAAGATACATTTTGCCCATTTGAAACATGGCTTTTTCCACCAAAATAAAGGGACACCACCATTTACAAGGCAATGTTCAGGTGTATAATGTAAGGATCCCTGCGACTCCAGTTAGGAAGGTTATAACGCCCTTTATCCATCCAGGGCAGCCACGTACTATCTTGCAAATTGGAAACCCATGAAGCCTTATTCACCTGAGAGCCTCTGCAAACGCCGCGAAAGCATACATTCCGAAGGGTATGTGTTTCGCACAGTCCGCAAAAGCACCTCGAAAGCAACTCTAAAGGAAACGAACTCTTAGGGTATCGCCTTGTTACGCACAGAGTTTTCAGCACCGCTGACGTGGAGAAAAAACGAAAACATCCGCCACGTCTGGGTCGGTCGGTCCTCCCGTCGCAGGAGCTCTGCAGCCCCCGCCGCAGCCTTCGCCTTCGCCTGCTGCCACTCGCGCCAGCAGCGCGGCAGAGCCGCCGCGCGCGCACGCGGAGGGGAGGAGGCGACATCGACGGGCCCCACCTTGGCACCGGAGGACGACGGGAGTCACGAGTCGCTTCGGAGCCTTCGACCACTTCGCCTGTTGGACTTCAAAGTTTCAGGAAGAGCGTGGTAGATGAACAGTCTTTCACTTTTTCTGACCAACTCAGGAATCAGGAAGTGAGGGTGAATGAATGTTGACTCCTCAGATTCTTGCAACTTGGCGGAATCAATAGGGGGTGTTTCCTCCTAACATGATGGATTCCGCCAGTTTCAGCTTGGTGCTAATACTACTCACTTACCAGCTGGAAGCCACAATATGTGTTTGTATATGTTGCCCAAGGACTCCTTGGCAGGTGTTGGGTGCATTCGCTGACACTAGGACCAGCCAGGGTGGACGGGTTAACCAGGATATTTGCGTTCTTTCGGCTGTTTTAAGCCTCTGCGTCAAGAGTCATTTGTTTGTTTGCCATTTGGGTATGGGTCAAAATGAAACCACCAGGGAACCGCATATTTTTGTCCTTGTTTCCATAGGGCAACCCATTTTGGGGATACTCCCCATTTTTGGAGCCACCATTCGTTTGATCTTTGAGCCTCCAGGTGCGATGCTAGCTACAGCTTTCCCACCCAAGAGGGATCCAACTTGTAGAACATACAGAAAACAGGCCAGCCTCTGATTGTTGCTACACGGTCATTGTATCAAAGTGCGCATTTACATCGGTTGCTGAATCGATGTCATCTATCATGTAATATACATATATATATATATATAGAGAGAGATAACAGATGGACGGGCGGGCGGGAAAACGATAAACGATTGAAAGCAGCAAAACTGACACGAGGGGCGCGGTGTCTCGTAGGATCAGTGGATCAGCTCCTTGGACTTGGAGAGCTTCGGCAAAGAGGTCCATGAGCTCGGAGAGCGGCTGAAAGCGCAGCAGGATCAGGCGGGTTGGACGAGCCAAGCGCACCGGACGTGAGGGGTCGCAGCTCACCTGTTTGGCCGCCAAGGGGTGTGTGTGTGTGTGTGTGTGTTTTTTTTTGGGGGGGGGGTGGTGACGTGTTTCAAGGGGGAAAATGTTGGGAGCCCCGAAATTCGGGGTGTTTGGTGGGGGTGATGTTTTACTTAAGGGGAAATATTGGGAGCCCTGAAATTCGGGGGGAATAAGGAGCGAAAGCCATGGTAAAGACCCGGTAAACTCGGGGATAAAGGTCAGATGGGTTGTTTGTTGGGTCAAGAACGGTCTGATGGGGTCCTTTACTGAATTCTTATTCCAGCTTTTGGAATTGTAACATTTGCGGATGCGTGCGTTTGGTTGCTCGGATTGCTTTTGATGGCGCGCGAGTTGCGAGCTGCGAGGCAGTGGAGTTTCTGCCTTTTGCTTTGGTGCATTTTGCTTGGATGTTGGGACTTTAACTTTTTGCCAACTAATGGGTTTTCCCATTAAACCACAAAAGGTTGATCACTTTTAGCAGGGGAGCGAAAAGGCAACCGAGTTTTGCTTTTTGCGTTTGGTGGTCTGGTTCCATGTGAAAAGTGGATTCCGGGAGCCTCCAGATCGGCCTTTTGCCCGGACGCTCAAGGGTTCCAATACCGTTCGGGTCCCTTCAACTGGGAAGAGCGACAAAAGGAACAACCCCCGATTTCGCCCGCCAAATAAGCAACACACAAGCCAGATGCAGCTTGAGGGCGCCCAAGACCTAGTTCTATGGGCCGGTAGGTTCTACTTTATGGTGGTTATAGTAAGGCCGACACCTTTCTAGCCGCCTTTGGTTCTAACAAAGCTCGGGCTTTGGTCGCTGTGACTCGGAAGGCACGACTCAGTGGACAAAAAGCCTGCTTGGCACCAGCCGATTGGATTCGCGTGGATTTGAGCAGCCCATTGTCACGGCTGGCAATCTGTGAGTTGCCTTTGGCTTGCACTTGGCTTGCTCTTTTGGGGGAGCCTTGCGACTCTTTAATGCGGTTTCAGGGATTTGCAGGGGGCTCTTGAACCCATGGAAACCTCGTGGCTGGCGAATGATTCCCATAGTCAGACATGGGTATGGGTCAAAATTAAACCACCAGGGGACCGCACGTTTTGGTCCATGTTTCCACTTACCAGGGGCCATTTGGGGTACCTATTTTTGACCCACAGCCACATATGAGTTGTACAAACCCCTGCTTAATGAGCCCCCTAAAATTGAATGTAGGGCTCCTCACGAAACTTATGAACAACCCACAAAAGAGAACGAGCATGATTTCCAGTGAGGGGGTTCGGCTTTACTTTGGTGTCCTTGAACCTCGTTGAACCCCCCCACGGGACGCGCAGTCGGATCCCTTTCGCGTCGCCGGAGCGGTTTTCTTGGGTTGGAGCCCCCAAAATGAGGGGTGTCCCCCTCGGTTTGGCTGTAAAACCCACCAAACAAGGGGACCCCTCGAAAAAGAAAAAAAGATAGAACACAAAATAAAGAAACATATAAGTCGAACGTGGGGCGCAGCGGGCGGGCCGATAGCAGGAGGATGTAAAGCACCTCCACAAGATCCAGCTCTGGAGCCGCCTTTGCGCCGTGCTGGGGCTTGGCACCATGTGGATGAGCCTTGGAAGATGGATGTTTTCAGGTCTTGCTTTTCTGTTTTTTAAAAGAGGCTTCCCCTCCAGACACCCCGGAGTGTGGTTGGGGGTCTCAGAACCAGGTTCTTTGAAGCCCTTAAATCAACCGGCAGCCTCTTGGTTGGAGCTATGAAAGTTACATACCGCTTCTAGAAGGGATACTTGCTGCCTTACGGGCTTATACTGGTTGTATATGAGCCCAGCATCCATAGCTTGGCACAAACACGCACGTGGTGCGACTGTTTTAGTCGTTGTTCGAGGAAGCACCAGTTTGTTTGTGAGGAACCACCAGTTGAACACGAGGGCAAGGCAAACCGAAAGGAAGCCAAATTGAAAACTTAGGCTTGACCAAACTTAGGCTCGGTTTCACACAACTTTGGCCAACATTGGGTGATGTCTGATTTGACCACAATTTCCTTTACTTGTTCTGGACATAGAAGAAGGTGCCTCACTAACTAGCAAGCTGGTTTCAAGCTCTTTGTCTCGCCCAGGAGTGTATCAGCAGGCTGGGGCAAACAAGATAAGCTGGTGACCTATTCCCACTCCGGTCACCGCGCGGTGCAAGCAAATAGAAGACGCCGCCAACTTGTTGTTTGGGTGCGACGCTTGGGACAGTGGAGTCACGGAGGCTATGATTTACAACAACGGCGGCGGTGCGTTCGCAGCGGCATGTGGGCTTGTCGCCGCGGCTTGGGCGCATCCCAAGCTTCCCACGTGTGGGCGATGACTGCCCATGCTTCACGTGTCCTGGATGCGTGCGTGCCCCCCGTTCCGGGGGCATCTCCTCAGCTGCAGGTGACGATGGAGGGAGGCCGGTCTCAAAGGAGCAGTTATTGTCGCTAGCTCGCTTTGCTCCGTCCACGTCTGCGGAGGACGTAGATCCACAGCCGAGCAAACATTGTGGCAGGCGCCGGCAAGGCCACGTGTGGAGCACCAGTCCGGCTCCGAGGAGGGCTGTAAGCGATCCTCAACTTGAAAGCTTCCAACCACTAAGACCTTGACGCAGCGACGTTTTTTTGTGTGTGTTTAAGTTGTCAGGCTGCAGCAAACCGCTACAACTAAGCCCGCGCATCTCTTGATCAGCGCGTGCCATTCGTGATTTGTGGCATGGCCATGACAAGAGTCGCACTTGGACTGTCCTTCAGGCCGCTCTGGCGGTCGGTGGCAGACGCGCAACTCAACAGCGAATCCCCCCCCGTCATGTGTCGCGCGATTGCGGAACTCACGGACGCTGGCAGGCGCAGCAAGACAAATCTGCCGTTTGGTCCGGTTGATCAGTTCACTGAGAGGCAGCACCCGCGGGATGATGCTGCAGGCTTCTGGGATAGATCCCTTGTGGCCTGCCAAGGGGCGGCTTTTGGGCATCTCAAATGTCATTGGCTTGCGGGCAATTGACCCATGGAGCCTCCCGGAATGGAAGGGGTGGTGGCAACCATGTGGGTTTCTTCTTAAACTCAACCAGTGAAGGGGCAGGCCCCGAAAAGATTTGGTCAAGGGGCACGCGTCTCAAGATCTTTTTGGGCTGGTGTCGTTTCGGCTTCCCTCTTTTTGCCCTTCCCCCCAAAAAGCTCCCCCCCAAGAACAAACAAGCAAGCAAGCAAGCAAGCAAGCAAGCAAGCAAGCAAGCAGACAGACAGACAGACAGACAGACAAGTACACTCACAGGCCTGCGGGGATTTGCGATCCGAGGAGTCCAAACCCGCTGCCGGTGATCTTCCTTTGTCTATGGACCCATAGCGCTTGGACGATGATGGGCCGCTTGGACACGCGAGCGCTAGACCAGCGCTGGCGTTTGGGTATAACCTAGAGGCAGCAAGCACAAGTTTTGCCCGGAAGCACGCACCTGGTGCGAAATCGGCGTATCTTCGTCAATCCTATCCCAATTCGCCCCGCGCGCGAATATCGCAACATGGCGAGTGCCTAATTTGTCCCCATTGCCGTGTGTTCGGTGACACAGCTATTGTATATATAGTCCCTGTTGTCAGCGTGTTGGCATATCACTAAAATCAAATCACATTATTATCAGCATATGTTTCATCAATACAAGCATATCATTGCAACCCGTGGTGAATCTCTCTTGAGGGGGACTAACTCACCGACATTACAGACTCACTTACCACGCGGGGCCGTCATCGGCAATCGAGAGGAGCTCAAACCTGAAGGTTGTTTGATGCACCCAAGGATCGCCAAGTTCTCAACCTTTGCGGTTGGTCTCATGTGCGTTTGTGTGTTTATGTGTTTGTTTTTTGTGTTTGATATGTGTGTTTTTGCCTGTGTGTTTTTGCCTTTTGCGCGCTTGCGCGTTTGCGTCCTTTGAGGGTATCCTTTTGAAAGCCCTGTCTAGCACGACGGTCGCAGCTGTCGCAAAGTCACGCGTCTTCAACAAGTGGGTTTCTGCGTGGAAAATGTTAGCCCTGCGCGCCCAGGAGCAAGTTGCGTATTTCAGACTATAGCTTGTCCGGGAGGTGGAAACGATATGCCCCGAAAATCTCTGGCTTACGGGAGAGACCCCGAGAAAAGTCAGCTTCGCTCTAGTCAGCCCCGTGTAAACGTCGCGTTTTGGGCCTTCGATTTGAACTGAGTTACCCTCTTTCCAACAATCATGGAAGTGCACAAAGGGGTTCCCCAAAAGGAAACTAGGCTTCCAAAGCCCTCCTGTCAACTTCCATGATTGTTGGAGGGAGGGTAATTCCCCCTTTGGTTTCAGAAAAGCCCAGCGTGCACCGTGAGGCCGTGAGGTACGGCCATTCGCTTTGGAGCCCTGCCCGCGCCCACGCCCAAAAGCACCCATCCACGCGGCTCCCATCCACGTGGATGGTCCTATGTGGCTTCATAGGGATAGTAAGGACCTATGTCTTTTAGGGGACCTGGAATGGTGGACATCATGTGGGTGGAAATATCCAACTCTCAGTCATGTCAAGTCAACCATCTTACTATGATGCTTTCCACTTATCCCAAGGCACTACCGCCAGAAAAAAAAAGGCCATAAAGCGGCAGTATATCCCGTTCAACCCCTGGGGTGGTGATTTGCGGGTACTGGAGACTATCTTACAACCAAATATTTGTCAAAACACCCGGCAAAAGGTGAAAGAAGTTGAACAAATCAAGGTCTGGAGCATTTTTTCTGTACAGGGCAGCAGCTGCCGAACAGCGGCGCCTTTTTTCGGTTCGCAGCCCTCGCGCTTTCGCCGCGCTTCGCGCGCCGCGCATTCGCCGCGCGCCACTCGGCTGAAGGCCACCACGTCTGCCACGGGGGGTACAACCGCACCGACGCCACGGGGCGGTACAGCTCACGGGGCTTCGCCCTGGGCTCTTTGTGGCGCCGCGTCCAGGCGATCCGCCCGAAAAGCCCGAGGGGCCCCGGTGGCCCAAAAACCCAACCGAAGGTTCCGCTTGGAGAAAGGGCTATTATTATTTTTATTTTTTTAGTTGGTGAACGGTTTTTACTGTTTTTTGTGTTGGAAACTTTTTTTTTTAAACGTGGTTTGGGTGAAAGGTGGTTGGGTTTGCATTGGGGATTTTAGTTTTCGACAGTAAATGGATCCCCTGAGTGCCAGTCTCTTGTCCACATCCAGTCTAGTCAGAGTCAGGACTTGCAGAGCACAGCCGGATTCCCGAAATCGGGACCTTCCATATCCCTGGCCAAGTCCCCCAAATGGTACCGCACAAAATACTCGATTTTCCCCATAGCGGCCCAAGGGGTCTCTTAAGAGAATTCATTCAGTGGTTTAATCGCAGATTTTCGGTCCATCGGTACCCACATATTGCCCTTGTTTCTTGGGCTGTGGACTCTGGGCTGTTTCTATCAAACGGGTGCAGATCGCTTGCATCGAAGGACAACCCCGTGTAAGAACCTTTGTGCTAGGACTTGTTTGATCTTTCATCTTTGGGTGTCAAACAGTTCTGAGACTTGATAGGCCGACATGTGATCTCTTGTTGTGGTTTCCAGATCCCGGGGTCGCTTTTGCGGGTCCCCACACGGCTCAGCTGGGAAATCCCCACCCCTGTGAACAAGCAAATGGAACATGTTTCAGTACCTACGTCACTCCAAATCTGTTTGGTTACCTGCTTGCCAGGTCCAGGGGGATTCTTTACGCCCTGAGGCGAAAAACAAGATTTCAGGCTGTACCCTCCCACCAACTAGCATGGAAGTGCACAGACCCCCTTTCCAAGAGGAAAGTCGTCTTTCTACAGGGGTCTGTGCACTTCCATGTTAGTTGGAGGTTTAAAGAAAGCAGCAACTCCTTCGGTTGCAAGATGCTTCGCTTCAATCATACCGCCCCTCGGCTCGGAACATGCCCGGCCTTTTGTCAGGACTGGTTTGACTGGATGCTGCCGGAAGCCTGGCATCTCGGCGCTCACTCGTCGTGGCATGTATTTTCCCAGCTGAAAGCTCTCCGGTCTTTGCCCAGATCGGCATTTTTCGGCAGCTTTCGGGGAGGTTTCGGAGGGTTGCGAAGGGGGGTTCCGAACTGTTGGGGATGGCATCTGTTTCTCAAAATTGACGTCCCTGAAATGTGCGGCGTCTTTTCGGAAGCCTCTTTCAATGCCAACCAAGGACCCCCCCTTTTGGGGGCACGGCCTCTAGAAACTTGTTCCATGGCTTCCAAGTGGACACTGTTGGGTGAATCAGGTTGTCGCACAATATGCGATCGAATTCCCTTCAAGCTTCCTTCAAAGCAACCTCAAAAGATAAAAAGGATCCCCTCCAGGCCTACTTATTTCCTAAAAATGAACCCCCCAACAAGCTCCACGTCGTTCTCCCGCTGGTTTCCCATTTTCGGCTAGGATTGTCCTCTCAAAGGGGGTTGTCACCCAACTCGTCAAAGGACACTTCCCGTTTCGGTTCGCTGTTTAACTGCTTGCTTGGAGCACTGCGTGTCCTTTTGACTTGTGTGTTTTCCCTTGCAACCCGACTTCAGTGTAAAGGGCTAAAGAGCTACCCCAAACCAAAGACCAGAAAGCAACGTCCTGGAAGCCAGATGGACCCCCCAAAATGGCGAGTTTCGATGTTCCTTTTGGCTTCCCTTGACAACCACCCACACAAGGTTGCCCTCGCAACCAAGTGGACCCAGCCAAATCGGTTTGGGTCAAACTTAAACCACCAGAAAAAAAACCGCAGGTTTCAAATCCATGTTTCCATTTCCATGGGCAACCCATTTTGGGGTTACCCCATTGTTGACCACCACTGCCAAGTCCCGGGGATCCGACGGACTCGCGCGTGTTCGGGGTCGCGTGTGCGTTTAGGAGCGTGGAGCACAACAACCTCCACCACTACCGCCTCAGCGAAGACGGGGATCCGGACCTGCTGGAGCGCAACGTGCAGAACTGGAGCGAGGCGGCTTTTTTCGGCGCTTCCGGCGGTGTTGGGTTGGGCTCCGCCTGGGTTTTTTCTGGTTTTAGTGCCAACTTTTATGCCGTTTCTTTTCAGGTTGGGAGGGTTCCCCTACTAAAAATCACTACAGCAACAAGTTGGTACCAACTTATTCTAACCTCTCAAATCTGGAGGACCTCGACTCTGTTGGAGTTCAGATGTCCCAACCTCTCGCTCCCTGAGTTCCGTTTCGGACTTTGAACTTTGTGCTGTGGATGGACGAAATCCTGCACCACCTAAGAAACCGCGGAAAACCAATGTTTGTTGGTATTTGCAGGCCGGGGAATCATCAGAAGCCAGGGTTTCTGAGTGGTGCGGAATGGATGTGCAACCAACAGTAAGGCAAGCCTCAATGAGGTGCAACCAGTTTGAGGGCTTCGCCTCTTTGGTTTACAGGAGTTGCCGAACCCGGATACAGATGCCTGCGCTGGCCGTTTTGATTTCTTCTCGCGCAAATCCTTTTGCCTGTTTTCGAGGCTTCCCCGTCGTGAAGCAGGAACCCCTTGCGCAGAGTTCTTTGCTTGCTTTTAGAGTTAATTGGAGACCAGCGTTGATGAACGTCTGGTTTGTTTATGGAGAGGTGTGACTTATTCAGAGGTCACAGAATACTCCCCGCATGAATCCGCAAGGTCGATTCATTCCGGGTTCGCCATACTGTATCCAACTCACTCGATTGTCCAGAGCAAATCGACCTTTTGACTGTTGAGTTCAGCCGCAATGTGTTCCATCCATGTGACCTTTGTATGTTTCCATTCAACTTAGCCAAACAAGGCCACCTATGCTCTGCGCTCGTGTACTCATTGGTGGAACAACAGGCCAGCAGCTTCCTGTGCTTTACAAAGTCAGCCAGCAGGATCTTCTCTGTTGCCCCTTAGGGACCCAGAAATGAAGGATTAACCTTTCCGGACCATTGCTAAAATGGTTTCCAGAAAGGCAAAACCCAGTGCTCCGCCGAGAACACCTCCGGGGAAACTCGACCTTGCAGACGCATACCCTCCCTACCCTACCCTACCTCAACCTTTGGGGAAGCACAGCAGTGAACCCTGTGAAACTTCCGGCTGGGACCCTGCTTTCGGAGGCCGAGAAACGGATCTGGAAGCCGCTCTGGCGGGATACTCGGCGGGATCCACTGGCCAGCTGCTCTGGCGGGATACTCGGCGGAACACTGGCTCGCCAGTGGATCGCGTCGAGTATCCCGCCAGAGCAGCGGATCCCGCCGAGTATCCCGCTGCTCGCCAGTGGATCCCGCCCAGTATCCCGCCAGAGGTGCTCGCCAGGCCGCCAGAGCTGCTCGCCAGTGGATCCCGCCGCGCAAACGCGGATTCCAACATAACATCTAACAACCCCTTCCTGTCGGGTGGGGAATGGACGTCAAGGTCACTTGCCGCGCCGCGTTTCTTTTTTTGGTTCGCGCGCCATGCGAATAAATTGAACTGTCGCGTCATGCGATTTCTCATTTTTCGTCCGGCAGGCGGAGAAGCAGATCTTGCCCTTCATGTCCATGATCACCTGGAAATGGTCCTACTACGCCCCCAATACCTACAAGGAGCTCAAGGCCTTTCGGCGCGAGGGAGCTCGGGAGTTCTCCTTGGATCTGATGTATCCGGTTGGATTCTCTGAACAGATTGACGCCCTGGAGGAGTAGACCCCCTGTTTATATTCCGTGAAAGGGGCGTCAGCCTGGTGTTTTTAGGGGGGATTCATCACTTTTCGGGTGGGGAGCACCCGCCAGATGAATAAACAGGGGTTTCTTAATCCGGGGTCAATATCAAGTGACAAGTCAGTGGGATGGGAAACAAGAACTTGGGTAGAAAACAGATTTCTGGTAATACACCTACAACCATGTGGGTGTGTTGGTCAAAACAATTCGGAGCCCAAAACTGCTGGCTTTCCTTTTGGTGTGTGTGTGTGCGTGTTTTCAACCAGACTGATCAGGGAGCCAATTAAGATTCAACAGCAAAGCACACATAAACACGCCACACACACACACACCGGGTACAGGAAAAGTGAACCATGAATGGGGTGATGTCCCAATTTGGGAATCCCCCCCCTCCCTCCCTCCCCTCCTCCCCCACAATTAGTAGGACGGGTTCCAGTAGTGCCTTCAAGCCGGCCGCAATCGGCCAGGGCATGCCTTTTGTTGGGGACCTTTTGCACCTCAAGGTTACTGTTGGATTGGTGGTTCAAATCTTCAGTTTTTTTTGCTGTGAGGCAGCTGCAGAAAGAATCCACATCCAACTTCTTGGGGACCCTTTGGACACCATTTGGGGATTCAGCTATCCACCAAGTCTCAAACACTTGCTGGTGCTCAGTAGGGAATGAGGGAATGAACCTGGAGATTCCCTAAAGGACACCATAATGGGATATGGTTTGTAGGGCCCTTCGCTGTCTCATTCCCTGGTTTTTCTCTCGCAGCAGCGTTTTTTTTTCTTCTTCGGTTCGCCAGGTGGCGGAGATGCGGAACAAGGGCATCCCTCTCCCCGAGAACTTTGACCCTCAGAAGCCCTTGACTTTGGGGGACATCGTCATGGGCGACGCCAAAGGCGCGTTCCGGAAGTTCCGTTCGGGCGAGGGGGAAGGTCCAGCCCAAAAGGGGGTCCCCGTGACTGGTTGAAGCAAGCAGGAAGTTTCTGGCGCCATGCACGAGACGATCAAGTTGGAAAGTTGAGTTAACACAGGTTGCAACCCACTTAAGCTTAAAGGTTCTCCTCTCCACAAACCTGAAACCTGCCACTTTGGGGTCCTGGAAGACGATTTTCATTCAACACGGACCCTTTTTGGTGGGTGGCAACATAAAACCAACCCCCAGCTTGCCGGCCTATGCTTTCCTGGTCCATCTCTGGTGCGACCAATTCAGGAGAGACCAACTTTTTCTTTGATGCATCTTGCTCGGATGTTAGGACTTTAACTTTTCGCCAACTAGTGGGTTCTCCATTAAACCACGAAAGGTTAAACTTTTAGCAGGGCAGCAGGAAGCAAGCGAGTTTTGGAAGCAGTGGCGCAGGCGCTTCCATAAAAAAAACCTACGAAAGGTCTTCCTGACCTTTTGCTCAAACAGGGGGGGGAGGAGGATGGAGGGGGTTCAGGGAGCCACCCGAGCAATCGAGTACTGGGGTGCCAGTGTCTGACAATAAACTCCCAGCGGAAATCACCGCTCATTCCGCTCATCTCAGATCCATTTCGGTGAGCTTTTTCCCGAGAGGAGCTATCGCGCGATCTTGGCGAGGTATTTGCGTTCTCAAAGTAGGGGAATCCTCTAAATTGGCTGTGGCTCAAGAAACCGGTGCCAAAATGGAACCCTGGTAAGTGGAAACATGGACCAAACCCTGCGTAACGCCTCCTGTTTAATTTTGAGCCACACCCAATTGCCTTCTGGGCTGTTCAAAGGCAATCTTCAATCCTTGTGTTCTGAACGGGACAGGGCAACTTTGTGGACACCTCAATGACAATTTTTTGAACGGCCCAGTCATGCAACCAGAGAGCCAGAAGCATTCACAAAGGGGGGTTCAGCCAAAAAGGGCACCCGTTTACGCAGTGACCTTGAAAGAAGCATACCTAAAACCCTTGTTGGAAGGCCTAAAAAAGCCTTATGATCATTTTGGTACCAGATTCGGGCGGTGCTCAGGTGTTTTCTCCCTTCGGGAGCTTTTTACGCGGGTGCTTGGCCCCTTCTTCATCTTCCGCTTTTTCCTGTTGCCTGCGCCTCTGCTTCTGATCAACCCTGCCTTCTACCTGAACGGCGTGATCAACATGATGCTGGCTGACGTCTTGTCGACCTATGTCAGCAATTGTCCCATCTCTTTACTCATCTTGGCATGTGTTGTTGGTTTCTGTACTTTTGGTTCTGTTTCGGGTTGATTCATTGGGGGCTGCGAAGCAAACAAGTCTAGCACGCCAATTTGATTCCACCCTCTAACTGG